>OX380341.1:35472971-36038290 GCA_947425015.1 Pterostichus niger
GTTTAATATTTAACTTTTATTTTTTCACATTGACAGGAATCCAATTTTGCTAATTTACCGTACTAGTCCTATATAATGCTATTTTATGGCCTATAAACAGTATCATAAATCAAGTAATTATGGTGCAGTCGACCATAAAAGTGTAAATAATTTTAATAAAACTAGGTTTGTTCCGATTTTCCAACACAATAAATTTCAATAATGCTATTTATTTTATACAGTGTAGTTTAATAGCTTCAAATATAATGGGGTAGGTGGCTCAGTGGTATCGAGTCGGCCTGTGGATCTTAGGAACCCTGATTCGACCCCACAGCCGACAAACAATTTTAACCAAATTAAATCTGTCCCTGTGGCTTCTCCTCGACTAACATCTTTGGGGACCGTGATTTGACGGCTGGTAACCACACTTCACTTGAAGAAATATATTACTCTCCGAGATCTGCTATGGTGGAGTGCCACACCCAGTAATGAGTAAAAGGCGTGATGATATATTTATTTTATTTATTTAAATATAGAATTAGAATTAGAATTAGAATTAGATTTATTGTTTCGAGAAAAAACTCATACAATAGGGTTGGCATTAAATTACAAAAATTTACAGGTTCGATACATTCGTACTTAAGTAATATTTTGATTTTATATATACATATCTTTGTGATATTTTGGTTTATCTATAATTTAAATTATAGATAAACCAAAATATCACAAAGATATGTATATATAAAATCAAAATATTACTTAAGTACGAATGTATCGAACCTGTAAATTTTTGTAATTTAATGCCAACCCTATTGTATGAGTTTTTTCTCGAAACAATAAATCTAATTCTAATTTATTTAAATATAATTCTATAGAACAAAAGATTTTTAATTAATTTTTATAAATAAATAAATATATCATCACACCTTTTACTCATTACTAGAGAGACACTCTGCCGTTGCAGATCTTGGTAAGTGATATATTTATACTCGTAAAATGCAGTTACCAGCCGTTAAATCTCGGCGTCTATAGATGTTAGTAGAGGAGGAGTCACAGGGGTAGTTTTAACATGATGAAAATTGTTTATTAATTGGGGAAATCGAACCTGGATTCTCAAACTCTCAAGCCGACTTGATACCACTAATCCAGATGCCCCATTTATTAATTAATTAATTTTGATGCATAATAACAAGAGCAGTACGACACTCCCATTCTTTCTAACCTATCTGATTCTTTTTTTACTATAGAGTGTCTCACTGCAATTGTGTAGAACTTACTTCCAAAATAAGCACTGGTTGATGCTTCCTTCATTTCTTTGTAGATTCGCTGTTAAAGGAATGGTCGTAAGTGAAAGATATATGAAACAAATGTACAGGAACGAATGGATGGATGTGATAGAGAATTTCGGGTGTGAAGAATGAATGAGCTTGTATGGAGTGACCGTTAGTGTGCTTAAAGCAAGTATCCTGCGTCAGGATAAGAATGTTGAACAAGGACTGATTGTTTGAGAGGTTAGTGCTACCCCATTTAATGGGATATACCGTAATGTAATGTATGTATGTATCTATATTATAAATGATGACATAATTGTGAATATACAAGAAGCTAATAAAATTTTTGACGATAGAATAGAAACTATTCTTGCAGTTTGGCTTATAATTTGTAGTTTATATACAGGTATTGGTCGTATTTCTAGATTAAATATGCAATTCTCAGTGTTTATAGTCTTAATAACCGCAAAGATTTACATCATTTCAGGTTAATCACTGCACTTATTACAGTATTTCCATTATAATTTACAGTTATTATCTGATAATATTGTATATTAGTCATTAAATACCATGAAATGCATCATATACGTTGAAGTTTAATGTGTTGAATAAATATATGATCACGACTTTTACCCATTACTGGGTGTAAATAATATGCCTATAAGCCTAGTTACCCCATAAAACAAATAACGTTTATAAATTCACATACTAAAATGAACATATTATTAAACATTTATTGTGTGTACATTAAATAATAAATCGTGCGTAAAAGACCAATGTAAATTAAATGAGAGTTGCATTATTAAACCATTACTGTTAACCAATATTCTGGCAACGATATAGTTTTTATATTTACATTGCAAGACCGTTATACAGAAATTTACAGGCGAGCATAGAAAGGTAACGGGCGAGCGCCAGCGAGCCTGTTATCTGTGTGAGCCTGTAAATTTCAGTTAACGGTCGAGCATTGTACAATGTTTTATGTGCATTTGAATCGCAATATATGTATATTTAATCAAATAAATTACAATAGTATAACGCAATAACTAAAATGTTCAATCAAGGTAGACTTTGAAAATCTGACAGATTTTGTTTAATCAAAAAATATTTAAGTGTCAAACGTTTAAAATTAGATATGTTGTCATGATAACCAATGTCAACAGCCCGTTATAAATTTTACACGGACTAGCACGTTAGAAGTCTCGTAACCCCTAGAGACAGAGTTACGTAAACAATTCATTACGATTCAAATGTACGTAAAATAATAAACAAATAATCTTTCAACCAAATACAACAAGCACTCGTCAAACTGAGTGATTTTCTTTATGGTTTTGTCTGTTTTGTCTTTATTTGCCGGTAAATTGCAATTTTTCAGTCTTATCGCTAAGAACTAATTAATTTATTGTAGATTGTAATACTGTAATCAGTAACATAAACAACTGTACAAATTTAACAATTAATATGAAACTAAAAAAGTAAAAATAAATTAATATAAATATATTATCAAATCTTGTATCCATTACGGGGTGTGGTACTCTGCAGAAGCAGTTCTCGGTAAGTGATATATTTCTTCGCTTGAAGTGCGGTTACCAGCCGTCAAATCACGGCCCCCAATAGAGTGGAGGGAGAACCACAGAGGTAAATTTAATTTGGTGAAAATTGTTTGTCGGCTGTGGGAATCGAACTAGGGTTGTCAAGATCCACTGAGCCATCTAATAAATTGTATTTTTTTTATTTTCTTTTTCGTACATGCTTCCAAATTTTTAATCACATCAATAATACCAATTTAAATCTACCCCAGTGGCTCTCCCTCCACTAATATCTTTAGGGGCCGTGATTTGACGGCTGGTAACCGCACATCACGCGAAAAAATATATCACTTACCGAGATCTGCTTAGGCAGAGTGCCACACCCAGTAATGGGAAAAAGGCGTGATGATATATTTATTTATTTTATTTAATAACACCAATTTCATATTATTTTTAATTGTTTTCCTTCAATTTACTTCAATAAATTAATAATAATTGTATTCTTCTTTGGCAGTTGTAGAAAAAATCTGTTTACATTTTTTTTTGTTCGTCCGAATTACGTTTTTGTCTCTAGTAAAAGTAACATTCTCACGTGTAACAAAAAAACACTCACTTCGCGCACTTAATACAAAAATAACAATTTAAGAAGATTAAGTATTAGATGTAATTTATAAAGTGCTTAAGTAGAACATTTCTGTGTTATATTTATCCGTGGGTTTGTTCCATATCTCTGGACGTCGGGACGCTCCAGCCGCCGCAATAACCGCACGTAAACGGCCACTGCGAAAACAAAGCCGAACGCCGCAAAATTCATTTATTTTCTAGGCCAAATGCGCCCTTGTTCAAAAACAAACAGCCCCGAAACCGACACGTCAAAAACTTGCAAACGAACACAGCCACGGAATAGTTCAACGCTACTATAAAACACACGACCCGCACCATTCATTTCGAATATTCACTTGCCGTGGTTACTAAATTTATTGCTACGGCCGCGAACTTCTGCGCAATTCTCTATGAATTTTCATCATCTCGCAAATCGGGAACACGAAAACAAATCTTATACTCATGTCATTTTGGTAACCATGCCGCAAATTTTTTATTTATGCCATTTTAAATCAAGTATCTATTACCTCTGTACAAGCTTGTAATAAAACAATACACTTATATTTTTCTATTAAATAAATTAATCTTGAGAATCCTGGTTCAATCCCCACAGGCGACAAACAATTTTCACCAATTTAAATCTACCCCTGTGGCTCCCCCTCCACTAACATCTTTGGGGGCCGATATTTGACGGCTGGTAACCGTACTTCACGCGAAAAATATATCACTTATGGAGATATACCACGGTAGAGTGCTACACCCAGTAATGGATAAAAGGAGTGATGATATATTTATTTATTTATTTTACATAAATTAAATAAGTATATCACGCCTTTTATCTATTACTGTATATAGCATTCTTCCGTAACAGATCTCAGTAAGTGATATATTTAACGCGTGAAGTGCGGTTACCAATCGTCAAATCATGGCTGTCAATATATTACAGAGGTGATAAAGTATTGATATTTTTGACATGGAAATAATAAGCTTTCATACTGTCATATTTTCATAATTCAACATGAATATTATTTTGTAATTATACTTAATCAGATAATTAATGTAAAAAAATATTTTTGTTTATAATTCGCATATGTGAAATATGCTGTACAGGAATTCAAATTAAACTATTTTATTTAAAAAAAAAATATATACGTTATATTTTATATTTACACAACGCCTCTATATTATCTAATTTTTTTATTTGTTCGTTTGTTCGCCTAAATACTGTCATTCTAGTTCTAATTCTCAATCGGGTTTATTCGTTTATTATCTAGAGCTAAAAAATCGATAAACACTACATTTAATATATTTTTAAATGAATTTTAACGTCTATCTATTTTTGTTTCACTTCCATGGCTATTTGATTTTTTCAACGTAATTTTTAATATTTTTTATTTAATTTCTGTCGTTATAACGCATGTAAATGTAACTCTGTTTATTGATTTAGATGCAGAATTTTATGCTCTACAACATTTATTTGAAGCATTTTTGCCTAAAATAATTTGGGGAGCAATGCGCACAGAAAAACTGTTTTTTCATGTTAATCGCCTATGTACACAGGTATGATGTTCCACCCGGTACTCATGTCATTTTGGTAACCATGCCGCAAATTTTTTATTTATGCCATTTTAAATCAAGTATCTATTACCTTTGTACAAGCTTGTAATGCGTAACCAACACACTTATATTTTTCTATTAAATAAATGAAAATACTCATAATAAAATATTAAAATAAACACTTGTCTAAATCTCACAAAATTCAGCCTCAAAGTCAACTTATGAGATCATCGTCAGGGGCTGGCCAGCACAGTTAGTAACCATAGACGCGTTTCGCTAGAGCTAAAAAATCGATAAACACTACATTTAATATATTTTTAAATGAATTTTAACGCTAACGAACAAGTTGTTGCATACTCTGACCGACGAAAAACGTTGGCTCGCGTCGAGGTAGCCTAGTCTAGTATAGCGTCGGTGTTTAGAGTGAACGCAATGTTTTAGGCGTTTTATGTGCGTTTTAGTGAATTGTTTAATGTGAAAACTTACTTAAATTGTGTGATATTTTATATATTCGTGTTGTAAGTGTCGTGTATAATAGAAACATTAAAATATAAGTGATAATGAACTGGAATAAACTGTGGGAACCTCCTGAATCGTGGCCGGTTGCTGTTTCCTGCTTAAAGTAAGCAATAATATTATTATTTTTATAAGACTTTGGTTTTTTATAAAACTTAGGTTTCAACTAAAATGAAAATTTGACGTCTCTACTTGTAATAATATCAGTTCAATGGATTTTCACAGTTAAAAAACAATTTTCACCATATTAAAATAATCCTAGTGGCTTCACCTTTAACATGTTTGGGGGCCGTGATTTGACGGTTAGTAACCGTACTTCCCGCGTATAAATGTCACCGAGATTTTCTGCGACAGAGTGCTACACTTAGTAATGGGTTAAAGGTGAGATGATTTATTTATTTATTTTATGTAACTTCAATTTGCTTTTCTTAAAACCAAGTTTAAAATTTAACTTGTGTTAGTGCAACTGACCATTCATACTTGAACAATTAAAAACCTAATCAGAACAGCCTTCAATTACTGGATGAGTACTGAGCGATAGCGAGGCTTGAGACAGCTCACGAATCCTGTACGACACTTTACTGACGTGTTACCTATAACAGTTTAAATAACAACAAAGACAAAATTAATTGTCATCCAACACTTGGTGAAACAAGGTTTAATAAAAAATATAAAGTTCACACTTGGCTATGTTTCACAAAATTCAGCCTCCAAGTCACCTTATGAGGGCATCGTCAGAGGCTGGCCAGCACAGTTCTTCGTCACCAGCTTCTTCACGTGAACTTTGTTCTAGGTGAAGAAGCGAGTTATACCATACTGATGAGCTCTAATAAGAGCGTTACTAACTGTGCTGACCTGCCTCTGACGATGCCCTCATAAGGTAACTTGGAGGCTGAATTTTGTGAAACATAGCCAAGTGTTTACTTTATATATTTTATTATAACAGTTTACCTGAAACTTATTTTATTTAATTCAAATTAATGGGGTAGATGGCTCAGTGTTATTGAGTCGGTCTGTGGATCTTGAGAACTCTGGTTCGATCCCCACAGCCGGCAAACAATTTTCACCAATTTAAATCTTTCCCTGTGGCTCCCCCACCACTAATATCTTAGGGGGCAATTACCGAGATCTGCTTAGACGGAGTGCCACACCCAATAATGGGTAAAAGGCGTGATGATATATTTATTTATTATAAATTAAAAGAAATATTTGACCTACATATTCAGTCAGTATTTTATGTTGCAAAGTAACTAGACACTCACGTTTCTTTCATTACCTGTCTAGACAGGCAATATGTTATAACCTGACTAGACATACAAAGTAAAGCTTTCCTGAGTCTTAAAGGTCAGACAAATGTTTATTTTCCTGACAGTTTTAGGTAAAATATTATACTTTTTCATCGAAATACATAACCAATCATTTCTCGTTTTAGAGTCAAATAATTATTTTGAAAATCAGTAGCTAATAGGTACTTTATTTTATAATGTTCAACTAGAATTTATAGAATTTTCTTGATACAATTTATCAAAAAATTCATATTAAATATAACGAGAAAAAAAAAAGAAAGCAATTCAGCAATAACCATATGTGTTATGAACGTATACTGATATTTTAGTATTCAAATATCGAAGTAAGCACAATTTTTCGAATCAATTTAGCATCGGAGCAGGCAAGAATAATAAATAAATATTCTGAAAACGTTTCTTGTAAGGCTGCCGGCGCGTGAATAATTTTCCCTTGGCGGTCATTCGCTGCTATCAGCTGCAGCAGCTGAAGCTTGTGCCTTATGAGCAGTTCCTGCCTCCGCTGAGGTCTGGGCCGCAGTTGCAGAACACCACGTCGGGTGTTCCTTGGAACAATATCGATTCGGGCACATTTATTTTTACAGCTGCGTGATTCATTGCACGTTTGTTCGCATTTAATGTTTATTTCCGCGTGGAGCTAATGCTTTCGTGAATAACATTTGAATTAGAAAATTAATTAATCTAGGAAATATTGAAATCCTCTGTTGGATTTGTAATGTTATCATTACGAAATAGTGTTGGGGTTGTAATTGTATTCATATTTGATGTGCTATCACACTGTTTTGACGGGTATTTTAATTAAGTTGGTTTGGGGTATCTGTAGACAATAATAATTAGTTTGTTGTCCACATACTCGTATTATAAATAATTGCTATTTATTATTTGTAGTAACATAAATAATACAAGCCAAACATGATATATTGATACAGGATGATTAAAAAAAAATGGCACGAAATCGTGCTATGGACGTAGATAATTATCTATTATAATTGACAATGAAAAATCTCATCGATTGTTCAGTTTAGAAAAACTGTTTTAAATAAAATAAATGTATGTAATTTGTTAAAATATAATTATTTTGATGATCGTCTAAAGCCATACCGTTTAAATGTTACAAGAATTGATAAAATGTAAAATCATAAATTTTAAATCAATTATCTGTCATAATTAACAATGGGTAGATGGCTCAGTGGTATCGAGTCGACCTGTGGATCTTGAGAACCATGGTTCAATCCCCACAACCGACAATTTTCACCAAATTGAAATCTATCCCTGTGACCCCTCTTCACTAACATCTTTGGGGGCCGTAAATTGACGGCTGGCAACCGCACTTCACGAGAAGAAATATATCAATTACCGAGATATGCTACGGCAGAGTGCTACACTCACAAGTAACACTACCCAACTGTTACTCACCGATTTAAATGAAACTTGACACACTAATAGAAAAAATATTGAACCCCTATTTTTTTTCTGGATGTAGCCATTTAGGAGTACAAACCACTCCTAAAAGATGGTAAAAGCAAGAATCGCCATAAATGAAATTATACCAAAATATTTTGCGTTCCCAGGGGCAGGGTTCGAAGATATATATCGATCGATATATATCATGATATTTATTTTGATATATATAGTCATATTTTTGCAATGATATATATCCATTATATAAAAATATCAAATAGTTTTTGTGATATAGCCTCCGGAAAAGTGAAATTTTTCGTATTTTTCAATTTTTCTACTTTTCCGAGGCTATATCTCAAAAACTAAATGTGATATGAAAACGCGCTCAACGGCATTAATTTTCTCGTGCTTCAGTTAACTTATAAACAGGGTTCGAAGATATATATCCATTATATAAAAATATCATATAGTCTATAATAAATACAGTATACCTCTCATTATTACTTTCATTAATTCTGTTAAAATTATATTCTAAAGATAATTCTTACTTTACTAGCTTTTGACTAACTTCACATCAACGACATAAATCCAAATTGTGTGCCATTTGTGATGTCATTAACTGCAAAGTCTGAACCATTTCCAAAATTTTTATTTGGTACTCATTTTAGAAATACAAATCCTTTAATATGGTGGAAAAGTGTAACTATCAATGAGTCAGAGTGGCCAAATAAAAGTACATTTATTGAACTATGTGAACAGTTACACACTGCTGTAACAGCAACAGCAGGGCTGGAACGATATTTCTCCACTTTTGGCATTGTCCAATCTCAATTACGTAATCGTCTCGGTATGTTTAAATATTTAAACCAAAAAGAAACTACAAAAAAAAACTAATTTAGATTGGATTTGGCCAAGTGAGTCTATCTGCAACGCTATGTTCAGGAAGTTCATCAGAAGATGATGATTTGCTCTAGGATATTTAAATATTCTTACTATTCTTAGTACTATATAATATTTGTGTATCCATTCAATGTATATTTACTTTTTTTCATTACCTATATTAATTTTTTATTTAGGAGTAATAATTTATTTTGTATTTCCTATTGTGATAATAAATGTGTACAAAAACTAAAATTAAAAAATAAATATCCAAAAAGTGATATTTATCTGATATATATCCTATATATCAGATATTTTGATATTTATTATAAATATCATGATATTTACGAACCCTGCCCAGGGGTAACCTCGAAAATAGATTCAGCGACTCCAAAAACCCCCGAGTAACTAGATTTGAACCTAAAACTCTATTTCAGTTGAATATTGTAATTTCATCCTCCCATCCCCTTTTTAACCCCTTAAAAAATTGCGTATGATCAAAATGACCCAGAAAGTAGATTTTGGCGATTTCAAAAACGCCTGGGTAACCAATGTTGAACGCGTAATATTTTGGTATTATTTAATTTCATTTATAGCGATTCTTGCTTTTGCCATCTTTCAGGAGTGGTTTGTACCCCTAAAAAGCAACTTCCGGAAGAAAAAAATAGGAATTCAATATTTTTTAGAGTTCTATTAGTGTGCCAAGTTTCATTTAAATCGTTGAGTGACAGTTGGGTAGTGTTACTTGTCAGTAATGGATAAAAGGCTTGATGATATTGTAACACGAGCAGAACTGGGTGAATAAGTTAATCTTACCGGATTGCGTTAATTGTAAAACGAAAGGAATGGATACAGTCTTGAAATTTTATTAACACATTGCTATCAAATATTGTTATAATAATTGCAATACGAAACGTTATAATTTAATATGAGGATGGAAACAGAATTATTATTTAAATTATATTTTTATTAATTGTAATACTTAATTCACGAATCTAGTTTAAAATTTAAATAAAACGCGAACACCGCGTGGTGTGAAGATCTACATCTTCACGCTTTGAGTCGATGGACGAGACTGATGGTTTCCACCAAAACACTTGCTGTCCTGGGTACGATACCCACATCTGGAATCCATTCGCCACACCTCGGGGTGGACACAGATGTCTCAAGTGTTTTGGTTATGTAGTTTGACACTCTGGCACTGCAGATAACGCGAACATGAAATCTTGTTGGAATTCTAAGAATATTAACTATAACTGCCTCTTTTATAATTTAATGCCCTATATTCGAAAACCAAAAGATCTCACACTCAGCCTTAATGGCACATGTGGTCACGAGTGTCAAATTACACGAAACCAATCTTATCTAAACGCAACATAACAACAATGAGATAGCTCATATTGTTACAATATATTATTTTTGTATTTATCTTAGTGATTATCAATTTTTAATATGTTTGAAATATTCGGAAAGTAGTGAAGCAAAATAAATGACCGATTTGATTATGAAATGAGTTTACTTAACCTGAATATAACGATCGTAGCGGAAAGCACGCACCTGAAATTGAACTCAATATATTTCATGTCTTTATATTTATCCTTGGAGAAACAATTTCATCATGTATCATTTCCAGCATGGCATACACTCATTTGCACGCACCCTATTAACGCGTCGGCACGTCCTGCTGCGCGAACGTGTTCCTGCCCTCGGCATATGTTCATAACCATAAGTTTGATTCGTGCAAACAAACTTCCTTTCATGTCGAATAACGACTGTCGCGTCAATAAATATAATTAGTCTTGATGCTGTAAGCGTCGAAGCGCTTGCCTTCTCTTCTCTTCTGCACTGGGTTCAGCTCTTCAAAGAGATGCTATGCTTGCTTGGAAATAGTTGCTGCTGTGCTGAAATTGCAACCACACTTTCGTTGTCTCTTACTGAGATTTCTTAGGATTAAATTAAATTGGTTTTAGATTCTCCTGATGCCAAGTGTTTTTGTTCATTCTCAACCATCTTGCTTGATTATTTTAACTTGTTTACTAGATTTTCATTAAATTCCAGCTTCATTTATAAGTGTTTCATTTTGTATTACCTTTCGCAAATACCTTCTTAAAGAGTACTAATTTATTATATCAAAATCATTTATATTTACAGTCTAAAATTAAAGATAACTAAAATAATGTATGTTTAACTAGCATATTATTGTTTATTATCTCGAAAACTAAAAGACATATGCTCTTGAACATATCACCATTGAATTCAGCGGGTCAAAATACGTATGTATCTAAATTTTAGTTACTAGAAAAAGTTTTAGAGAAAACAGGCTAAAACTGACTTAAAATCGAAAAAAAATTATCTAAAAATTTGCTTATTAATCAATTCAAACATACTTACACAACATCACGCTATAT
Source organism: Pterostichus niger (assembly GCA_947425015.1). Lineage (NCBI taxonomy): Eukaryota > Metazoa > Arthropoda > Insecta > Coleoptera > Carabidae > Pterostichus > Pterostichus niger. The sequence continues at coordinate 35,484,419 of OX380341.1, forward strand.
CCCATTAAATGGGGTAGCACGAACCCGTCAACATTCTCATCCTGACACACGATACTCGTTAATACTTCCTCCATATGAACTCTTTCTTTCCTCACAACCAAAATCCATCATCACGCAACAAACATCCATCTATTCGCTCCTGTACACCTGTTTCGTATATCTTCTCTTACGCCCACTTCTCGAACAACGAATCTATAAGAAATGAAGGCTGCGCTTGTTTAAAAATACATTTAACACAATTGCAATTACACACTGTATAGTAAAAACTGAAAATGAAGTAAAAAAGATGAGGAAGGAAGGGAGTATCTACCTGCGCTTATTTTTGAAACTGAATTCCACACAATTGCAGTTTGACCCTCTATAGTAAAAACAGAAAATAAATCAATAAGATGAGAAAGGAAGGGAGCATCTACTGCGCTTGTTTTTGAAGGTGAACTCCACACAATTGCAGGTAAACACTCGAAAAATCTAACCAATGAATCTAAAATCAAGAATCATACGCTTGTCCTTATTCATCATATTTATCCCGCAATTAATTTTCGCCAAACATTCCTATCCTGACACACCACTTTTGCTTCAACCACATTTATAATTCTTTTCATACAAGCTCGTTTATTCTTCACGCTTCGAATCTTTCGCTCACGCAACAACCCTTCAATCATATTTATTCATTTGTTCCTAGGTCGTCCTAATCAATTCGAATACGAGAAATTCAAGGCCGTTGAGTACATCTTTGTATCTTGTTTAATTTTTAAGATATAGTCTTCGAAAAATTGTGGAATTCGGAAAAAATCTGAATCGAATAAGAAAGTAATAAAAAAAAATTGGTTCTCATTTAAAATTGCAACCTATATTTTGAGAACAATTGGCCTAAAAAGTTCTTGTTTCACTCATTAAAATAGTGTTACAAAATAGAAATTGTTTGATAATTTATTCAATTTTGTAACTCTTATACTTCTCGAAACAGCAACGGAACGCAAGTTAAGTAGAACAGCCAGTATATTTTCATTTTACCGCATCAACACACCAACCTTAAACAGGCTACTACTAAACCCAGCCCAGGATATTTACGAGGGTTTAAAAGGGAACGAAATTATAACACTGCCAAAAAGGGTGTCGATCGTTTTTGAAATTGTGCTATCGATAACGTCGGATTAAAAATAAAAACTGTTTTGATTTATCGATCGATGTGGTAGCCGGGACCCTTTTGAATTCTGAACGGCCGCTAATTATTTACAGCGCGCGAGCACAAGCCCAGTCCGACCGACCAGAAACCTCTGTGAAAAATGATCGTCCGGGGTTCTTTAAATCACGAACAGCTCCGACAAAAACGCTCCAAAACGCTATCGCTTCCTGCGTAAGTGCCCCTGGGCACCCCTCTGACAAATCCCATTTTTATAGCTACTCTTATAAACTTTTATATAACACCACTTGAGCGTTTCTACGTGTGAAAACAGAAATGTCTGCCAGTGGGCGTACGATGTTCACTCTTACAGATATTTATAATGTGTCGTACTCGCTATATCACTGCTGCTCCGTTACTACTTCTGGACCAGGGCGGGGTCAGCCCCACGGCTCTTGTAATTCCCACAGCTACCACACTTTTTACACTTGTCGACAATAAATTTAGCCTGTTTCGTTTTTAATTTACTTGCTGCGTACTAAGATTGCATTTTAATATTACTACAGACGTTTTATTCTTACTCTTACTTGTTTAGGTGAGTGTACAAGGTGAAATTGTGTTCGGAGAGTACAAATATATATATATATATATATATATATATATATATATATATATTTACAGGGTGTTATATTTTAATAGACCCAGCAAATATCTCGCTTATTTATCAACTTAGCAATTTCTTTCATATAACATGATTTATACAGGAACATGTAAGCTAGTTGATGACGGATGTACATTCATGATATTATTTCCGGTTTATTAGTAATTAATATCAACTTTGAAATTTCAAATAGAACATACTATATTTTTTTACAAATTTGAAAAGTGCATCAAATTTGCTTTACAATCATGTAAAATAATCCATATGTTACATTATTAAAAAGTAAAATGGCGGGCACTTTAATATACGCCAAATCGGAAAGAGAATAGTGAGCCATGACTGTGGCTTGAAATAAAACAATTAACTAAAACAATTGTAATTATTATTATTAAACGAAATAATATTTTTTTGTCATAATAATACAGAAAATAAGAATAAGGAACACTTAATAACAACAAAATTATTTTATAAAAAATATTGAATCTCTTCAATGCGTTTTTCACAACGTTTTGAAATAGAATAAGTAGCCCTTTATATTTGGTTAGCAGAGAAAGATTCAATTGCTGCTTCATTTTTATTCTTCAGTCCGTTTAATGTGTTTACTGGTTCATTACAAACAAAATCATTCACGTAGCTCCATACAAAAATCAAGTGGTCATATCGGGAGAAAATGCATTGAAGAGACTGGGATCCGTTTTTAATATTTTTTATAAAATATTTTTTATAAAATATTATTTCGTTTAATAATAATAATTAAAATTGTTTTAGTTAATTGTTTTATTTCAAGCCACAGTCATGGCTCACTATTCTCTTTCCGATTTGGCGTATATTAAAGTGCCCGCCATTTTACTTTTTAATAATGTAACATATGGATTATTTTACATGATTGTAAAGCAAATTTGATGCACTTTTCAAATTTGTAAAAAAATATAGTATGTTCTATTTGAAATTTCAAAGTTGATATTAATTACTAATAAACCGGAAATGATATCATGAATGTACATCCGTCATCAACTAGCTTACATGTTCCTGTATAAATCATGTTATATGAAAGAAATTGCTAAGTTGATAAATAAGCGAGATATTTGCTGGGTCTATTAAAATATAACACCCTGTATATATATATACCTATATTTATATTTTAAAGTACTCTTGTGGCTTTTCCTCCACTAACATCTTTGAAGTCCCTGATTTTTCGGCTGGTAAACGCCCTTTATACGCGCAAATATATCACCTATCGAGATCTGCTACAGGGGAATGGCACACCCATGAATATATTTATTTTATTTTATACACTTTTGTTCTAATGAAGCTGTCACCTAAATTTTGCATTTAAAATATTTGCAGAATAAACCGATAACTTCCAATAATTCTTTACTGCATGTTCCATAGCAAACATAATTCAAAAACTGTGATTTAAAAATAAAATACATGGCGTTTTGTTTTCGCGAAGGTCTCACACATTCATCATACGTTGGAAATGGGGTTAAAACTGTTTTTATGTTTCACTAGAGAATATCGTCGTCTCCTAGTAGAGCATACTCAGATTCAGTGCGGATGTGGAAAATTAATGATCGTTATTCATAACGCGCTCTGCATGAACTGAACAGATAATAGGATTTTAAAAATCTTCTTCAAATTTCTCCTCTCTGTAACATCAAACATTGCCAAATAAAGTCTAGAATATCATTTTCATAATTTTCAAATTTATGTTCGCTTAAGGCTGAAAAATAACAAAATTATTCCATATGGAGAGAGTTATTATTTTACTATAAATATATGCAAAGCGGAAATTTATAAAATAAACATGATAATAAATAATACATATTACGAGTAATAATAAATTTACCGACATGATGTTAGACTCTTTATTTGAATATTTTAATCTCTTTTACCACATATGTAACAAATAATTAATTTCACTTATAAAGAGAAGTTTCAGAGACATGAAGGTTGAAAATTGAGTAGATTTGCGATGATAACTGATACAGTAGTGTAACACGAGCGGAATTGGGTGAATAAGTCAATCTTGCCGAACTGCGTCAATTGTAATACGAAAGGAATTGAAATTTTATTTACACATAAATAACATATATTTTTATACTAATTGTAACACGAAACGTTATAATTGAATATGAGGATGGAAATAGAATTACTATTTAAATTACATTCACTAATCAAGTCTAAAATTAAGTAAAACGCGAATACCGCGTGATTTGAAGATCTACATCTTCACGCGTTGAGTCGATGGACGAGACTGATGGTTTCCACCACAACACTTGCTGTCCTGGGTACGATACCCACATCTGGAATTCATCCCCCACACATCGGGGTGGACACAGATACCTCAAATGTTTTGGTTATGTAGTCTGACACTCTAACACTGTAGATGAATCTTTTTGAAATTCTAAGAATATTAACTATAACTTTAGTTACATGTATTTATCACACTCGGGCGCTATAAGCTAGTCATTTATACGCCTTAAATAATGTAGCATTCGACTACGAAAATCGGCAGTACGGCAGTGTAAAAATTGCGGCTCGGTGTGTCCGGTAGGCCCAGGCCCGATTTGGGCTGTAGCGCCACAGATGATGATTAACTATAACTGCCTTTTTTTATAATTTAATGCCCTATATTCGAAAACCAAAAGATCTCACACTCAGCCTTAATGGCACATGTGGTCACGAGTGTCAAATTACACGAAACCAATCTTATCTAAACGCAACATAACAACAATGAGATAGCTCATATTGTTACAGTAGATCGAAACTATTTTAAAGATATCGCTTCTCTCATAAAGAAAGAAATAATTTATTATTTATTGAAAGGTACCAAAATGATTTGATTTTAAAATTATTATTCAATCCGAATATTTTTTTACAAAACCGAAGTCTCCGAACAGGTGGTAACACTGCCTGTCAACATCATATGTGTTTAATTTTTTTATTGTAAATAATGCTTTGAAGTTATATGCAAAAAAATGATCTGTTACATTTAATATGACATGAGCATTTCAAATGATATTGTGCCAAATGAATAAAACATTATATTGGAAATTAATTTGAATTTCAACGAATTTTAATAACCAAAATTTATGACACTGTTAATGCATGAGAGCATTCAATTAAGCATTTTTTTAATTACCTTTGCGCGCTGTTTATATGTATGCATGATACAATTAAAAAAACATTAAAATGAAACCATTTTTATTCACTTGATTTGATTTTTGTTTCATACATACAATTATTTAAAATTAACAGTGATTTTTATAGAACACAAATATTGAATTAACATTTGTACCTCGTTTTCGTTGTAGTTTATTTTTTTTTTAAGTAATTTTGTTGATGTTTTCTGTGCTAAGCAAATCTAAATTCAAAAATCTAAAATATTACTTGGTGGTAGAGGAAAAGGCAGAAAATGAAGAAACAGAATAAGCACATGAGGCAGAATTGCGAATATTCTATTTTCCTTTGTACCTCGTTCAAACCAAAGTTTGATTACACTGAAACGCACTGCTCCGCACCGAAGAGAATCTTTTATTTTTATCTAGGAGTACTAGATCCCAAGACGGTGAAATCCGCTGGCAGCCGCCGTCGCGTCGCATTTGGATTTGTGACAAAAAATGAGCGGAGCAGCTAGCTGCATGAAGTTTTATGAAAATTGAATTGCATCAAACGAATGGAAAATATTGGGAAGATTTGAATTATTAAAATTGCTAACTCTCAAGTCTATGAAATATCTGAAAACTGGAATTGAAAATCAATTGCTTTACCATTCCACGCCTATCCGGTCATTTAGACTTTTGACTCTGACATCTAAATTAGATCACTTTATTTATTGGCTACTAGATTAAATAAAGGCGCGGTGGCCGAGCGTGTTAAGGCACATCTCTTAACATACTGTGACGTCACCCGAACCAAGGTTCGTCAGTTCGAATCCACCTGTCGACAATGTGTGATTTGTCGTAAAAATATAAAATACAGTTACATGTATTTATCACACTCGGGCGCTAAAAGCTAGTCACTTATACGTCTTAAATAATGTAGCATTCGACTAGGAAAACCGGCAGTACGGCAGTGTAAAAACTGCGGCTCGGTGTGTCCGGTAGGCCCAAGCCCGATTTGGGCTGCAGTGCCATCAGAAGAAGACTAGATTAAATGTTTTCATACTTCTTTATACTACTAAATGCACCCATTAGTGAATTAAAAGTATATTATGTAACAAGTAAGACTGTTCGATTATGGTTTTCAAAAATCGATTATTGATTATTAAAAATAATCGATTATTTTGATTAATCGATTAATTAAATAATCGATTAATCAAACAATCGATTAATCAAATAATCAATTAATCAAATAATCTATTAAACAAATAATTGATTAATCAAATAATCGATTAATCAAACATTTGATTAACCGATTATTTAAAAAATAATCATTTGATCGATTAATCGATTATTTTGCACAGCCTTAAATAAATTTTATAAACGTCTCTTTAGTTAGTAAGATTAAATTGCAATAACAGATGTCTGAAGCTAACTTCACCCCGTGCTTAATATGTCAACCCATGACTAAAAAGTTCGAAGCCACAGCTTGTCAACATGTTATTATGATGTTATTTAGCGCCATGGAAACCTGTACATTAAATGACATTTTAATAACAGGAGTAGAAAATATTATATATTATGGTTAAACTAACAAAATGCTTTTTAATCATTATTGATAACAAATAAATCACAAAATATCGAGATCCTGTACTATAAACGAGATTAAGTTCATGTTGCACAGAGTAATATAATGTGGTGTTAGTATCGTCGAGACGAGACTAAATTCGAGAAAAACCTCTTCTTGTCCGCATCACCACTTTCTATCTTCCTGTTTTGTTTTAATTGCTGAAGAGTTATTATCCTTAGGTAGTTAGGATTAACTTAATTTAAAATTTCGAAAATCTGTGTAGCGTCTTATTAAATCTGAAAATATGAAAATCTTGTCCTGTTATAAAAACAAAAAGAAAAGTAGTAAAGAATTAAAATTCATGATGAAGCAAAGCGGGAACAAGCAGCAAGTAGCAAGCAGTAAAGATGCGGTCGGAACCGGAAACTTGTTTGTAAGTTTGAAGCAAGCCGCGGCGGTCGACGAACAAGGGCAACGCAAGTCAAACAACCGCGCAAAGCGAACACCAGAGCGGTCGCGGACAAGCAGAGGACGGCTTCGGGTCTTTAATTAAACAAACAGGCGTTACAAGTCGCCGGTGCCCGGCTACAGCTAATCAAGTCACCTGCACATTCTGACCTTCATTCATGATTGAAATATTACATCCACCCAAAATGTCCGTCAGTGTACGTGTTCGAATCCTAGCTCAAGCTAAAAAATATATGTGGCTTGGTGTGTCCCGTTCCTGGACTGTAATTGAGTTGTATAGTGCAAATACATAAATACATAAATAGCTTTAAATACAATATTTTTAAATATTCAAAATTGATTTAAAAAAAAAATTATGTGGACACCACATGACTTCCTTGTACATGTATTAAACTATAAATACCGGGAGTTTTTTTATCAGTAAACATAGGGATATGCCATTACCATAGTTACAGTTACAAAGTTTGACAGCAATGCATTAGAGCGTTTATTTTAAAAGTAAACATAGGGAAAATAATATTTTCAGCAATGCATTGAAGTGTAATAGTCTATAGTCTAAAAGAAACATTTTAAGTATAAACAAATTAAATGAATTTTAATTACTTTAAATTACATTAACTAAATTTTCGAAATTTTCTTTTGTCGATATTTCAAAAAGTTGAAACGGATACATTATTTATTACAAAAAACCGAAAATGGCCGTTTTTCGAAGATTTCTTAAAAGGTTAGCCTTAAGATTTTTATGATTTTTGGCCATTTTTCGTTTTTTTGTAATAGAAAATGTATCCGTGCGAATTTTATTGTGAAAATTTGCATATCAGAAAAACTGTTAGCAGCTTCATGTAATGTATCACTATCGGTTAGTCCATTTTAACGAAAATCTATTATGTTATTTCCATTGATATAGTAGTCTTATATACCAAATTTGAAAAGTTTTGGATTATATTTGAATATAGTTTTTTTTTTAATCTATTATAGGCGTCAAGTAAAGTACCGGAAGTTATATAATGACCAAAAAAGAAGGTGCACAACTAGGTGTTATAACAGCTCTAAATACAAAATTTTAATTTTCTACGGCTTACCGTTTTTGAGTTATGCGAGATACATACGTACGTACAGACGGCACGACGAAATTAGTCAAAATGGATTCAGGGATGGCCAAAATGCGTATTTCCGCTGAAATCTGAGAACCGAAAATTTTCGCGATTACAATACTTCCATAACTTCGTACAAGGAACTAAAAAAACTCGAACTGCTCCAACCAAACGAGTTGGGCGTCTCAAAAGGAAAAAAAAATAGTTTATCGGACATTTAATCTTGCTCACATGTGAAGACCCAACTTTTAATTTGTTCTACGGTGTTATGAATTTGTGCATAAGAAACCCCCGAGGCATCAAGTGTTTTTTATGTCAATGTTGATCTGGGTCCACTCCAGTATTACGCCTTGTACTATTTGCCAGAATATCTCGAAAAGCTGTCATCTCGTGGCTTCAACTAAAACCATAAATATTTGTGGTTCGGTTCATATTACAATGAATTTTAAAACAAGATTAAATTTCGTGACATCACTAATTACATAAATTAAATACATGTATTAAACGAGTATTATTATGCATAAAGCTAAGCAGGGCCGTCTGAAGCATCTCCTGGGCCCTAGGCAATATAATATTTAGGGCCCCAAAACATATAAATATATATATAAATACATTGTATCGGAGTGTCAGTGTCACATTATAATTATTGTATTAGTTTGCATTTGTGTTACTAGCTGCCATCCCTCAATAGAATTCATATCAAATGTAGTAATTATTAAAAATAGTTTGGTCAGAAAATGACTTAAAACTTAAAATGTGTATATATTTTTTCTATTTTTTTCATTTTAGTAGAACGATTCGGGCTCCCCAGAGTCACGGGCTCCCAGCACTTGCCTAGTTTGCCTAGGCGAAAAGACGCCGCCCTGAAGCTAAGGCGTAAATATGAAAATACTCTTGAATACCTAGGTACATAGAAAATTCATAAACCAGCTTTACTATATTCATAAATATCCCAAGTTCAGCTCTTGACTCCACCGAATAGTTTTGTTCGCTAACTTTTAAATTGAGTGTTCGGTAACGCATAGAAACGTATAGATCATAATTCACTTTATTTACAGCACTAGTGGCCGTGGTACTGGCGGTGGTGCTGTCGGTTCTGCTAAAGTCTGTTCGCTATCCCACGAGTAATATTCGTTTTTCATGGTCTCCAGAATCCCATCATGAACAGGCAGGCATGGAAAAGCTCTTTAGTTTTTAAACCAGCTTTGAATACTTACCGATCATTGTTCTACCATATCATCTAGCCTAGCCTAGTCTAGACTCTGGTTCTAGAGCCACTCGTCTGTTTCTGAGAAATAATATATGAGTTGTACACCACGCGAATACATTTATTTCAGTAAATGTACTTTATTCGCTGCTTGAATATTTATGTGTAAAATCATAAATACTAACTATTACATTTAAGGTGGAACGTGTTCTTAATTTTGTTTGAAGTTAACACTTAAACTCTCATCGTTTGAAACAAGATACTATGATGACAGTGACCGTTGTTAATTACACTATTTGTCAAATTAACAAGTAAATAAATACTTTGTAAAAATATCAGACAATTAATGTTTTCATGGTGATCTGTTTATGTATGTCAAATTATGCATAATAGCCGTAAAATAGTATATAAAAAAACGAGTATGACAGTTGGAGCACGAGCGATAGCGAGTGTTTCAATAGTACGAGTCTTCCCCACGTGTGTTACATATTATTTTTTTCAACATTAAGTATAAAAATTACATTTTTCGAAAACTGTCATATAAAGTTAAAAACATGACAACTATCAACACGCGAAATGAGTGTTTTTTGTCTACAGAACGCAAAAGACTTTTGCATGCAGGATGCAAAAATTTTTTGCATCCTGCAATTTTTTGATAGAAGAAAGGCTCACGATTTAATAAAATTTGTCGCTTTATTTATTTGCTTAGAAACAATACTTCTATTCTTTAACTAAATTTATATTTAATGTTCCAATTGAGCAATTATTTATATTTATCCCGCTTGAGGAAGCTAACTGGTGTACTGGAATAGTTTCTTGAGAAATGCAATGCGAAATGCAATGCGAATCCCAATAAATCGCAGAAAAAAATTAGAACGTTTGTTTGGTTTCTATTGCCAACCAGCTGTCAATTGCTGGTCAGAGAATACCAGATTTGAAAGCAATTATATTACATACATTGTTGTCATGGAGACATTAGATGTCATATTAATTAATCCTAAACGTCAAAATTTTCTCATTACATTATTAATAATTTTGGGACATAGTTTTCGAAAAAACTTTGTTTGATACTCAATTTGCGAAATGCTGTTGCATTCTCGAATGCAAAAGTAACATTTCGCAATCTAGAATCAAAAATAACTATTTTACGATTGCGTTAATCAATACAAGAAATTATTTTATATAAATTAAAGGAGTTATATTTACAAATGTACATCATGTTCCCTTGATCATCATGTCAAATGACACTTTTCTCATTCATATTAGTTGTGATAGTAACCGTTTCGCTCACTAGTGCGGAAAGTTTTTTACTTTCATCACTAGTGAGGGAAACGATTACTATCACAACTAAATTGAGTGAAGGAAATGTTATTTTCACAAGTAATGTTGCAAACATATTATACTTAACATACCCTGAAAGTGTTTTTACTGAGCTGTCAAGCTTCTAAAGCTCGCCCAGTAATGTATCACTTTCAAGTCTTGTGACATAAATAGCTATTATATTCAAGGATGATATTTACATAAAATTTAATAACGTAGTTGTTGAATTTAGTAATAAACTTCATACTCTTGTATTAAAAGCATGTTTGGGGCCCGTGATTTGACGGCTTGTAACCGCACTTCACCCGAAGAAATATATCGCCCAGTAATGGGTAAAAGGCATGATGATATTTTTATTTATTTTATATTTTTTATATTATAAACTTGTTGTGTAATATACTATAACCGTTCTATAACGATAAATGACTTATTATATCCTTGGTAACAGGTATGTAATGAATAAAATCTGTAGCATTAATATCGTTGGTTTATATTTATATATCATGAATTTGTAAATCTTGTGTAAAACAAACAGAGTTTCTGAATTATTTATTTTAGCAAAGAAACTCATCTCAAAATAATTTTGTATTTTGGTTCAATAAATTCAAATCCAATTTAAAAGCTATAAATTTTACGCAAAGTAGTTTTTCTGATTCCGAAATAGAAGTTCGAAAATATTTCTCGGTGAATTTCTCTGAAATCATTCAATCATTCTGAGTGTGTCAATAATGTTAGAGAAAATGGAAGACGGAAAAATCTCGCTCTTTAATTCACGAAAGATAAAAGTTTACTTGAACTTTTGCGGGATTCCTGTAAGTAGAAATGAAACTTCGAGCCATTTTGATTGGAAGTTTTTTCGGGAAAAGTTACATTATTGTCTTTAAAAAGTATTTTTGCTTTCTGGAACACTCGCTGTGAATTAAAATTGTTTTTACAGTCACACGCATTTTTTATTTATTGCGTTTTGAACGATATTCACATGCACTTGTGAAATATTTCATAAATAATAAAAAAATAAATATATATCATCACGCCATTCACCCATTACAAGACGTAGTTCTTCGCCAGAGCAGATTTCGGTAAGTGATATATAAGTGCGGTTACCAACCGCCATATCACGTCCTGGCTAATTTTAATGTTTTGAAAATAGATTGTTTATTTTATTATCGGGTATTCAGTCGGACTTTGGATTTGAGAACCTGGGGTTGACTTCCACATCCGTGGTTCCTCTTTGGAGGCACCAAGATTTGACACATCACTCACATAAATATATCACGTATCGAGATCTGCCACGGTAGAATGCCACACTCATAAGTAACACTACCCAACTGTCACTCACCGATTTAAATGAAACTTGGCACACTAATAGAACTCTAAAAAAATATTGAACCCCTATTTTTTTCCGAAAGTTGCTTTTTAGGGGTACAAACCACCCCTGAAAGGTTGTAAAAGCAAGAATCGCCATAAATGAAATTAAATAATACCTAAATATTACGCGTTCAACATCGATTACCCAGGGGTAGATTCAGCGACCCCAAAAACCTCCGAGTAACTAATTTTGAACCTAAAACTCTATTTCAGTTGAATATCGTAATTTCATCCCCTCATCTTTTTTTAACGCCTTAAGAAAGTGCATATGATCAAAATGACCCCGAAAATAGATTTTGGCTATCTCAAAAACTCCTGGGTAACCAATGTTGAACGTCACAATAGAAATCTAAAAAATGTTGAATACCTATTTTTTCTTCCGGAAGTTGCTTTTTAGGGGTACAAACCACCCCTGAAAGGTGGTAAAAGCAAGAATCGCTATAAATGAAATTAAATAATAACAAAATATTATGTGTTCAACATTGGTTACCCAGGGGTAACCTCGAAAATTCTTGCTATTGCTCGTACTCCAACTTTTGTACTCGTTTTACAAATAAATCCGTTCCTCACTAGTATTACAATTTACTATAATTCTATACATTTTATTTAATTATTAATATAATTAAATTGTCTATTGTCCCGCGTGAGGGTCGCGCGGGTTGAGGGCCTGACGCAACCATAAGGTCGTGGGTTCGGGTCCCGCCCGTGGCGACCATACAAAGGACATATCGGCATATGACCTTAGTAGTTGGTCCGATATATAAATTTTAAAAAAAATTGTCTATCATATCAGTGTTACTAAAAATAAGGGACACTAAAATTAAAAAATAAATTCTTTTTATTTTATAATCAGTATTTATTTATTTATGTTACGCTGTACAACAGGAACTTAATCCCAATTACAGTACAGAGTTCGCACTCACCGAGCCGCAGTGTAGTAGTTAATATAATTTTTAGCTTTTCGAATTTCGTATCGTTATCCACACCACCGTTCTGACAGACATCAAATCAAAGTACATTAAGTTTCGGGCGTGGGTTCAGAAACATCCTGTATAAATATTAGCAAATACATCAGTGTTAGAAAAACGTATTCATTTTAATTTCCCGTGTCGTTTTAAGTTCTGAGATATTAATAAAATAAATGATGAAAAGTCGGCACAGTACGTTCGTTGTCTTATTTTGTTCTTCTTTAGCACCGTCTTTGTCCCGGGGGCTTACTCACGATATTAAACCAGGTTGTTCAGAGCGTTCAAGAAAGAGCATTGCGCAACATGTCCATTACTAAATGGCCAATAAAATAAATGACAAATTACAAAGTGAATGGCATCTGAAACGCACTCTCTTCGCTACAAAATGTTGTGTAGTTTGTTTTCCCCGGGGCTGGGTGCTGCGGGGCGCTGAGCCCTCTGCGTTTGACATTTGTTGTAGCTGTGTGAATGTTTGGTTAATATTTATTTTCTTGAAACTGGCCTTTAAAACGCAATTTATCTCCTTTTTATTTTTGTGTTTTTCACTTGATGTATATTTTATAAAATGTGATGTGTAATGTTATGTAACTTTTGTGCCGGTTCACATTTATTTTTATTTTAGTTCTGTGTAGATATATGGTTATGTTTTGAATTAAAATTTAATAATAAACTTGACATTTGAGGTAGAGGATAAGACTATTTTTTGAGATAGTTAAATAAATAATAAAATTGCAATAGTATATTATACATCAACGAAGAGAAGGGTATTTTTTTTTCAATTAAAGGTTCCAATACACCGACAGTAAAAAAACACTTTTCGCACGAGATGTATTGTAAATAAAATCTTATGGATAATATTACAAATTTAAATAAATAAGTGAACAATTGAACTTTGTGTGATTCTTTTATTCACTTATCAACGAGAGTAAAATATTTAAATAACTTTTTCTTCCGTCGTTATTAACAACAGATACAAAGGTTATTTTATATTTTAATAAATAAATGAACAATTGGAATTTGCTTAACTTTATCTTTCTTTAGCAACGGGTACATATACAGGACTTTTTGTCACAAGTGCATTAAAATGAACTTTTTAATGCGTGTCTTGTTTTGTGACTTAATTATCATTACCGACCAGTTTTAGGGTTATACAAATTTTACCGGCAAGAAACGGGGCGACAAAGGAACCACCTGAAAAAGGGTCATTCCAGTGTACGTGTGACAAAAAATATTATTAGCAACGAGATTAAATTTTTTCCATCGTTATTAGCAACGGGAAAAAAAGCTTATTTTATTATATTATTGTAAGTACTACATTTAACTTGTAGTACAAATAACTTTTCTTTGACTTTTTTTACAAAGAGTTTTCAATATATTTGAGACAAGAAAATGACGTCGTTACGTATTGATTTTTCACGCTTATTTAATTCATTCATTTCGGATTCAAGCATCGACAAAAAACAGCAAGTTTATATTTTTCAAGTTTTATACTTATATATATATAAAAAACTATAGTTTAAAATAATTTAAAATTATTATCGAATGTTTTTAAAGAATAAATACTACAAAGAGGAAAATACCTATACAAGCAAAATTGTTTCTGAATGAAGTGAAGTGAACAAACACAATACAAGCGATGTTCTCCATTTACACAGTTGTTCCTCCGTGTCCAATTAACCGAACACCGATCCGCTTGTAACACAAACATTGATAATGTACCTATAAAGCAACATGTTATTTTTACTGTCAACATACTAGCCTATTTTATGTTCATTTCAACCTGAATACTATTTCTGTATATATTCTGCCTGCGAGGGAATATTGTCCAGGCAATGTACGAGGCATGTTTTTTAAGTAAGTACCGTTTTGAAATAAAAATAGAACCATTAGAATTTTCTTAGCAATTTTATTTTTAAATGAAAACCTGTAGTTTAATCTACTTTTCTACATAATTTCCAGCAATATTAAGGCATTTATCGTAACGTACAACCAGCTTTTGAATACAATCCTCGTAGAAATCTGCCGCCTGATAAGACAACCATTGCACCACGGTCGCTTTGACGTCTTCATCGTCGTCATGGCGCTGACCACCCAGATGGTTCTTCAAATGCAGGAATATGTGATAGTCACTGGGCACTAGGTCGGGGTTGTTTGGAGGGTGATCAAATTGTTCCCAGCCAAATGATCCGATCAGCTCTTGAGTTCGATTAGCCCATTTCCGTACCATCCCATCGCTCATAATGTTTTCTCCATACACTTCTCTGATCTGACTATGAATTTCAGCAGATTTCACGCTTTTAGCACTAAGAAAACGAATCACAGCGCGTATTTTACAGTCGGCGGGATTCTTAATCGGAGGAGGCATTTCAAATACTCACTAAAGATTAGTAAAGACGCCGAATGACAATGTAATAACATCTGTCGCTTGTCAACAGAGTGCGGTACACAGTGTGCATGTAAAAATGCCGACCGTGGCGCTACAGCGGCGGGATTTCAAAACGGTACTTACTTTAAAAACACGCCTCGTATAATTTCCACTATCGACAAACAGTTTCCCAACATTAAAATTACCCCTGTGGCTCTCCCTTCCACTAATATCTTTGGAGTATATCACTTACCGAGATCTGATACATCCATATGATAAATATTACTTTTAAAATATACTTAATCCAATGTTTTGTGACGTCTTTGTAGAAAGGATTTTATAATATAATATAAGTATTTTTTAACAAAGGAAGGAAGTAATATAGAGAATTATGGGTAAATATGTATGAATAAGAGTCGCAATAATTTAAGATTATGAGTAGCGTTGTTTGTATAGGTACGAGTCGAGTATAATTAAATTAATTTAGTACTGTCAAGAAATGTTCATCTTCCTTTTTCTGCTTATTAATAACTGGATGCCACGAAGCCAGAATTATAAGACCTTCAGGGACATTTATTGTTTAAGATCTTTCATATTTAAATATAAATAAATAAAATAAATATATCATCACGCCTTTTACCCATTACTTGGGTATGGCACTCTGCCGGAGCAGATCTCGGTAAGTGATATATTTCTTCTCGTGAAGTGCGGTTATCAGCCGTCAAATCACGGCCTCCAAAGATGTTAGTGGAGGGGGAGCCACAGGGGTAGATTTAAATTGGTGAAAATTGTTTGTCGGCTATGGGGATCGAACCAGGGTTCTCAAGATCCACAGGCCGACTAGATACAACTGAGCCCCATTAATATTTATTAATATTTAATGTACATATATTTTAAATTCAAAGTTGAAGGAATTGGAGTGTATTTGAAAACATTGAAATTTAAGTTTATTTATTTATGCTATTCTATATGGGTAAGAATAAAACGCTGAACAGTGCTGATCGCAAAAACGCTGACCGACGTTAAAGAGCGCTGAAACCCGCTAACCCATGGTAAATATCCGCTGACCAATACTAAATAATAACAAATAGAGCCATACAAGTAATATTTAGTATATTTTATCCCGGCATCGCGACGCCGACCGACGCTGACCGGCATTAATACACGCTGGCCCTGAGAAAAAATTATAAATATTCGCTGACCAATACTAAGTGATATCAAACAGAGCCTTACAAGTAATATTTACTATATTTCATTCCGGCATCGCGACGCCGACCGACGCTGATCGGCATTAATACACGCTGGTCCTGATAAAAAATGATAAATATACGCTGACCAATATTAAATAATATCAAATAGAGTCATACAAGTAATATTTGGTATATTTTATTCCGGCATCGCGACGCCGACCGACGCTGACCGGCATTAATACACGCTGACCCCGCTAAAAAATGATAAATATTCGCTGACCGATACTAAGTGATATCAAACAGAGACTTACAAGTAATATTTAGTATATTTTATTCTGGCATCACGACGCCGACCGACGCTGACCGGCATTAATACACGCTGACCCCGCTAAAAAATTGAGAAATATTCGCTGACCAATACTAAATGATATCAAACAGAGACTTGCAAGTAATATTTAGTATATTTTATACCGGCATCGCGACGCCGACCGACGCTGACCGGCATTAATACAAGCTGGCCCCGCTAAAAAATGATAAATATTCGCTGACCGATACTAAGTGATATCAAATAGAGTCATATAAGTAATATTTAGTATATTTTATTCCGGCATCGCGACGCCGACCGACGCTGACCGGCATTAATACACGCTGACCCCGCTAAAAAATGATAAATATTCGCTGACCAATACTAAATGATATCAAACAGAGACTTCCAAATAATATTTAGTATATTTTATTCCGGCATCGCGACGCCGACCGACGCTGACCGGCATTAATACACGCTGACCCCGCTTAAAAATGATAAATATTCGCTGACCGATACTAAGTGATATCAAACAGAGACTTACAAGTAATATTTAGTATATTTTATTCCGGCATCGCGACGCCGACCGACGCTGACCGGCATTAATACACGCTGACCCCGCTAAAAAATTGAGAAATATTCGCTGACCAATACTAAATGATATCAAACAGAGACTTGCAAGTAATATTTAGTATATTTTATACCGGCATCGCGACGCCGACCGACGCTGACCGGCATTAATACACGCTGACCTCGCTAAAAAATGATAAATATTCGCTGACCGATACTAAGTGATATCAAATAGAGTCATATAAGTAATATTTAGTATATTTTATTCCGGCATCGCGACGCCGACCGACGCTGACCGGCATTAATACAAGCTGGCCCCGCTAAAAAATGATAAATATTCGCTGACCGATACTAAGTGATATCAAATAGAGTCATATAAGTAATATTTAGTATATTTTATTCCGGCATCGCGACGCCGACCGACGCTGACCGGCATTAATACAAGCTGGCCCCGCTAAAAAATGATAAATATTCGCTGACCGATACTAAAAGATATCAAATAGAGTCATATAAGTAATATTTAGTATATTTTATTCCGGCATCGCGACGCCGACCGACGCTGACCGGCATTAATACAAGCTGGCCCCGCTAAAAAATGATAAATATTCGCTGACCGATACTAAGTGATATCAAATAGAGTCATATAAGTAATATTTAGTATATTTTATTCCGGCATCGCGACGCCGACCGACGCTGACCGGCATTAATACAAGCTGGCCCCGCTAAAAAATGATAAATATTCGCTGACCGATACTAAGTGATATCAAATAGAGTCATATAAGTAATATTTAGTATATTTTATTCCGGCATCGCGACGCCGACCGACGCTGACCGGCATTAATACACGCTGACCCCGCTAAAAAATGATAAATATTCGCTGACCGATACTAAGTGATATCAAATAGAGTCATATAAGTAATATTTAGTATATTTTATACCGGCATCGCGACGCCGACCGACGCTGACCGGCATTAATACAAGCTGGCCCCGCTAAAAAATGATAAATATTCGCTGACCGATACTAAGTGATATCAAATAGAGTCATATAAGTAATATTTAGTATATTTTATTCCGGCATCGCGACGCCGACCGACGCTGACCGGCATTAATACAAGCTGGCCCCGCTAAAAAATGATAAATATTCGCTGACCGATACTAAAAGATATCAAATAGAGTCATATAAGTAATATTTAGTATATTTTATTCCGGCATCGCGACGCCGACCGACGCTGACCGGCATTAATACACGCTGACCCCGCTAAAAAATGATAAATATTCGCTGACCAATACTAAATGATATCAAACAGAGACTTCCAAATAATATTTAGTATATTTTATTCCGGCATCGCGACGCCGACCGACGCTGACCGGCATTAATACACGCTGACCTCGCTAAAAAATGATAAATATTCGCTGACCGATACTAAGTGATATCAAACAGAGATTTGCAAGTAATATTTACTATATTTTATACCGGCATCGCGACGCCGACCGACGCTGACCGGCATTAATACACGCTGACCCCGCTAAAAAATGATAAATATTCGCTGACCGATACTAAGTGATATCAAATAGAGTCATATAAGTAATATTTAGTATATTTTATTCAGGCATCGCGACGCCGACCGACGCTGACCGGCTTTAATACAAGCTGGCCCCGCTAAAAAATGATAAATATTCGCTGACCAATATTAAATAATATCAAATAGAGTCATACAAGTAATATTTAGTATATTTTATCCCGGCATCGCGACGCCGACCGACGCTGACCGGCATTAATACACGCTGACCCCGCTAAAAAATGATAAATATTCGCTGACCGATACTAAGTGATATCAAACAGAGACTTACAAATAATATTTAGTATATTTTATTCCGGCATCGCGACGCCGACCGACGCTGACCGGCATTAATACACGCTGACCCCGCTAAAAAATTGAGAAATATTCGCTGACCAATACTAAATGATATCAAACAGAGACTTCCAAATAATATTTAGTATATTTTATACCGGCATCGCGACGCCGACCGACGCTGACCGGCATTAATACACGCTGACCCCGCTAAAAAATGATAAATATTCGCTGACCGATACTAAGTGATATCAAATAGAGTCATATAAGTAATATTTAGTATATTTTATTCAGGCATCGCGACGCCGACCGACGATGACCGGCTTTAATACAAGCTGGCCCCGCTAAAAAATGATAAATATTCGCTGACCAATATTAAATAATGTCAAATAGAGTCATACAAGTAATATTTAGTATATTTTATCCCGGCATCGCGACGCCGACCGACGCTGACCGGCATTAATACACGCTGACCCCGCTAAAAAATTGAGAAATATTCGCTGACCAATACTAAATGATATCAAACAGAGACTTGCAAGTAATATTTAGTATATTTTATTCCGGCATCGCGACGCCGACCGACGCTGACCGGCATTAATACAAGCTGACCCCGCTAAAAAATGATAAATATTCGCTGACCGATACTAAGTGATATCAAACAGAGACTTACAAATAATATTTAGTATATTTTATTCCGGCATCGCGACGCCGACCGACGCTGACCGGCATTAATACACGCTGACCCCGCTAAAAAATTGAGAAATATTCGCTGACCAATAATAAATGATATCAAACAGAGACTTGCAAGTAATATTTAGTATATTTTATACCGGCATCGCGACGCCGACCGACGCTGACCGGCATTAATACAAGCTGGCCCCGCTAAAAAATGAAAAATATTCGCTGACCGATACTAAGTGATATCAAACAGAGACTTACAAGTAATATTTAGTATATTTTATTCCGGCATCGCGACGCCGACCGACGCTGACCGGCATTAATACACGCTGACCCCGCTAAAAAATTGAGAAATATTCGCTGACCAATACTAACAGATATCAAACAGAGACTTGCAAGTAATATTTAGTATATTTTATACCGGCATCGCGACGCCGACCGACGCTGACCGGCATTAATACAAGCTGGCCCCGCTAAAAAATGATAAATATTCGCTGACCGATACTAAGTGATATCAAATAGAGTCATATAAGTAATATTTAGTATATTTTATTCCGGCATCGCGACGCCGACCGACGCTGACCGGCATTAATACACGCTGACCCCGCTAAAAAATGATAAATATTCGCTGACCAATACTAAATGATATCAAACAGAGACTTCCAAATAATATTTAGTATATTTTATACCGGCATCGCGACGCCGACCGACGCTGACCGGCATTAATACACGCTGACCCCGCTAAAAAATGATAAATATTCGCTGACCGATACTAAGTGATATCAAACAGAGACTTACAAGTAATATTTAGTATATTTTATACCGGCATCGCGACGCCGACCGACGCTGACCGGCTTTAATACACGCTGACCCCGCTAAAAAATGATAAATATTCGCTGACCGATACTAAGTGATATCAAACAGAGACTTACAAGTAATATTTAGTATATTTTATTCCGGCATCGCGACGCCGACCGACGCTGACCGGCATTAATACACGCTGACCCCGCTAAAAAATTGAGAAATATTCGCTGACCAATACTAAATGATATCAAACAGAGACTTGCAAGTAATATTTACTATATTTTATACCGGCATCGCGACGCCGACCGACGCTGACCGGCATTAATACACGCTGACCCCGCTAAAAAATGATAAATATTCGCTGACCGATACTAAGTGATATCAAATAGAGTCATATAAGTAATATTTAGTATATTTTATTCAGGCATCGGGACGCCGACCGACGCTGACCGGCTTTAATACAAGCTGGCCCCGCTAAAATATGATAAATATTCACTGAATGAAATGAAGCATTAAATAGAGATATTTTAATTGCATTAATTCACCACCAAAATAATCATTGGATATTAGGTATAATAATATTTAATTTTCAAGAAATATATATATTAGATTCAAATACAACTAGCAGCAATACAATATATACCGATCATTTCAAGACTTTATTAACTTTTGTACAAATGGCTTATTATAGCGCAAAATGCCAACAAAATACAAAATGGCAATGTTTTTATAGTTCAGATTGTCCACAACAGAACAATACTTACGATTGCGGTTTGTTTTGTATTTTTTATATTTATGCAATATTAAGAAAAAGAACCTCTACCATTGTGCGAAGCAGTGTTGGTCGAAAATGGTTATATTTAATTTTAAATTCTGGGTTACAAGGCGTAAATCAATCGTACTTTTTTGATTACACTGAAGATTACCTATACTCGTTCGTACCAGAGTTACCGATGAATATTTGCTATGTAAGTATAGAAACCGAAAAAAAAATATCGTCTTTTAATTCCGGTTCCAATACTGATTGGAATTTATGTACTTTGCAAGGATGTAACTCACCATTCATAAAGCAAGTGTTATGCGTTAAATGTAGAAAGTGGTACCATAGTCACGAATTAAATACATCTCAAATAACATATTATTTTTGTACACACTGCAAATAAAGGCATTGATTATATGTATATATTACTGCTTTATAGATTTCTTAATGTATTACTAGGTTCTATTTCTCTGTTTAGTTTTATATGTAAATTAATAATTTTTGTTAATTTTAAATAAATGTAATTTACTTTTCTGTTACCTACCTATTTAATTTTTTCAATAAACTGTAAACCTTTATAAACTCAGTATTTTTTTAAAATTATATATAATAAAAATAAATAAATATTATCCTGTAATATTATTGATTTCTTTTAGTATTATTTAATATGTGCCTACAGAGGTGATTGACGTTATCTTTTTTTTTGGCATTACAATAGTGTAATAGATGTATTCTTAGCTTCTTAATTTTAAGCAACTTCCTGGTACTACGTAATTGATTTGAAGTGTCAAACAATATTTTCAGTTGACAAGACCGTTGTCACCTGTTGTGTATGGATAATAATTATATTTAAGCAGGTTAGTATTTTCCTTATATTTCTAAATATTATGAAAACTTGTGTTTCTATTTATGTGTGTGTATTAAAGCCGGTCAGCGTCGGTCGGCGTCGCGATGCCGGAATAAAATATACTAAATATTACTTGTAAGTCTCTGTTTGATATCACTTAGTATCGGTCAGCGAATATTTATCATTTTTTAGCGGGGCCAGCTTTTATTAATGCCGGTCAGCGTCGGTCGGCGTCGCGATGCCGGTATAAAATATACTAAATATTACTTGCAAGTCTCTGTTTGATATCATTTAGTATTGGTCAGCGAAAATTTCTCAATTTTTTAGCGGGGTCAGCGTGTATTAATGCCGGTCAGCGTCGGTCGGCGTCGCGATGCCGGAATAAAATATACTAAATATTACTTATATGACTCTATTTGATATCACTTAGTATCGGTCAGCGAATATTTATCATTTTTTAGCGGGGTCAGCGTGTATTAATGCCGGTCAGCGTCGGTCGGCGTCGCGATGCCGGAATAAAATATACTAAATATTACTTATATGACTCTATTTGATATCACTTAGTATCGGTCAGCGAATATTTATCATTTTTTAGCGGGGTCAGCGTGTATTAATGCCGGTCAGCGTCGGTCGGCGTCGCGATGCCGGTATAAAATATACTAAATATTACTTGCAAGTCTCTGTTTGATATCATTTAGTATTGGTCAGCGAATATTTCTCAATTTTTTAGCGGGGTCAGCGTGTATTAATGCCGGTCAGCGTCGGTCGGCGTCGCGATGCCGGAATAAAATATACTAAATATTACTTGTTAGTCTCTGTTTGATATCACTTAGTATCGGTCAGCGAATATTTATCATTTTTTAGCGGGGTCAGCGTGTATTAATGCCGGTCAGCGTCGGTCGGCGTCGCGATGCCGGAATAAAATATACTAAATATTATTTGGAAGTCTCTGTTTGATATCATTTAGTATTGGTCAGCGAATATTTATCATTTTTTAGCGGGGTCAGCGTGTATTAATGCCGGTCAGCGTCGGTCGGCGTCGCGATGCCGGAATAAAATATACTAAATATTACTTATATGACTCTATTTGATATCACTTAGTATCGGTCAGCGAATATTTATCATTTTTTAGCGGGGCCAGCTTGTATTAATGCCGGTCAGCGTCGGTCGGCGTCGCGATGCCGGTATAAAATATACTAAATATTACTTGCAAGTCTCTGTTTGATATCATTTAGTATTGGTCAGCGAATATTTCTCAATTTTTTAGCGGGGTCAGCGTGTATTAATGCCGGTCAGCGTCGGTCGGCGTCGCGATGCCGGAATAAAATATACTAAATATTACTTGTAAGTCTCTGTTTGATATCACTTAGTATCGGTCAGCGAATATTTATCATTTTTAAGCGGGGTCAGCGTGTATTAATGCCGGTCAGCGTCGGTCGGCGTCGCGATGCCGGAATAAAATATACTAAATATTATTTGGAAGTCTCTGTTTGATATCATTTAGTATTGGTCAGCGAATATTTATCATTTTTTAGCGGGGTCAGCGTGTATTAATGCCGGTCAGCGTCGGTCGGCGTCGCGATGCCGGAATAAAATATACTAAATATTACTTATATGACTCTATTTGATATCACTTAGTATCGGTCAGCGAATATTTATCATTTTTTAGCGGGGCCAGCTTGTATTAATGCCGGTCAGCGTCGGTCGGCGTCGCGATGCCGGTATAAAATATACTAAATATTACTTGCAAGTCTCTGTTTGATATCATTTAGTATTGGTCAGCGAATATTTCTCAATTTTTTAGCGGGGTCAGCGTGTATTAATGCCGGTCAGCGTCGGTCGGCGTCGCGATGCCGGAATAAAATATACTAAATATTACTTGTAAGTCTCTGTTTGATATCACTTAGTATCGGTCAGCGAATATTTATCATTTTTTAGCGGGGTCAGCGTGTATTAATGCCGGTCAGCGTCGGTCGGCGTCGCGATGCCGGAATAAAATATACTAAATATTATTTGGAAGTCTCTATTTGATATCATTTAGTATTGGTCAGCGAATATTTCTCAATTTATAAGCGGGGTCAGCGTGTATTAATGCCGGTCAGCGTCGGTCGGCGTCGCGATGCCGGAATAAAATATACTAAATATTACTTGTAAGTCTCTGTTTGATATCACTTAGTATCGGTCAGCGAATATTTATCATTTTTTAGCGGGGCCAGCTTTTATTAATGCCGGTCAGCGTCGGTCGGCGTCGCGATGCCGGTATAAAATATACTAAATATTACTTGCAAGTCTCTGTTTGATATCATTTAGTATTGGTCAGCGAAAATTTCTCAATTTTTTAGCGGGGTCAGCGTGTATTAATGCCGGTCAGCGTCGGTCGGCGTCGCGATGCCGGAATAAAATATACTAAATATTACTTGTAAGTCTCTGTTTGATATCACTTAGTATCGGTCAGCGAATATTTATCATTTTTAAGCGGGGTCAGCGTGTATTAATGCCGGTCAGCGTCGGTCGGCGTCGCGATGCCGGAATAAAATATACTAAATATTATTTGGAAGTCTCTGTTTGATATCATTTAGTATTGGTCAGCGAATATTTATCATTTTTTAGCGGGGTCAGCGTGTATTAATGCCGGTCAGCGTCGGTCGGCGTCGCGATGCCGGAATAAAATATACTAAATATTACTTATATGACTCTATTTGATATCACTTAGTATCGGTCAGCGAATATTTATCATTTTTTAGCGGGGTCAGCGTGTATTAATGCCGATCAGCGTCGGTCGGCGTCGCGATGCCGGAATGAAATATAGTAAATATTACTTGTAAGGCTCTGTTTGATATCACTTAGTATTGGTCAGCGAATATTTATAATTTTTTCTCAGGGCCAGCGTGTATTAATGCCGGTCAGCGTCGGTCGGCGTCGCGATGCCGGGATAAAATATACTAAATATTACTTGTATGGCTCTATTTGTTATTATTTAGTATTGGTCAGCGGATATTTACCATGGGTTAGTGGGTTTCAGAGCTCTTTCACGTCGGTCAGCGTTTTTGCGATCAGCACTGTTCAGCATTTTATTCTTACCCATTCTATATAACAGGAATTCCAATTACACTAAAGGGTCTGAACTCATCGAGTGTCATGGTCGATTTCGCCAATAAATGATCATTAAAAAACTTCAAAATCTATTAAAAATTTATTACGAAATGATGGTTATTATAACCAAATTATAAGAATTTGTTTCTTTATCCGCGGCAATTTGTAATCACTTTTTTGATTGGTTTAGAATATCCCGCCCAAAGATGTTGACAATACAATAATATTTTTTTTCTACGATTGATATGAAAAGTTGACAATTACGCTCTTATTTGTCTTTGTAAAGTTGACGTTTTCTTTTTTGCGTGTTTTCAATGGCAACGCGCGAAAAAGATATTAAATGGGCGCTTATTTCAATAGTTACCAGGGATACAAACGAAACAGAAACTTGTCATATTAATAGTTGACAGAACGAATTTATTTTCAGTGTCTTTGTTTCTCGTACACTATTCCGTGTTACCGTGTTCGAGTAACAAAGAATCACTTTATGCTCTTAATACACAAATAACTATTGTCATCCGTGCACTGAAATGATCCCTTTTTGATGCATGTTTTAGGTACAAAAATAAGCCTTGTCCAGATAATTTCTTTGTCGCCTCGTTTCTGACAGGAAAAATTTTATAGCGCTAAAACTTGTGTTAAATGATTTAGATGCGGTATTTACTTGTCTACAGCGATAATTTAAATCATTTTCTTGTAAAATAACTACGGAAGCATCCTGAATGGACTTCATCTAAGAGATTCGGATTTAATTATAAGCTATAGGTTCATTTGTAATTCCGGTTAAGTTATTGTTACGCTGCAGAGTAGCAAACAAAGAAAATACAAGTACAAATAGAGTTAATCAGCAACTATTATCTAGTTTTCCAGTGAAATACTTGAAATTAGAGATGGGCGAATATAAATAAAATAAAATAAATATATCATCACGCCTTTTACCCACTACTGGGTGTGGCACTCTGTCTAAGCAGATCTCGGTAAGTGATATATTTTGTCGCGTGAAGTGCGGTTACCAGCCGTCAAATCACGGCCCTCAAAGATATTAGTGGAGAGGGAGCCACAGGGGTAGATTTTTTTTAAATTGGTGAAAAATGTTTGTCGGCTGTGGGGCGAATATCATCCGCGAATAGTCAAATGCCGCGAATATTGACATTATTCGATATTCGAGATTTTCGAATATTAACGTCAGTATAGCGAACATTCGAATACCTCGAATATCGCGCCATATGTTGACTTCAATTTTTGACTATGTTTTCCTTTATCATTTGTGCATAAACTTAAAGCTATTACAATACAAAGATATTTTGTTTCAAATCCATGAAGACGTACCATATTTCAAATTTGTTTTTCGCCAGCCCGTACGTTTTACCTTAAATTTGAAGTTTTCGTCTTTTTCTTTTTTGTTTGTACTTTTTGTTTTAATTTTATTTTATCTCAACAATTTAATTCAAATAATGAAAAGAACATAATTAAATAATTATTAATAATAAATAAATTAACTTTTAGGAGTATTCGAATATTCGAGATCTGATTAATATTCGTATTCGATATTCGAATTCGAAAAATTTGATATTCGCCCATCTCTACTTGAAATCATGCCGTCTTGTTACCAAGCTAAGTTATTTGCAGTGGTATTTTTGGAATGAGTATGTATGGAGTTGGTAGCTCTGACATTTAGTTGGTCGCAATGAAGAAGGTTACTCTGATAATTTACGCGGCAATGCCTGCTGTATGCTGTAGTAAGCTTCGTCTATGTCGACTTAGTCAGTCAACTGTCTACTTAACTGTAAATGTGTGTTGTGTATCGCGCCAGACAACTTTTACCAACTAAAATGAAACTGCTTGCTTGTGGGGAGAAGGAAATTTCACACTGACAGGAGTCTGATGCGAACTTCTGTACAGTTTGCACACAGCACAGTTTATATGATGTTTTGATGTTATAAAGTAATGGCGGTTCACTAATTTTACTGATATCACTCTATTAAATATTGCATAGTAGGTATATACATTATTATTCAACGCATTTTGAAATTAAATGGCAGGTTTGTATACGACTAGGTTATATTTTTAATACAATTTTGGTTCCAAATTGCAAATGGAAATACTAGACCTGTCCATACAGAAATTAATTAAAATACGTACATCTATTCGCTCCTATAATAATAATGTCCCATCATTCCGTTTCGGAACATAGGGGCCGGGCACACCGAGCCGCAGTTTTTACACTGCCGTACTGCCGGTTTTCATAGTCGAATGCTACATTATTTTAAGGCGTATAAGTGACTAACTTATAGCTCCTGAGTGTGATAAATACATGTAAGTGTATTTTTATATTTTACGACAAATCACACATTGTCGGCAGGCGGATTTGAACGGACGAACCTTGGTTCGGGTGACGTCACAGTATGCTAAGAGATGTGCCTTAACATGCTCGGCCACCGCGCCTGTTCGCTCTTATACACCTGTTTTATTCATGTTTCATTTCATGTACGCTCCACATGTTCAATTAGCACCGAATCAAAAAAGATAAGACAGGGAAAAAGCGTCGTCTAGAGCTGTTTTTTGAAAGTAAATTCCATACTATTGCAAGCACAAAAAATTAAACATAACTACTGAAAATAAAAAGTTTTATAAACGTTCTACAATCGCAAATGAAGACAACAAATAAGAATGTAAAGTTTTATGAATAATTTAAAATGTAAGGTTAAATTAGAATAACTTCACCCAGTATTTAATATGTCAATTGTTATATTCGTGACTAAAACGTTCTAAGTCTCATCTTGTCAACATGTGATTAAATAGTTATTTGTGTATTAAGAGCGTAAAGTGATTCTTTGTTACTCGAACACGGTAATTGCAGCGCGAGCCGAAGGCGAGAGCTGCAATAGTGTAAGAGGAACAAAGACACTTTACGCTCGTGATACACACATTATTTTTTCTACGATTGCATCTTAAAATTATTAAAAAATGTATGTGTACTAAAAATAAATTCGTTCTGGTTATTGTAAATCTGACAAGTTTCTGTTTTGTTTGTATCCTTAGTAACTATTGAAATAAGCGCACATTTAATACCTTTTTCGCGCGTTGCCATTGGAAACGCTCGCATTTAACGTCTTTCTCGCGCGTTGGCAACAAAGATATTTTTCGATTGTTATACAGAAAACGTCAACTTTACGATGACAAATGAGAGCGTAATTAAATCAGAGTTCGAAGATATATATCGATCATGGTATTTATTTTGATATATATCAAATAGTTTTTGAGATATAGCCTCAAATTTGCTTATAAGTCAATTCGGACTCGGGGAATTTAACGCCGTTGAGCGCATTTCCATATCTTGTTTAGTTTTTGAGATATAGCCTCCGGAAAATTGAAATTTTTCGAATTTTTCAGTTTTTCTACTTTTACGAGGCTATATCTCGAAAACTAAATGTGATATGAAAACGCGCTCAACGGCATTAATTTTCTCGTGCTTCAGTTAACTTATAAACATAGTTTCAGCGATTTTTATTTTTTTCAATTTTCCGCCAAAAAAATCGCAAAAAGCGGTTTTTTAACATTTTCTCGAAAACCAGAAGTCATATGCATTTGAAGATTGCACCACTGGATTCAGTGGGTCAAAATACATATGTATGTAAATTTTCGTTTTAATAATCCTACGATTATGGATTTTTGGGAAAATTGAATTAAAATCTGAAAAAAACCAAAGGAAATAATTAAAAATATTAAATTGCTTAAAATTGTATGAAAATTTGCTTATAAGTCAATTTGGACACGGGGAATTCAACGCCGTTGAGCGCATTTCCATATCTTGTTTAGTTTTTGAGATATAGCCTCCGGAAAAGTGAAATTTTTCGAATTTTTCAGTTTTTCTACTTTTCCGAGGCTATATCTCAAAAACTAAATATGATATGAAAACGCGCTCAACGGCATTAATTTTCTCGTGCTTCAGTTAACTTATAAACAGGGTTCGAAGATATATATATATATATATATCCATTATATAAAAATATCAAATAGTCTATAATAAATACAGTATACCTCTCATTATTACTTTAATTAATTCTGTTAAAATTATATTCTAAAGATAATTCATACTTTACTAGCTTTTGACTTACTTCACATCAACGACATAAATCCAAATTGTGTGTCATTTGTGATGTCATTAACGGCAATGTCTGAACCATTTCCAAAAGTTTTATTTGGTACTCATTTTAGAAATACAAATCCTTTAATAAGGTGGAAAAGTGTAACTATCAATGAGTCAGAGTGGCCAAATAAAAGTACATTTATTGAACTATGTGAACAGTTACACACTGCTGTAACAGCCACAGCAGGGCTGGAACGATATTTCTCCACTTTTGGCATTGTCCAATCTCAATTACGTAATCGTCTCGGTAACGCCAAAGCCGGTAAATTAGTTTTTATGTTTAAATATTTAAACCAAAAAGAAACTACAACAAAAAACTAATTTAGATTGGATTTGGCCAAGTGAGTCTCTATCTGCAACGGTATGTTCAGGAAGTTCATCAGAAGATGATGATTTGCCCTTATCTAGGATATAGGATTATTTAAATATTCTTACTATTCTTAGTACTATATAATATTTGTGTATCCATTCAATGTATATTTACTTTTTTTCATTACCTATGTTAATTTTTTATTTAGGAGTAATAATTTATTTTGTATTTCCTATTGTGATAATAAATGTGTACAAAAACTAAAATTAAAAAATAAATATCCAAAAAGTGATATTTATCTGATATATATCCTATATATCAGATATTTTGATATTTATTATAAATATCATGATATTTACGAACCCTGGTAATTATCATCTTTTCATAGCAATCGTAGAAAAATGCTATTTAGCGCCATGGAAACTAGTACGTTAATAGTTATTTGTGTATTAAAATTTTAATAACGGATGCAGAAACAAACTTGTATAATGGTATTTGTTGTTTTTAGGTGGTTGAGTGCGCGATGGTGCGGCTGCTGGGAATGCGACTGTTAACGCGTCTTCTGCTGTTTGTGTGCTTCCTCAGCATGGCTAGTTTGCTGCTGCTGAGTCGCTGCGGACTCGGTAACCTGGACGCCGATGTGGCAGACGAGCAGGACACGCAGACCGGATCAGGTTAGTCTCAAACCCAAATCTTCTATCTATCTAGTAACTACAAATGTAGCAAATATATTTTCTTACGACCAAATAAGAAACTAACATATTCCGCTCACTTAAAAAAAAAATTAAGGATATATATATTATTTGAAACACTGATTACGAGACAAAAAGATTTTTTTTAAATTTACGAAAGTAATATCACATTTCATGAAATTAATTTAATTTAATTGAAGTTGTATAACAGTTCTTTCAATGTTTAATGTTTACTAATTTTTATTTATGAGTTCAGTGGCAATTATTTTTACGTTGTAATCAGTACATCAAATATACTCTTAAATTTGTTTGTAATAATTTTGAAGAACCCTGTATTTATAACAAATGAAGAAAAAATATCCCTAGATTTGAAGCTCAAATACTATATGTCACAAGCATTGCTTTCCATTTGAATAACAAAAAGAAAGAAATGTGTCTCTCTTGTGGGACTTTTGAAACATGTCCTCGTAAAGGTAGATCGTTATTTGTTCCATCCTCAGCCATTCTCGACCGTCGACGCCTGTCAGCTGTCGACGTCATCTCGCACTGTCCGCGCTGGGATGCTAAACTGGCACTGTGACGTTTACATTTTCTAGTGTAGCTTTTGTTAAAAGCACTATTAGATTAAAAATGAAATAAAATTTATAAAAACAAAGTACAAGTAGGTGGCAGTAGAAATTTATATAATGTTGTTGAATACATATTGAAATGGTATTGAACGTGACACCTTTTTCAACAATGTTTAAAATCGTAAAAAAGTAAAAATAATAATAACATTTTAAATAACAGTTAATGGAAACGAAATATTAAAGAACGAGTTTTATAAGACATGTTTTTTGCAGTCGAATTTACTAAAGAATAAGTGCAATAAAAGTTCTGCCTTATTTTAAACCGAGTGGTTGCTAACTGTTATTGACTTTCATGCAATTGTTTAGATTTTGAGGTTATATTAAAATTTGGATGTCCTCAGCTTGATAGGTTTAGTATGTCATCCGCTAGTACCAACAGTTTAAAACAAAACGTTGCGTATCATAATGAACGCTCTTTCGATACGCAACTGGATTTCGTAATGAGTTCCTAATGAACACAAAATAGGAAAACTGTATTAGACTCATTGTATTTTTGATGTGAATCAAATAATTGTTGAGAGACGTAATTTCGCCTGGGTTTTGAAATAGGCGTAGTTGTTCGGAGAAGGGACAGATAGGGCGCATCACGTCACGTTGTGTCACGTGCAATTGGCGAGCGCTGTAACAGCAACACAGCCCCGGGAAATGTCGAACATTTGTAAGACGTCGTGTCGAGCTTTTTTCAAGCGCGCGCGCGCTTTGCTGTAACAAGGCAACGATGCCTGTAGGCCTGCAGGTAACGGTTGTGTTGTTGTTGATTATCCTTCGTCGTCTTCATGGATGACGAGATGTTCTACCAGATGAGACACGGTAAAAACATTCAATGGAAGTTTATTTTTGAAGGTTAACGATCTAAGACACGGAGACGAAGATTGAAGTTTGTTTGAAAATAGGGAGCTGTTTCACA
Source organism: Pterostichus niger (assembly GCA_947425015.1). Taxonomy (NCBI): domain Eukaryota; kingdom Metazoa; phylum Arthropoda; class Insecta; order Coleoptera; family Carabidae; genus Pterostichus; species Pterostichus niger. Next base: position 35,516,454 of record OX380341.1, read on the forward strand.
GAATCATTTTATTTACACGTGAAAATGTGAAAATACTATGCAAGATGGAACAAAATATTTAAAGGCTTCTGTCAACAATTTGATTAAGGTGAATTATTCACCTAATTGGGTCTAAATTTAGTACTAGAATATAAATAATAAATATAAAATATAATGAAGTAAAATTTAGGAAAATTTTTCTGAGGGCAATATCTCAAAAATTAAATGAGATATGAAGATGCGCTCACGCCATTGATTTAATGCAAATTTTTAGCAAATTCAAAACGGTTAAATGTTTTGAAAATTTTTTAAAGGTACCCTTTGGGGTCGATTTTAGACCAATTTATGTTCACTCTAAAACTCTTTGAATATTGTAACAAAAATTTGTATACATATGTATTTCGATCCTCAAATGCGTATATAAAACTGCTGTAAATATGCCTATCATTTATTTGAGGCATTAGAAATTTAATGCCGTTTAGGGCATTTTCATATCTCGTTTAGTTTTTAAGTAAAAAAAATTGCTGATATATAATTTGAAATTCTACTTTTCTGGTGCTATATCTTGGAAACTAAAGAAGATTTGACCATGCGCTCAACAGTTTTAAGCTCCGCGTACCCGAATTGGCCTATACGCAAACTTTTGTCAAATCCTAAGCAATTTATTTTTTGAAAATTTTATAAGGGTTAAGGTTTTTATTGATACTAGGGCAATTTTAGACTGTTTGCTCTAAAATTGTTTCTTGTTTGAATATTGTAACGAAAATGTATGTACATATGTATAGGTATTTTGTTCCGCTGAATTCCAAGTGCGTATGTCTTGTAGTGTTTGAGATATTGTTCAAAGAAAATTTAGGTGAAAAATTGTAAAATATAAAATTGCAGAAAATTTGTCTACAAGTTAATTGAGGAAATTAGAAAATTAATTCCGTGGAGCGCATCTTTATTTTTTGTGATATAACTTCCGAATAAATCCTCACAAATTTTCATATTACAATATAAAAAAAAAACTAATTAATTAATTAATATTTTGTACATTCTCCTCCCAAGATTCTCCCTCTCAAAGGTAATATATTAAACTCGCCTCTAATTTCTATTCTAATATCGTTTTTATCTCTCATTTTTGTAGCGCGCAGATAATATATCTTCCGCTATTGCTTCTCCATGCTCAAGCAGCTATAGACTACTTTCTGCTCTAAATAAATATAAATATATCATCACGCCTTTTATCCATTACTGGGTGTGGCATTCTGCCTAAGCTGATCTCGGTAAGTGATATATTTTTTCGCGTGAAGTGTGGTTACCAGCTATCAAATCACGGCCCCCAAAGATATTAGAGCCACAGGGGTAGATTTAAATTGGTGAAAATTGTTTGTCACCTGTGGGGATCGAACCAGGGTTCTCAAGATTCACAAGCCGACTCGATACCACTGAGCCACCTACCCCATTTCTGCTCTAGATATATAAATCACCGAACATACTGAGAGCAATCAATAAATTTCCAATGAAACAAAAGCATAAATATGTTCACTATAAACTATAAAAACATTTATTGCAATTTTGCGTCATTTTGCCATTTACCGTTTACATTTGAGTTTATTAATCGTTGTTCCATTATTTATGACATGTGGTTAAAAGATAACTATGTCATTTAAATGTAACTTCGTTTTTTTCGGAGATATGTATAAACACAGGATATTAGGTTAATTTATCAATGAAGGGTACATTTAAATTGGATTTTCTGTTAGAATTTATGCGCGGAACAGTACAGCAAAGATAAATTATCTCCAATTGAAATCCCCGGATAAAAAATCGCGTCGAGGGTCCGGGACCAGTCGGAAATGAATTGGCAAGAGAGCTTAGGGTCATCGATGGGGCGCACGTGCCACCCGATTTTCAAAATCAACATCTGTTTAGTAGTCATCGCCCATTTTGAACTTGTTTATTATTCAGCAGCGTTCTGACCGCTGCCAGGTTCCTGCATTACCCGTTGCCGACCCTGCCGAGTGCCGCTGCCAGCCATCCTCGGTTTCTCAAAATGTTTTATTATGATGGACGTGAACCTGGACCACGTATAAATGTATTTCGTTCGAAACTTCAAAGCTTTTTGATGCATGACGTAGCTAACCTTTCAAAAAGAAATCACAAAACTTTGAGAGCTATGATGGAGATGCACGAAGAACAGTATTCGGGAAAATGTTTCTTTTTATTTTTCATTTAAATTATACTTTAAAAGGTTCTTTCAACCATGACTAGATTGCTTGACATTTTCAAGATTTCCAAAGCTACATTTTTACTTCCTTGTACGAAGTAAAGGAAGTATTGTAATCGCGAAATTTTTTGGTTCTCAGATTTCAACGGAAATAGGTATTTTGGCCTTCCCTGAATCCATTTTGACTAATTTCGTCATGCCGTCTGTACGTACGTACGTATGTATCTCGCATAACTCAAAAACGGTAAACCGTAGAAAATTGAAATTTTATATTTAGGACATCTAGTTGTGCACCTCCCTTTTTGGTCATTATATAACGTCCAGAAGTGGTACTTTACTTGAAGCCTATAATAGATTTTCATTAAAAACTATATTCAAATATAATTTAAAACTTTCCAAATTTGGTATATAAGACTATTATATCAATGGAAATAACATAATAGATTTTGGTTAAAATATACTAACCGGAAGTGACACATTACATGAAACTGCTAACAGTTTTCCTTGAAAAAAATGGTATTATTTTAATTTTAGAAATAAATGCTGCAAATGTACTGATTTCCATGGCGCTAAATATCATCTTAATCACATGTTCACAAGCCGTGTCTTCGAACGTTTTATTCACAGCTTGAATTATTAAGCACGGGGGTGAAATTAGCTTCCTGTATTTGCCATTGTAACTTACCCTTACTTTTTAAATAACTAACTACCCCTAACATCTTTGGGGGCCGTAATTTGGCGGCTAATAACTGCACTTCACGCGAATAAATATATCACCTACTGATGTCTGCTGCGGCAGAGTGCCATACCTAGTAATGAGTAAAAGGCGTGATGATATATTTTTACTTCCTTGCACGAAGTAAAGGAAGTATTGTAATCGCGAAAATTTTACCTATCTCGCATAACTCAAAAACGGTAAGCCGTAGAAAATTGAAACTTTATATTTAGGACTGTTATAACATCTAGTTGTGCACCTCCTTTTTTGGTCATTATACAACTACCGGAAGTGGTACTTTACTTGAAGCCTATAATAGATTTTCATGAAAAACTATATTAAAATATAATTTAAAACTTTCCAAATTTGGTATATAAGACTACTATATCAATGGAAATAACATAATAGATTTTGGTTAAAATAGACTAACCGGAAGTGGCACATTACATGAAGCTGCTAACAGTTTTCCTTGAAAAAAATGGTATTATTTTAATTTTAGAAATAAATGCTGCAAATAAAAGTTTAATAGAATTAAATTCTGCGTCTAGCACATTAAGAATTTTTAAATTAGCTTTTTGCATAAACGAGATATCTAAATTTAAATATTCGGATTCTAATTCCGTATCGCTATCCACACTACCGTACTGACGGAATATGAATTACTACACTGCAGTTCGATGAATCCGAACTCTGTACTGTAAGATAATAGTATATTATTCAATTAGTAAGTAATATAAGCTATTACTCAAGAGAATGAAGTTTGCAACACGAGCCGAAGGTGAGTGTTGTAAATCATTCGAGTGAGTAATAGCTATTACTTGCGAATAGAATACTATACTTTATCTACGACTATATGTTATTATGTATTAAGATTTTACAATTATTTTTTATGTTACATTATGAATAAGTCAGATTGCTTAAATTTTTTGTTTTTATTATTATTTAATAAATATTAATACTACTTAACATGGAATAAGTAGCCCATAATGACGATGATTTATATTTATCAGAAAATTCGCCAAAATATACTATAAGAACATTTTCCGAAAAAAAATTACATTTTTGCGTATTCGTCAATCCATAAAAGCTTTATAAACTTGTTCATACTTTTTTTTTGATTTTTCGGGCAGTAAATTTAAGAAACGTACGTGTGCGACTTCTACAATATCTGGTGGAGTACAAATTTTACTTTGTTCGCTTTCAGAATCCATAACTCACATGTATAATCACACAAATTACAGTATTATTGTAAACAAAAACGTTTTAAACTAATTTTGACAGATAATTAACAATAGCGCGCTTCACTGTTTCATAGCATACTTAACGCGCGGTAATTATCGGTATTTTTTGATTGGCTATTAAAGTGTTTAGTAATGAAAATTCAGACGTGTGATTGGTCGTGAAGTGTTGAGTAATGAACTATTACTTAACACTGTCAATAATGATTAGTATTACTTATAATAAATTTCATAAGTAATGAATACATTATTTAATAAGAGTAGATAAAATAAATTTAATCAGTCAGTAAACAACCTGCAACTTATAAAATCTTCTTATTAAACAATTAATTTACAAACTGAAAAGTATCTATCTCTTCTTTTAATTAAAATGAATTAAAATCATTTCTAATATTTATAACAAACTGACGATAATTTAAAAACTAATTTAATTAATTTCTCTAATTTGTTGCATTCAAATTAGATAATAAGGGTATGTAAAAATATTTTTCTATGTCTCGATTTATTTGGAACAATCGGTATAATAAAGAATAAAGTTGTGTAGTAATTTTTTCTAAATAAAACCAGTAATATAATTATCTCAACTGTCTGACCTATCTCAAATATCAGGATAGAAAAATTGTCGGTGTAGGTTTCATAAGAAAACATATTAAACTACTAATTGAACCAAAGTTTGAAAATTTAATCAAGAGAGTGAAAACGTCAGTTTACATTTTCATTTTCATGCAATTTTATCAAGATAAATTATTTTCATATTTAATCTCATCCGAAAGCCTCATCTAATGAATCTAAAAATACCTGCCTGCTACCAAATTTGCTCGGCGCGCTAAATAAAATTAATTGTTGTTTGAAATTCGAACTTAGCAATTCGTTCACAAGTAATTTGAATGAACTAGCACCCATCTTGTTCACTTATTATTATTTTATCATGAGAAATAAAATGGTAGACTTGTTGAGGTGTTCTGGTGGGAACATCACAGAATGCACTCATGAATATTTAGTCGTATAAAGCGGATGGTTTTTAATATATTCTGTAATGTGTTAACAGCGTTAACTTTTGAATCATTAGCGAAACGCATACCGAAATAATTGTATCTGTTTACAGATGTTACCTTCATCGGAATTTTAAAAAAATACTCAGATTCTTGTTCTTACCAATTTTATTGCATTAACATCAATTGCAATGCAATTATTCTCCATTTTCATTCGTACTTATAGGTGATGACAGGAAGATGGCGTTTCTGCATTTATTTAATGTATGGAAAATAAATATTTTGCGCTTTGTAGAGAAAGTGAGTTTTTTTTCTAATAGGATATGTCACATAGTCATGAATATACAACAAGCGATTTATTATTATTATGTTTATAGTTCTTTTCTACGACCATTAAGATATCTGTTTATTGTGTGATTTAGAATAGTCGAAGAAAGAGAGACATTAGATCAAAGTTATTAGTAAAATATAAATTAATAGGACAATAATATCGTAGTTCTAGAAAAAGTATAGTGTACCTAAAATTCGTATGGAAATATTAATTTCTCACTCGTATACAGGATGTTTCTATACTTCTAACATCTAATTTGATATACTGATTATAGAACAAAAAGAATTTTTTTTGAAATTCGCAAAAATTAGGGTATTTTATTCTTAGCGAACATTTTTGCTGTCACTGTTTAAATAGTACATTTAATTATTTATAAGTATGTTGCTAATGAAATAAAGTAAACAAAACTAATAAAATTAAAGGTATTATGTAATTTTCAGTAACAAGTGAATGTTTTGCTTGTTTAGGTAGGTCATGGAAAAACAAAAATGAGGATAAATAATTGTGCTATTAAACTAGTGACACTAAAATGTTCGCTAGGAATTAAATACCCTAATTCTTGCGAATTTCAAAAAAAAAACTTTTGTTCTATAATAAGTATATCGGAGTCATGCTTCAAATGAAATGAGTACTATTATTAGAAAAGTCATTTGTCTGCCCTAGTCTTAAAAATTATATTCAAGATATTTTAAATGATTTTCCACATCAATATTTAATATGAATTTTCATTCATATGAACAGGATACATTTTCTAATAAATAAATGAACAATTGAAATTAAATTATGAGATATTTGGCTTAAGAATTTGAGGGACGTTATTTGACGGTTAGTAACCGCACTGCACCTGAATAAATATATCACTTACCGATATCTGCTTCGTAATGCAGCACCCAGTAATGGGTAAAAGGTATAATAATATTAGTTTTCTTACCTTAAGCAACAGAAGCAAAATAAATTTTTATTCCTTTCGGTATTAGCAACGGGAGTAAAATCGCATTTTATGGGTATCGCGATCAACATATGCTTTAGATACACACTTAACAAATTTACTGATGGCTTTTTCGGTAAAAAATAAAGATGGGCGAATATCATCCGCGAATAGTCGAATGCCGCGAATATTGACATTATTCGATATTCGAGATTTTCGAATATTAACGTCAGTATAGCGAACATTCGAATACCTCGAATATCGCGCCATATGTTGACCTCAATTTTTGACTATTTCAAATTTGTTTTTCGCCAACATCAGCCCGTACGTTTCACCTTAAATTTGAAGTTTTCGTCTTTTCTTTTTTGTTTTAATTTTATTTTATCTTAACAATTTCATTCAAATAATGACAAGGACATAATTAAATAATTATTAATAATAAATAAATTAACTTTTAGGAATATTCGAGTACCTCGAATATTCGAGATCTGATTAATATTCGTATTCGATATTCGAATTCGAGAAATTTGATATTCGCCCATCTCTAGTAAAAAAGTTAAATTTTACCCTAGTTTAATTTGACGGCTGGTAACCGCGCTTCCCGCGAAGATCTGTGTCAACAAATTGCCACATCTAGTAATGGGTAAAAGGCGTGATGATAAATTTATTTTTTAGTTTAAATAAATAAATGAAAAGCGAAGGAAATAATTGAGATTGCTCTTAAACATTAAATTAATGTTTATTTATTTAAACCTAAATTTTAAAACGTATCTTTTTCCGATGCAACTGACCAAGAATGAATAGTATTAAGCTAAAACGGAAGTAGGTTACAAAACTGTAGAACTTCCTGTCCCTATAAACAAATCAACGAGACACTCACTACATAAAGGTTTTTGTTGAACTTTTATGACACTTCCATGACCTGTATTTTATAATGGTTTATTCATCTGTAGAAAGAAACTGAATCTGTTCTCTTGAACGTAGTAACAGCACCAAGTATGCTTCTAATTATCATGACAATGTCGCTAGTATCATTCACCGCGGCACCGGGACTTGTAAAACCATTACCATATAAAGTACATCAATTTATTAAAACTAAAGCAATCACATTAATTCAGACAATTCGGCAAGCGTCACAGACATAATAAACCTGCGCTGTGCGCTATTCGACGAGTCACCATCGCGTAATGACGACAATAATCAGCAAGGAATTAACTTCTTTCTTCGTCTGCGGGTGACGTTTGCTGTCAGGGAAAAATTATATGTGCATGCTTAATTGATATTATGCGATTGTGAGGAAATACATGTATTTCACATTTAGATAAATGCTTGCGTGATGATTCATAGAACTTTAACATGGAAAATCATATTTTTATAATATCATGCTTCCATTTTTATTTTAGAAAAGAAGGCTTCAACATTAAAATCAATAAACAGAATTAATTTTGCATACTTTATAATAGAAATGAAATGAAAAAATCTGATGTGGACACCACATGACTTCCTTGTACATGTATTAAACTATAGATATTTTTTTAATTGCACATATATTTGACATAAAATCTTTTATTTTTTATTTTTTGTTCTAATCCATAGCAAACTTAATTTAAAAAAAACTAAAAATATATAATATTTAAATTTAGATATCTCGCTTATGCAAAAGGCTAATTTAAAAATTCTTTATGTGCTAGACGCAGAATTTAATTCTCTAAAACTTCATTCATTTCTAAAATTAAAATAATACCATTTTTTTCAAGGAAAACTGTTAGCAGCTTCATGTAATGTGCCACTTCCGGTTAGTCTATTTTAACCAAAATCTATTATGTTATTTCCATTGATATAGTAGTCTTATATTCCAAATTTGGAAAGTTTTAAATTATATTTGAATATAGTTTTTCATGAAAATCTATTATAGGCTTCAAGTAAAGTACCACTTCCGGTAGTTGTATAATGACCAAAAAGGGAGGTGCACAACTAGATGTTATAACAGTCCTAAGTATAAAGTTTCAATTTTCTACGGCTTACCGTTTTTGAGTTATGCGAGATACATACGTACGTACGTACGTACGTACAGACGGCATGACGAAATTAGTCAAAATAGATTCAGGGAGGGCCAAAATACCTATTTCCGTTGAAATCTGAGAACCGAAAATTTTCGCGATTACAATACTTCCTTTACTTCGTACAAGGAAGTCAAATGATAAAATTAGCTTAAAAATAGGTACAGCCTTGAAAATGAAACGAAATTAAACAAATGATTCACGTTTTATCTGTCAGCAAAAAAAAATATGTTATTGATAATAATAAAAAATAACGGTCATTTTCAGGGCCATCAACATTTTTACAAAAAGAGAATTTCTTTTACCTAAAACTGACAGGAAAATAAACATTTGCCTGAGGTTTAAAACTCAGGAAAGCTTTGCTTTGCATGCCTAGTTAGGAAAATAACATATTGCCTGCCTAGGCAGGTAATGAAAGAAACGTGAGTGTCTGGTTACTTAGAAACATAAAATACTGACTGAATATGTAAGTCAAATATTTCTTTTAATTTAAAATATGTATTATTTGTTTGTAAGTTTCAGGTAAAATGTTGTACGTAACACGTCAGTAAAGCGTCGTACAGGATTCGTAAGCTGTTTCAAGCTAGGCATGAAACTATCTACTCATCCTGTAATTGAACACTTTCCTGAATTTTTATGGAAATAACTATTACTAAAATTTATCATAAAGATTAATAATTCAAAATTATTTTTTCTTCTGACAATTTTGTTTCATTTCCAAGGTTATCCTTATTTTTAAAGTAATTTTAAATTTAATTATAAAGCATGGAAATTCAAATGTAGAATGTTATGCTCTACAACATTTATTTGAAGCTTTTTTCTCTAAAAATAATAAGGGAAGCAGGAAATTATAAAAATATTATTTTACATGTTAAAGTCCTATGTTCCCTTTTATTTTATAATTTTGTATCCCGACAAAATTGTTTTTTCACTACTAGCCTAGCAACATGCCATTATTGACTTCGGTTTGAGTCGTGAAATTGTTTTTCTCTACCGCGTCCTTAACAACGGTCAATAATGGATTATTATTGACCTAGACAAATAATGAGAACTGTCACTTTTCAAAGAAATTCAAGATTCTGAACTTATTTAACTCGTTAAATGGAAGGAAAATATTAATTCTGAATTTAAAATTGGCGCCTAATTTCAAGATTGCAATCCGAGGCAAATTTCAGTTTGAATAGTAAGTATCTTTCAAACTGTCACATTTTACATGCGATTGTGCTTTACTGTTACATTATGAAATATATTTATTGTTAAATTCTCGAAAAGGTAAATATTTATTGTAATATTATTGAATAATCTTACATGGTACAGTTTTGTTCATTTTAGGGTTATAATTGCATTTTTATATAAGAAATGGAAAACATGACTAGTATTTATTGCTACAGAACCCGTGTTTAATGAAATTTGAGTATATCGTATATTTCATGAAGTTGCAGTAAGGTTACCCACGGACATATTAAGTAGAAGTTAGAATTTTTGCCATCATTGGTTGAGGTTATGACGTTTTCAAGATAATATGTCGCCCACATTTTCAGCCAAAATGGCAGCGAAAGTACTTCGCAATGAATAACCAATGTAAGTTTCTGAGTTATCTAAATTTAAAAATGTTGGAACTATATTTGGACATCTTGCTTATTGTATTATGGCGTACCTATATTTTGTCTTGTAGGTTTGCCATGTCAGAAATTAATGAATACTTTTGCCATGTCAGGAGTGGGTCTCTTATTTAGATATTTTTTAACTATTTCAACCCAAAAAGAATCTACCAGGATACATTTTTTTGAGTATCCAAATATTTTTAAAAAACAATGCTAAAATCAAAAGAATTTCATTTCTGCCTTCTCGGTTTTTGTAGATATTAACAAGTATTCATATTAAATTGCTTATGTTATGATTACTAGAAAATTCGTTACATACATTTAAGAGCTAGTAGTGAAAAAAATAGTATATAAACCACGGTTGAGAAGATCATTATTGACCATGCGCCTTGTACCCCTCGGTTGCACCTCGGGGTACAATCTTGGCGCTAGGTCAATAATGATCATCTTCTCAACCTTGGCTTATAATATACTATTAAATAGTTTCAGATTTTATAAATTATTTTAATAATTTGTATACCTTTGTAGCCTTGAAATGAAGCAAGTTTTTATTTTGACATCACATTTAAAACAAAATACGCCATAATGTTCGATTCTCTCCGGAAAAAATTTAAAATTAAATTGAAACGTTAGCGGTACTAAATCTGAAATAAAACACCGTTACCAATTTTCATTATTAAATTTTATTATAATGTCACAAAATGTAGAACTATCAAGTGTTGATTAAGTATAAGACAAGTAATTTAATGAAGGATGTATCTAAATTCACGAAGCGTTTCATTAATTAACGCCTGATCAAAATGCATATTGCCTATTCATCTGTAACGTAGTCATGCCGCATTGCAATCCAAGTTATGAGTCGAAGCTAAATGCATCTAATACACTTGAAAGCATTGATCGTTCGAAGCTAAAGGTTTCCTTGCCGATACGAGAATCAGATATTATGTACTGAATGGGAAACAAGCTTTTAAAAGGATTTACATGTTTTACCTTAACCTTGTTGAAAATTAAATTCAAAGCTTGCTGCTTCAATTGGTACAGTAATTAATTAAAGCATTTTCATTAGGTATTTGTTTCTTGACTAATTGCAATCTAATACTCCAAGCATCGTGTGTAATGTATCTCGTTAGATTGTAACCTTAACTTTAGTAAACTTTCTTATTTTTGTTACATTAATTTATAATTTTACCTGATTTATTTTTCGTACAAGAGAAACAATATTTAATTAGTACTTTTTAAAGTAAATAAATAAGTAATGTAAATCTAATTAAATTATTAAGAGAAAATTTGGGATATCGCCAGGATTTGAACCAGGAATTTTATTAACTCCGATCAACTAAGCCAAGGCCGCCTGTGTTTCAAATATCATCGGCCCAATTTTTCTATTTATATAAATAAATAAATAAATATATCATCACGTCTTTTACCCATTACTGGGTGTGGCACTCTGCCTAAGCAGATTTCGGTAAGTGATATATTTTTTCGCGTGAAGTGCGGTTACCAGCCGTCAAATCACGGCCCCCAAAGATAATAGTGGGGGGGAGTAACAGGGCTAGATTTAAATTGGTGAAAATTGTTTGTCGGCTGTGGGGATCGAACCAGGGTTCTCAAGATCCACAGGCCGACTCGATACCATTGAGCCACCTACCCCATAATTTATAATTTAGTAATTTATAATTTAATTATAATATAAACAATAGTTATTTGTATACAAATAAATAAATAAATATATCATCACGCCTTTTACCCATCACTGGGTGTGGCACTCTGCCTAAGCAGATCTCGGTAAGTGATATATTTTTTCGCGTGAAGTGCGGTTACCAGCCGTCAAATCACGGCCTCCAAAGATATTAGTGGTGGAGGAGCCACAGGGGTAGATTTTTTAAATTGGTGAAAATTGTTTGTCGGCTGTGGGGATCGAACCAGGGTTCTCAAGATTCACAGGCCGACTCGATACCACTGAGCCACCTACCCCATACCAGAGGGTGAAAATAGCTGTTTGCGAACCGAACGATGATCTACTCGATTATAAAAAATCATTTTTCGCCCGTGTACGGAAAGTAGCACTTTCTGCACGAATAAGCGGCAAATTATTACTTTCCATACATGAAATAAAGCCAGAAAAACCTGCTTTCATGGTCTTATAAAAAGTACATTTATTGCTAATTTACAAAGCATGAAATTAATCTTTTCCGCTAGAACGATAAGTATTTTTTCGCCCTAGAACTTTTAGCTTTTTGTTGACATTACCTAACAATTAACATTATTTGTTTTTTATTTTTTTTTAGTAAAATTTTAGTTAATTCTGAATTTTGGATTAGTCAAAATAGTTAGATCATATTCTCACAACCAAATTTTAAATAAACTCTAATATAATCTTGTTACCATTTGATTTTCGAGAAGTGATTTTGGATTAACTTTTTTAAATCTAACTACAATTATATTAGCTAACTTAAAGTTCAAGATTATCTACAACTTTTTGAAAATCTGGCTTTTAATGATTATGTTTTAATTAGAGATGGGCGAATATCAAGTTTCTCGAATTCGAATATCAAATACGAATATTAATCGACTACCTCGAATATTCGAATACTCCTAAAAGTTAATATATTTATTATTAATAATTATTTAATTTATGTCCTTTTCATTATTTGAATGAAATTGTTAAGATAAAATAAAATTAAAACAAAAAGTACAAACAAAAAAGAAAACGACGAAAACTTCAAATTTAAGGTGAAACTTCAAAGTATTGTAATAGCTTTAAGTTTATGTACAAATAATAAAGAAAAACATAGTCAAAAATTGAGGTCAACATATAGCGCGATATTTGAGGTATTCGAATGTTCGCTATACTGACGTTAATATTAGAAAATCTCGAATATCGAATAATGTCAATATTCGCGGCATTCGACTATTCGCGGGTGATATTCGCCCATCTCTAGTTTTAATACGAGTTGCACGCGGGAGTTTTTGGGAGGTTGACCGCCCAGAAAAACTCGCGTTGCTGTTGAAAATTTAAAACCCAGGATCAGGGCGTAATGACCTTAACAGTTGGGTCGCTAGGAAGTCAGTATTTTTAAAAATATATTTTAGAAATACGTTAATAATTATCGTATGAGAAATACAATTGAAATGTTTGGCAGGAAATATACGAAATATTTTCAAAGATATATTTCCGATTGAATATGAATACGCTATTCCACACAGTCCAGTTGATCGTGGCAGTTGCATTAGGTCTGTTTGCGGATGATCTGAAGCAGGGCACCAGGGCCAACGGTATTCTACAGGCTACAAAAACCATCATTTGGTTCAGGATCGATCTCTCTACCCGTGTCCGTGTCGGCGTGTTGTCTTCGCAGAGCCCGCTGCGCGCGTTCAGATATTTCAATATACCCGTCACAACCGCCATTAATCACATTGATCTGAGGTGACTGCGATGCAGAAATATCGAGAATGTGTCACCAATATTCCTTGCCTCGAGCGTGGCACGCTCATGTCAATGTAGAATTTTTACCCTGGCCTAGAGAAAGGTCCCAAAATGCCTTTCAAAAATGTCTTGCAAAAATTTCTCAGCCGTATAACTGTCTTCTGTTTTGCGATGTTTTCAATATTTGGCACCGTATTATAAGTTTGATGTAAATCGAGATTATTGTTAGGATATTTCAACGTTTCAATCAATCATTATTATTATTATCCGATTAAAAAGATAAATGATGTAGTAAGTGAATCAGTGGTATTTACGCTGTAAAACAGGAACTTAATCCCAATTACAGTACAAGCCGCAGTGTGGTAGTCCATATAATTTTTAATTTGAGAGCGATTCGAACTCAGGATTTCCAAAGTAGCATTTCGTAACGTTATACACACCACCGTACTGACGGTCGGATTATGGATTTGGGAACCCAAATTTGTTTCGCACAGTCGACAAACAATTTTTAACACATTAAAATTACCCCTGTGGCTTCTTCATCCCTAACATCTTTAAAAGCCGTAATTTGACGCCTGCTAATTACAGTAAAGCAAAATATTCTGACCTCAATTGAAAGGAGAAATATACTTTGCATCCATAAAATAGAAATTGTTATTTAAGTTGTAAGTCCGGTAAATAAGATTTTACGGTATGAGTAAGATGTTTCTATACGAGGAGGACCTGAGTCTGGAATATCGAAATGGGATAGGTAGCTCAGTGGTATTGAGTCGGCCTGTGGATCTTGAGAATCTTGGTTCGATCCCCACAGCCGACAAATAATTTTCACCAATTTAAATCTACCCCTGTGGCTCCCTCTCCACTAATATATTTGGGGGTCGTGATTTGATGGCTGCTAACCGCATTTCACGCGAAAAAATATATCACTTACCGAGATCTGCTTAGGCAGAGTGCCACACCCAGTAATGGGTAAAAGGCGTGATGATATATTTATTTATTTATATTACCGTATCAAATTATTATTGGACGTATGACATACAACGTTTTAATTCATTCTGTGTCGCATTTAATTATTAAACATTATTTTTATATCCTAACCTTGAAAGTAACATATTAAAATAATTATATTTAAATGTCAAAAACATTTTGTTATCTAGAAACCTTACGAAAAGAGTACGATAATAGTACAGTACTAGTACTTTAAAGTCTCATTGTCCTTATTAAAATCTTTACTGTACACATGGAAATATGATACAGTAGAAAATAAATTATTTTTCACTAAGAAAATAGAAGTAAAGCCATATATATATGGCAACTGGAAAACGGCGGTATAATAATGATCAACTTCATTAAATTGCACTGACGTTTGTAATGGCCGTTTCATTCGATCGTTTTGTCATATAAAAATTTATCGTGAGTTTCTTACAGATTTGATACGTCAAGTAATGCCATCCGGTCATTTTTATTTCAATTAAAGAAAAATGACCACACTGTCAAGCTACAAAAACAACCTTAACATATTTGAAAATTAATGTAAAACAAACTTAAATTATTTACAAATTGAAATTTATGTGATAAAATGTAATACATTCAGTATTATTAGGTTATGTTATGATAGTTACAATGTATCTCGTCAGAGGCGCTAGTTGACGTACCCGCTCTGTAAATTTGAAAGTTCAATTCAATGATAGTATAATTTTACAATAGTGGCATCCAGATGACATTTACCAAAAGGAAAGTTTAAATATCTAATTTATTTCGGAAAGTTTTTATAAAAGTGCCATTATTCTCTCAATTGGTGAAACAGGTGTATGCTGGTGAAATTGAGGGTGTAAGTTTGCTTTGACGAGCGTGAAGAATAAAGGAGCTTGTATGAAAATAATTATGAATGTGGTTGAAGCAAAAGTGGTGTGTCAGGATAGAAATGTTTGGCGAAAATTAATTGCGGAATAAATATGATGAATAAAGACAAGCGTATGATTCTTGATTTTAGATTCATTGGTTAGATTTTTCGAGTGTTTACCTGCAATTGTGTGGAGTTCATCTGCAAAAACAAGCGCAGGCAGATGCTCCCTTCCTTTCTTATCTTTTTGATTCATTTTCTGTTTTTACTATAGATTGTCCAACTGCAATTGTGTTAAATGTATTTTTAAACAAGCGCAGGCGATGCTGCCTTCATTTCTTATAGATTCGTTGTTAGAGAAGTGGACGTAAGTGAAGATTTACGAAACAGGTGTACAGGAGCGAATGGATGAATGTTTGTTGCGTGATGATGGATTTTGGTTGTGAGAAAAGAAAGAGTTCGTATGGAGGAAGTGTTAATGTGGTCGAATCGAGTATCGTGTGTCAGGATGAGAATGTTGACTGGTTCGTGCTACCCCATTTCATGGAATATAGCGTGATGTTATGTGTGTATTGTATGTATGCCTTATAAGTAAGTCAAACATTTCAATTAACATTGGTATCTAACATTTAATTTGTTTTTATTTATTGAAACCAAGAAGATACAGAATTTCTAATTTTGTGGTGGAAACATTTATTTGAATTGGCAGTTTGATGCATCATTAATCATATAAGTACGTTATAAAAGGCAAGGTTGAGTAAACATTCGGGAATTTGTCGTGTGAACACTCATTCATAAAATGAAGCTCATAGTTACGATCGAATATTTTCTACAGGAAACTTTATCGTTATCGACACTTTTTTGCCGAGCAAGCGAGCGCTGCAACATTCGCCCTCTTCATTATTGAAATCGACTCGTAAAGTATTTTCCTTTTCATACATTCCCGGTTCGCTGAATCGGAAAAAATGACGGAGATGCTAGCTGAGCTAGTACAGTCGCTCGCCCCGTTCTGGCTTCAGAACTCGCTGCGTTGATTGCTACGCGCCAAACAGGAAGAAGAACATTTTAAGCAAAATTTGTTATTTGGAAAGAAATTCAAACATGAAACCGAGTGTGAAACTTTGCCTTTTATTCTGTAACTACCGATCGATAAATTTCACAAATATTATTATCTATTTACTTTCCCTTTAGATTCAAATAGAGAAATATTCAATCTTCTTATATGGTTCTTAATCAATTTATGTGGATTTGAGAACTTGGGTTCGATTCCCACAGCCGACTAACAATTTTCATTACTTTAAAACTACCCCTGTGGCTTCCCCTCTACTAATATCTTTTGGGGACGTGATTTGACGCCTGGTAATTGTATTTCACGCGAAAAAGTATATAACTTACCGAGATCTGCTAGGGTAGAGTGCCATACACAGTAATAGGTAAAAGGTGTGATAATATATTTATTTTATTTTAAATAGCAAAAATAAAACAAATGCGCGACATAATTCTGTCAAATATTTTGACACATTGATGTTTAAATTAAATGTCAAAATATTTAACAAGAAAACACAATGAATACATGTTTTGTCTAAAATAATTTGGGACGCAATGCAATCTTCAAATTAGCAAAATTTGATGCCTTTCTTAATCATTAATCATAATTGACAAATAATTAAAAACTTTTATTTACATGTAAAGTTAAACTTTTTGTAAACAACACGACAATAATTTAATACTGAGCTGTCAGCTACTTTGGCGGACTTTTTTAAACCAATCACAAACACGATTACAAAATACCGGCGGTAAACAAGAAATTGTGATTTTTTTCTGAAAACATCTCCTTGGTTACGCATTCATATTTATAATAACCATCATTTCAAAATTAAATTTGTAATAAATAAACCTAATGCAGTTGCGAGAAAAATTTTGGTGCACTGAGAAAATTGTCTGCCTCGGCTGCCGACCTTTTTTTCCACGCATACAAAACAATAATTTCGGGATCTAGATACACAAATATCTATTTTTGCATTGGTACTGTTCTGTTCTGTTAGAGATACATGGCGGGCCCAAAAGCCAATCCAGTTTATTTACATTCTGCTAAGTATTGACTAATAATTATTCAATATCCAAACAGAATCGCCAGGCCGGGCCATGCACCCTAGACATAAAGACAATACACTACACTCCGTCCAGTTTCTGACAAGAGCTGGACTGACCTGCTTATACCTTAAATGAAAGACATAGTGCAATGCAAATCAGCCGACGCCACGATACACTAAAATAGTTTAACATCCGGACGATTCCCCAATTTCAAAGTAAAATCAGTGTTGGGTGACTTTTTTACCACTCTTTGTTGCTTCTTTCCAAAATGCAGTTCAAGTTTAGGGCTGGTTTACTAGTTTTGAGTTTTTTTCCCAATTGCTGTTGCTTTTTAAATGATCTATTTTTGCGTTGGTACAGGTAGTAAATTCGTATTCTTCGTGAGTATTTCAAGATTTTAATTACAGTTTCATTTGAATTTAATTACATTCCTAATTACAAATTTAGACAAATTATGCAAATCTATAGAGTTGGTAAAATTCACCAACATTTTTTGTTAATTATGCAAGAAATTCATACAGTTATAATAATTAATTAGGGCCAACTTGTTCTCGTTCCAGGTTTTTTTTTTAATTAGAAAGTGAAACATCTGGAACTAAGTTAAATGTTTTTGACGTTATAATTTAATTCACTTCCTTAAAGTTTCCAGTGTGCATTTTCATTCATGCGCTACGAAAATTTGGAGAAAAAAGTTTTCTCGGTTAGTATGCTTCAGCCAACATTTACTGAAATTTTACGGAAAACTTTGATAGGATCAAATATTTATTTACTTATGTTGATTTTTCAAATAGGTTTTTAAAAATCTGATGTGGATACCACATGACTTCCTTGTACGCGTATTATACTATATCTACATGTTTATTTTATTGCACATATTTGACCTAATTTGACATTGACATGAATTTGTTTGTTTTTTTCTTATTTTTTGTTCTAATCCATAGCAAAGTTAATTACAAAAAATCTGATGTGGACACCACATAACTTCCTTGTACGCGTATTATACTATAACTACATTTTTAATTGCACATATTTGATGTAATTTGACATTGACATTAAATTTCTTATTTTTTGTTCTAATCCATAGCAAACTTAATTACATTAAACAAGAAATATAGAATTTTTAAATTTAAATATCTCGCTTATACAAAAGACTAATTTAAAAATTCTTAATGTGCTAGACGCAGAATTTAATTCTCTAAAACTTTTATTTGCAGCATTTATTTCTAAAATCTAAATAATACCATTTTTTTCAAGGAAAACTGTTAGCAGCTTCATGTAACGTATCACTTCCGATTAGTCCATTTTAACCAAAACCTATTATGTTATTTACATTGATATAGTAGTCTTATATACCAAATTTGGAAAGTTTTAAATTATATTTGAATATAGTTTTTCATGAAAATCTATTATAGGCTTCAAGTAAAGTACCACTTCCGGAAGTTACATAATGACAAAAAAGGGAGGTGCAGAACTAGATGTGATAACAGTCTTAAATATAAAATTTCAATTTTCTACGGCTTACCGTTTTAGAGTTATACGTACGTACATACACGATTTAATGTCAAAAATATGCAATTAAAAAAATATCTATAGTTTAATACGCGTACAAGAAAGTCATGTGGTGTCCATATCAGATTTTTACATTTATATATTTCGCTTAGACAAAAGGCTAATTTAATAATTCTTAATGTACTAGACGCAGAATTTAATTCTCTAAAACTTTTATTTGTAGCATTTATTTCTAAAATCAAAATAATAACGGATTTTATTTCTTACTATCAATTGTGATATGCATATACAAATGCAGTTGCATGTTGTTCTCTTTAAACTATACTCTATCGGGTTAAAAATAGAACCGTATTTTTCTTGATGTATCTATACACAAATTATCGAAATCAGTCACGTGCAACTATATTCTCATTTTACCTATATATGGAGTAAACAAACAAACGCACGTTGTTTGGATACAAAGGTGTTGCGAAAACTCTGTGGAAACAATAAACAGATCGAACGGACCTCGGGTAAACAAGTGAATGAAGCCATCGGCAGTAACCAATCGCAATATTCTTCGTTTTCACTCTTCTACTGCTACCATTACCCGTGATGTCTGGCTGTATTAATCACCGGCTCGTTGTGCTTCGAACCTCGCCACCATCGATTCGCCATTAAGCTGTGTTTGCTGCTTTTTGCTCTGTAAGTTTTTTTAACAGCTGCGTTAAATTACAGCAGATTATTGTGTTTAATTGTTTATTTGCCATTTATCGTTTTCTGTGTTGCTGAATACTAATGTCAGATTGTAATATTATTTTTGTTTCACATACTCCACTTTAACCACAGGTTTTTTGAAGAAAATTTAATTATTGGAATTTTATAAATTTATCCATTGACAGAATTTATACAAAAGGCTTATTAATGATACACAAACTAAGTGGTTTTATAACAATTATTCAATTTGGAATACAAATGGCGGATTGCAAAATATCACCAGGAAATTATTGAAAATATTAGTATGAAATTAAGTTATAGTAATCTTGAAAATAAAACAACGAAAACATATTTTTTAAATAACATAAATAAATATATAATCACACTTTTACTGGGTGATACGAGAATAGCTATTTATAAATAAATAAATAAATATATCATCACGCCTTTTACCCATCACTGGGTGTGGCACTCTGCCTAAGCAGATCTCGGTAAGTGATATATTTTTTCGCGTGAAATGCGGTTACCAGCCGTCAAATCACGGCTTCCAAAGATATTAGTGGTGGAGGAGCCACAGGGGTAGATTTTTTAAATTGGTGAAAATTGTTTGTCGGCTGTGGGGATCGAACCAGGGTTCTCAAGATCCACAGGCCGACTCGATACCACTGAGCCACCTACCTATTTATGAAACTGGAAATGAGGTTTATTACCTTACGCATGTGAAATTTGCAGAACGAGGCGTAGCCTTACTAGTTTCATACAATATTTTTTCTACTTCCGTTCTAATAAATACGAAAGAGCGTTTTAGAAATTATGAAATTTTGACATATTAATGACAGTTTAAATTCAAAAAAAAAGAATAACACATCAAAATTCGTCTACCAAGATATCTGTTGCTATGTTACCTCATTATTTCACTAGTTAAATAATGCAGTTCATTACCTAACTCAAATAAGTGAAATAAAACGTCTATTTCCTAACGGAAGTAGAAAAATGTAATATTTATATTATATAAATAAAATGCACATCACGTTTCCTTGGTCACCATGTCAAATTACATTTTCCTCACTCTATTTAGTTGTGTTAACAACCGTTTCTCTCACCAGTAACGAAAGTTATTTACTTTTATTACTATTGGGGTAAAGGGTAACTATCACTATTTAAATGCGCGAGGGAAATGTCATTTTCACATGTAAAGTTGTAATTGAATGTGCGGGTTTCCATGGCGCTAAATATCATCTTAATCACATGTTCACAAGCTGTGTCTTCGAACGTTTTATTCACAGCTTGAAGTACTAAGCACGGGGGTGAAATTAGCTTCCTGTATTTGTCATTGTAACTTATCCTTATTTTTTAAATAACTAACTACCCCTAACATCTTTGGGGGCCGTAATTTGGCGGCTAATAACTGCACTTCACGCGAATAAATATATCACTTACTGATGTCTGCTGTAGCAGAGTGCCATATTTAGTAATGAGTAAAAGGCGTGATGATATATTTTTACTTCCTTGTACGAAGTTAAGGAAGTATTGTAATCGCGAAAATTTTCGGTTCTCAGATTTCAACGGAAATAGGTATTTTGGCCCTCCCTGAATCCATTTTGACTAATTTCGTCGTGCCGTCTTTACGTACGTACGTGTCTCGCATAACTCAAAAACGGTAAACCGTAGAAAATTGAAACTTTATATTTAGGACTGTTATAACATCTAGTTGTGCACCTCCTTTTTTGGTCATTATACAACTACCGGAAGTGGTACTTTACTTGAAGCCTATAATAGATTTTCATGAAAAACTAAATTAAAATATAATTTAAAACTTTCCAAATTTGGTATATAAGACTACTATATCAATGGAAATAACATAATAGATTTTGGTTAAAATACACTAACCGGAAGTGACACATTACATGAAGCTGCTAACAGTTTTCCTTGAAAAAAATTGTATTATTTTAATTTTAGAAATAAATGCTGCAAATCTAGCACATTAAGAATTTTTAAATTAGCTTTTTGCATAAACGAGATATCTAAATTTAAATATTATATATTTTTTGATTTAAAAAAAATTAAGTTTGCTATGGATTAGAACAAAAAATAAAAGATTCAATATCAAATATGTGCAACTAAAAAATTATCTATAGTTTAATACGTGTACAAGGAAGTCATGTGGTGTCCACATCAGATTTTTTATTTTAAGATTCTATTCGCGTGTCGACAATTGCCGGATGCTGCACTAGGTTTAAATAGGAACAGCAAAAATGAAATATTCAAGATATTATTTCATAGTTGCATATAAATCCACCCTCATTCGCATAAAAGGTCATAGTCCTGTAATGTATGAAAAAACAAAATTGAAAACAAAATTCAACAGAGAAATGAACTTTAAAATAAAAACTAATGGTTGAAGTTTAATGAAATATTTTGTGGAACTATAAAAATGTAAAACGTATTTTACAAAACAGAATGAAAGCAGCGGCACTTCGTCTGAAACAAGACTTTATTGCTTCAATTCTCCAGCAGCAAACAGGCTGGCGAGGTCGACCAGCTCGGGATAAGGTGTTAATAATTCTGTGTACAACGCGGAATGCAATACTTTTTCTAGTTCTTTCTGCCAACAATTTATTGCTCAACCCAAGTACGTAAATAATACGTAGATATCCTATAAAAGAATTTGTTTTCAGATTTCAAAATTAAACTCGGGAATTAAGTTGAAAAATTAAATACAATGAAGAAGATTTAAAACATAATATTGTTTCATTTTGAGGGTTGCGATAAATAAACTGACAAAAGATGTCAAGTAATTAAGGGCATCTAATTGGGGTTTACTTTGTGTATTATACTAATTAGCTATCAAAAGAATTCATGTTTCTTGCGGAAAGTATATTATTATTTTCTTAAATAATTAGAAGCCTTAAACGCGTCACTTGCACTAATATATACAGGTTATCTTATCAAAATATAGGAAGAATGATAACGAAAAATGTATGTTATTCGCCTATGGCACAGTTTTCATGGGACAGTTGTTTATATATAATACATCAGTCAATACACATTATTTTCTGAAAAACATTTAAGAAAAAGTGTTGGTCCTATTATATTACAACTGTATTAAGTGCTTTTTCACGTCTTATACCAGGTGTTCTAAAAACAAGCTTCTCCCTTCACAAAAATAAAATATTTTTAAAGCAATTACATTAATATTACAAATATAAATGTAATTACATACAAATTAAAGTATTCTATTTATGCAGTTTGATGCGCTATTTGATATAGTAGTACACGTAGCTGCTTTAAATGGGGTAAGTGGCTCAGTGGTATCTTGAGAACACTGGTTCGATCCCCACAGCCGACAAACAATTTTCACCAAATTAAATCTACCCTTGTGACTTCCCTTTCACTAACATCTTTGGAGGTCGTGATTTGACTGCTGGTAACCGCACTTAACGCGAAAAAATATATCACTTACCGAGATCAGCTTAGACAGAGTGCTACACCCAGTAATGGATAAAAGGCGTGATGATATATTTATTTTATATTTATTTAATTACAGTCATATTACAGATTCAGAAACTAAATTATAATGCGCGTCTAACTACATAAAAATGAAAGTATTCTATTTACGACGCGCAATTTGATATAGTTTCTAATTTGTAACGTATTGCTTTAAAAGTTTTTTTTTTGTGAGTAACTCAAAATAAGCTTCCATCAATTAACAATTTCAATTGCATAAATGAGATATTTGCGGGGTGTGTGTGGATATACTAGAAGAGATCGTGTCCGGAATACATTGGTGTATGATGAATGTGAGATTGGGAAGAATGTTGTAAGAAGAGTGGGAATAAGTCAGTTGAGATGGTTTGGTCATGTAGAACGTATGTCGAATGACAGATTGGTGAAACAGGTGTATGTTGGTGAAATTGAGGGTGAAAGTTTGCGTGGACGGCCTAGGAACAAGTGGATGAATATGATTGAAGGGTTGTTGCGTGAGCGAAAGATTCTGAGCGTGAAGAATAAACGAGCTTGTATGAAAAGAATTATGAATGTGGTTGAAGCAAAAGTGGTGTGTCAGGATAGGAATGTTTGGAGAAAATTAATTGCGGGATAAATATGATGAATGAAGACAAGCGCATGATTCTTGATTTTAGATTAATTGGTTAGATGTTTCGAGTGTTTACCTGCAATTGTGTGGAGACCATCTTCAGAAACAAGCGCAGTGTACACTAGCGAATGGATGAATGTTTGTTGTGTGTTGATGGATTTTGGTTGTGAGAAAAGAAAGAGTTTGTATGGAGGAAGTGTTAATGTGGTCAAATCGAGTATCGTGTGTCCGGATGAGAATGTTGACGGATTCGTGCTACCCCATTTAATGGGATATAGCGTGATGTTATGTATGTATGTATGTAATTGCATAAATGCATCTTTATAATGTAATCTGACGTTCTAATGCAATATGCATTTCACCTTTGATTAGTATTGAGATAACCTGCAGTAGCAAACAAAACTTATTTAATAAATATAAATTGAATCCTTTTGAAACCAATGACATATTTTACCGGTAGTTGAATAAACTTTAATCCGCGCATACAGAACTTGCATTTCAATACTTTAATTAAAAAGTTTTCCGTTTGCATATGAGTTCGGAATATATGCACTAAAAAATAATGTATGGATTAACGTACTTAAGAGGATTTAATGCTAATGGAAATGCATTCGTTTACTGGATCGGTGCTATCCGCAGGACTTCTCTCAAACTCAAAGGGTTTAAATACTCTGCTACGCACGACTATCAATCCTTCTAAATGTAAACTAATTTCATTTTATGTAACTTTTTTAATTAATCCAGAAACATATCATATGTAGTTTCAATCTAGCAACAGCTCTTTACATTTGTAGTTATAATATATTATGCAGTCATTTTAATGAAGTATGAATTTTATAATATGAGCCAAGGCGAATGTGTTAATAGATTTTTTACCAAATCAATGAGTATACAGGATGTTTCAGACCACCCGTACCCCCCGATTATTTCGCGAACAACAAAACGGATTGAGAAACAAAAAAATACGTCCAAAATATTTTTAAATGTTCTATTAAATGACACCAAATGAGAGTTCCCCCCCTCACCCTCTGGGGAGAGGAGCAGGTCATTTAGAAATTTTAAATGGGAACCCCCAGTTTTTATTGCAGATTCGGATTCAGTGATGCAAAAAATTAAGCTTTTATCCAACAATTTTTTTCGATCCGCGAAAGATGGCGCTACAATTGCAAAAAACAGTTTTTTCCTATTTCTGAGGATTTTCAAGGTCAGATTTGAAAAATAAATTAAAGGCGTGTTAACCTTTTGAAAATTGTACATTTAGGGTTAATCATATTGATGCCCCTCCCTCTACCATTAAACGGACTTGAAAGAAATAATCAATTTCGGATTTACCAAAATAATGTAGATAATTAATCAATTTGTGGTGATTAAGTTTAATAATTTATGGAATAATGTTAATTGTATTTAAATTTTTTTGGATAAAAGCTTGATTTTGTACATTACTGAATCCGAATCTGCAATAAAAACTGGGGGTACCCATGTAAAATTTCAAAGTGACCCCCTCCCCCCAGGGGGTGAGGGGGGAACTCTCAATTGGTGTCATTTAATAGAACATTTAAAAATATTTTGGACGTATTTTTTGTTTCTCAATCCGTTTTGTTGTTCGCGAGATATTCGGGGGGTACGGGTGGTCTGAAACACCCTGTATAATATGAGTACCTATAGTGATTTGTTGAATATTGTAACAATTAAGTTTTTTTTTTAAGTTGTTTATAAATAAGTACACTATACTATTTTTTTTATCGTACGATAAACTTGTGCAGTGAGGAAAGGGTTTAATTGTAAAACGAGTACGAAACTTGAAGCACGAGCGATAGGGGTGTTCCAATAGTACGAGTTTTGCAGTGGCCATTTCTCACGTACGTTACAATAATAAACGTGAAAATGACATTTTTACGTTTGCGATACTAGAAATTTAATAATTATTTTATTATAAATCAAAGGAGTTGTATTTGCAAAAGCACATCACGTATCCTTGGTTACATGTCAAATTACATTTATCTCACTCAATTTAATAATAATAATAATATGACTAGTAGTTTATTCCCAACAAAAATCCAATTACAGGGAACAGCAAAACATAAGTAAAACGAAAACAAACAAATTTAAATGAATTACTATATTTACAAAGTGTAGAATAAAATTACAAAAATATATCCTGAATATGGCGTTCGGCATTCTTGTAGACAATATGGATAAGAGATATTCTTAAAACATCGGTCTTAGGGAAGGATAGATGGAGCGTCCTCGGGGCCAATCTGGTGATATGAAACTGAATCCGAGATAGTAAGTATGGCCCATCAATGACATTATTTAATAACAGATAAAGAATAATGTTCTCTCCTATCCGACAGGGAGAATATTTCATGACAATGTGGCGAAATATAATTATTACTATCAATAATCGGATAAACACCATCAACCTTAAATGATAAATATTTCAAAAATCTTTTTTGAATTCTTTCAAGAGCTATAATTTAGTTGTGATAGTAACCGTCTCCCTTACTAGTGAGACAAGTTTTTTTACTTTCATCACCTTTGAGAGAAACTCTTACTATTACAGCTAAATTGAGTGAGAGGGAAATGCCATTTTCACAAGTAATGTTGAAAAAAAAAGATGTGTTCAGCTCCCTGTAGTAATTATTTAACTCGGTGCGCTAAACAAGCGTTTCGCAGTGCTGTTTACTGCATGCATAACTGGGACAGAGTATAAATATTTTGAAATATTTACAGCCCAATTTTCAAAAAAAGTATTAACTAATTTTGATAATAAAATATAAAACTAACCATTTGTCTAAGTCTCACGAAATTCAGCCTCCTTTTTCGGTAGATGGCATTGCGGGTTCGACAGAACTTCTCATGTCATTTTACTGTTTGTTAGAGATCTTATTCCCTGCTGGCACAGTTCTTCGTCATACAGCTCCTTCATGTGAACTTTGTTCTAGGTGAAGGAGTGTGTTATACCATACTGATGAGCTCTAATAAGAGCGAAACGCGTGTATGGTTACTAACTATGCTGGCCAGCCTCTGACGATGCCCTTATAAGATGACTTGGAGGCTGAATTTCGTGAGACTTAGCCAAATGTTTAGTTTTATATTTTATTATTAAAGCTAGTCTCACCAAGTGAGCATTCAAAGACAATTAATTTTGTGTTTGTTATTTTATTTAAATAACTAATTTTGTTCAGTCCAGTAATAAAAATCTAAATGAAAAGAGAATTGTATTAGGATCGGTTTAAATATAATTAATTAATGTATTGCTACTATAACGAAGCCAAATTTTTATTTATCGCTGTAGGTTGATAAGTGAATCATTACACGCCTGGTAACAGTTTTGTAATGATACAGAATTCATAATGCAAAAAGTTGTAAGATTTTCGTTGTGAAGTTGGCGTCAGTGGTGCTGCCGTTTCCGGCAGCCAACTCAACCAAGATTTAGTGTCGCTTCGCGAGCACAACTTGACATGAAAGTCAATGGTGACAAATTGTCTTTCAGAAATCCATTTCTGCTGGCAGCCTTACTTGGCGTTTTAGTTTGGGACTGGAAAATCAAAGTGTCTCAATGGCGTTAAGCTGTGCTTTGAAACTCGCCGACCCTCGAGCACCAACCAAGCTCTGGTCGAGTTTCATTTATAAATGTTTACGAGCTCTCGGTCTCGATAAAGGCTCACATATAAAGGAACGCGTAATGTAACTGATAAAAACAATCATCTTAGTATTTCAATTCCCTCTCGAGGAATGGTTGATGAGATTCATTCGTGCGAGCGTTTACTCGGAAGGATGACGATGAGTGATTCAGTTACTAAGAAATTAAATATCTCTGAACATGTTTTTTAAGTAGAAGAGAAACGTCATTGGTTGTGGATAAAACTGTACAAAATGAAATCTTACTTGAGCGTATTTTCATATCTTGTTTTTTTCAACAACAAAGACAAAATTAATTGTCATCCAACACTTGGTGAAACAAGATTTAATAAAAAATATAAAGTAAACACTTGACTATGTTTCACAAAATTCAGCCTCCAAGTCACCTTATGAGGGCATCGTCAGAGACTGGCCAGCACAGTTAGTAACCATAGACGCGTTTCGTTCTTATTAGAGCTCATCAGTATGGTATAACTCACTTCTTCACCTAGAACAAAGTTCATGTGAAGAAGCTGGTGACGAAGAACTGTGCCAGCAGAGAATAAGATCTCTAACAAACTAGTAAGATGACATGAGAAGTTTTGTGGAACTGGTCATGCCATCTACCGACAAAAAGGGAAAGCTACGCAATAGCAATTTAAATAACAACAAAGACAAAATTAATTGTCATCCAACACTTGGTGAAACAAGGTTTAATAAAAAATATAAAGTAAACACTTGGCTATGTTTCACAAAATTCAGCCTTCAAGTCACCTTATGAGGGCATCGTCAGAGACTGGCCAGCACAGTTAGTAACCATTGACGTGTTTCGCTCTTATTAGAGCTCATCAGTATGGTATAACTCACTTCTTCACCTAGAACAAAGTTCATGTGAAGAAGCTGGTGACGAAGAACTGTGCCAGCAGAGAATAAGATCTCTATTAAACTAGTAAGATGACATGAGAAGTTTTGTGGAACTGGTCATGCCATCTACCGAAAAAAAAGGAAAGCTACGCAATAGCAATTTAAATAAAAAACAACAAAGACAAAATTAATTGTCTTTAAATGCTCACTTGGTGAAACTAGGTTTAATAATAAAATATCAAACTAAACACTTGTCTAAATCTCACAAAATTCAGCCTCCAAGTCACCTTATGAGGGCATCATCAGAGACTGGCCAGCACAGTTAGTAACCATAGACGCGTTTCGCTCTTATTAGAGCTCATCAGTATGGTATAACTCACTTCTTCACCTAGAACAAAGTTCATGTGAAGAAGCTGATGACGAAGAACTGTGCCAGCAGAGAATAAGATCTCTAACAAACTGGTAAGATGACATGAGAAGTTCTCTACAAAATTGCTTATAAGTTAATTCGGATACAATAAATTCAAAGTCGTTCAATTTTAATTTTAGCGACACTCGTGAGTCTTGCACGACGACACGGCGAGATACGGTAAATTATATACGAGAACTAGAGGTACATATTGTTGATCAAAACTAAGGCAAGATCGATATTTTTTATTTCTCGTCTCATTTTGTTTTACGTACATCAATAGAAATTAATATAAATACGAGATTTCTAGTGCAATTATTTCAGTGATTAATCCTGTTTTATAGAGAGAGGTTTTAAATAAAAGTTTTAGTGAATTTAATTCTGCATTTAAATTAGTTTAGACGTTTTACTTTTATTTATTTTAATATAGTTTAAAAGTGTACAAAAATTAATTTGATTTAGATTGGGAACTTATACCGGGTGTCTTCTTTTTTTTTGTTATATAGGAAATTCAATGGTAAAATTTTCATTACACCATAAATTTTTCCCTATTAATTTTATAGCAAAAGTTTAAATACAAAAGTTGTTCAGAATTAAAAACTGCGCCCAACGAGCCCTTATTTATTGATATACGACGATCTTGTCACGAGATACAGGTAAATTAAAATTTCCATCTTTAAGCTGTTTACAGAGTGCCATGAAAAATAAAACAAATAATAGTATTCTTTGAGTTTGACAGTGTGTGTTGTTTTAATTGTTACTTTGGTTTCATTAACATTAAAATAATGGAATTCAGTGTGAAAAATAATGGAAACCCAAATAAAAATTAATTATGAAGTGTAGCTTAAAATAATTAATTTTTATACAAATAAAGAAAATTCAAATTCATGATTTCATCGATATCTTATTTAACCCTTTGCACTCCGTTGTCGCCGCATTTGCGACATTTCGTATGTTAGGAATAAATCCGTTGTCGCCGCATTTGCGACACGCTTGTTTATCTCACTCAGCGCTCTTAAGTCTTAGATAATCAAAAGTGTTTACGTTTGCATTCCAATGTGTGTGATCTGCATTTGTTTGGAGTTACTGGTTCCTACTATTGCTTATTAGGCTGGGGTGCAAAGGGTTAATTAATTATTAAGTATTAAGACAAAATTAATAGGGAAAAATTTATGGTGTAATGAAAATTTTACCATTGAATTTCCTATATAACAAAAAAAAGTAGACACCCGGTATAATACATGTAAATGTATTATGTTTAATAATCAGACAAATATTTTAAATGAAATGTAAAGATTCATTTAAATGTAGAATTTTATAATCAACAAGTTTTATTAAAATATTAGAATATGTAGACAAGCAGGCAATAGTAACAGGAAACCAGACGAGCATCATTTTGTTTCATTTGCAAAAGAAGTCGTTGATCAACCAAGTTTTAATCAGTGTTATTTAATTACGGATCGATAAATAGTTTAACGCATGACAAATTTGTTTCCGACACATTCTTAATTACTTTCTGGCTTGGTGTCACTTGGCGTGAAAATTTAATTACGACTGGGACGTGCCCGTGTGCACCACGACCAATTATCTACATAGTACACAGTATTTAGTTTCACGAAGAAATTCAATCTCGAGAATGAGTGTTTGCTCACGACACACTACAACTACATTTACCTACTTTTTATATTTTACGCTCAACAATCGGTTCATTATTATACTGAAAACAGTTTCATAATAGAGGCTATTATTAAACTGCTTTTTGTAACTAAATATTTCATAATGTCAGATAATTATTTCAAAATGTTATTATTAAGATATCTCAAGAAAATTTTATTACAATTTAGTAAAAATTTAAATCATCAAAATATCATCATCTTTCTTTTCAAATTCATATTATAAATAAAATAAATAAATATATCATTACGCCTTTTACCCATTACCGGGACTGGTACTCTGCCGAAACAGATCTCGGTGAGTAATATATTTATATTATAATTACATAATTTGCACGAAAATTACATGTAAGGTAAAAATTTCTGAAAATCGTACGATACTGATTATCAGCCAAGAGAAACATTGTATTAAACATGGTTACCATGATAATACAAAAAGTTCTTGGAAGTTTGTCCTTACTTGTCCTAAATAAGCAAAATTAATAAGTGGACATTTTTTCATCATAAAAATTCCAATTTGAAATTTAAGAATTGTTTCTTTATTGTCAATTTTACAAGTTGTCATGGATATATTATTCTATCATAACTTGATAACGAGTAATGGGGTGGGTGTCTCAGTGGTATCGAGTCAGCCGGTGAATTTGAGAACCCGGATTCGACTCCCACAGCCGACAAACAATTTTTACTACATTAAAAACTACCCCTGTGACCCCTACTCTATTAACGTCTTTGGGAGCCGTGATTTGACGACTGATAACCACACCTCACGCGAAGAAATATATCATTTACCAAGATCTGCTACAGAAGAGTGCCACACCCACTAATGGGTATAAGGCGTAACGATATATAAATAAATATATCATCACGCCTTTTATCCATTACTGGGTGTGGCTCTCTGCCTAAACAGATCTCGGTAAGTGATATATTTTTGCGCGTGAAGTGCGGTTACCAGCCGACAAATCACGGCCTCCAAAGATATTAGTGGAGGGGTAGATTTAAATTGTGTTGGTGTTATTACGAATTTCTTTCCGAATCTACCCTCGAGCATTAATTCATATCCGGGAATTTTTTGATCATGCTCTCCAACAACGTAATCTGTAATTAGTCGTTGGGGTGCACTAAAAAAAAATAAAATTTTTAAAATGCTCTTAAAAGGTCATAAGTGAAAATTAATTTGTTGACAAATAAAAGTTGCTCAAAATTTTTCTATTACTCAATTGAAGCACGAAAAAGATATTTTGTTTAGTTTTTGAGATATTCAGTTATTTCAATCGATATTTCACCAATCGTCAATTGTAATTAACTATAAATAATACCTTGTTATCATTTAGAGAAATTAGAATATTCTCCCTCTCCACTAACATCTTTGGGAGGCCGTGATTTGACGGCTGGTAACCGCACTTCACGCGAAAAAATATATATCTCTTACCGAGATCTGCTCCAAAGTGCTAAATCAAATAATGAATAAAAGGTGTGATGATATACAGGGTGTTTCAGGACTAGTGTATCAAACTTTAACAGCTTATTCCTGAGGTCATTTTGAGCCAAAAATGCCATATGAACATAGATCCTATTCCTTTTAGTTACCAAAATACAAGAGGTTGAAGTTCTATAAATAACACGAAATTTTCAAATTTTTGTAATCAAGATATTTTCGGAAAACAAGAGTTTTATTGAAAAGTCATACCCTATTTGTCTTCATTAATTTTATTTATTAATATTAACATGCATAAGAGTTCGAGGCGCTTATTTTGAACACTTGCTGTAATTTTAAAAAAAAATTGTTATCTTATTTCATATTGTGTTAACCTATTCCATGTTTGGTTATGTTGTTCTGTGTCTATTTAATTGTGTCATTTTATGTTTTGTTCTCTAAATCGTATTCGTTAATATTAATAAATAAAATTAATTAAGACAAATAGGGTATGACTTTTCAATAAAACTCTTGTTTTTCGAAAGTATCTTGATTACAAAAATTTGAAAATTTCGAGTTATTCTTCATCCTCTTGTATTTTGGTAACTAGAAGGAATAGGACCTATATTCTTATGACATTTTTGGCTCAAAATGACCTCAGCAATAAGCTGTTAAAGTTTGTTACACTAGTCCTGAAACACCCTGTATTTATTTAGAATATTCTCTTAAATTCCCAATGAAAAGATGAACGCAATAGTAATGTATGTTCTACTCTCTTGTCATCCCATTATTCATTCCGTTTTCGCTTATAAACGACGAGCTAGATTATTTGTTACCAACAAAAGTTATCAAATATTTCACAACATTCGTTAAAAATGCGTGAAACAGAAACTTCGGTCGTAATTCTTGCAGCATCCGCGTACTTGTATTTGGGTTAAAATTTCATCCATAAGAGGTTCACATAAAGTGTCATGGAGTTGGTCGTTGCGAGGTAGCATATTCTCAAGTAAAACGACGCATTTAGTGTCGAGAGTGCTGAGCGCCCTGCGATACAAGTGCAACTTGATTTTAAAACACAGTTTCTAGTCTGGAAAGTTGGCGCGCCCAGCAATGCACAAAAAGCGAACAAGATGAAGTTGCTGTTGCTGTATTCTCGCTGGTTGGGTAAAACTCTATATTGTGTTTCAAATTGCGTTAACTTTTCACAACAAATTTTGTGTATGTAAGTAAATTTTACGCTAAATTAATATTTTTTGATAATACTTTCGTGTAAAGTGCAAAAACACAAATAAAAAGATTGTTAAAAGATTTCAGTTAGAATCGATGCATTTTTAATATAGTTGAAGAATTTTTTTGGAGTTCTCCATTTTATTCGATTATTAGTCCTCTTTGATCACTTTCTAGACTACAAATATTTGTCCTTACCAATTCCGACGCAGAATTTAATTCTCTAAAACTTTTATTTGCAGCATTTATTTATAAAATCAAAATAATACCATTGTTTTCAAGAAAAACTGTTAGCAGCTTCATGTAATGTATCACTTCCGGTTAGTCCATTTTAACCAAAATGCATTATGTTATTTGCATTTATATAGTAGTCTTATATACCAAATTTGAAAACTTTTGGATTATATTTTAACATAGTTTTTCATTAAAATCTATTATAGGCTTCAAGTAAAGTATCACTTCCGGAAGTTATATAATGACAAAAAAGGAGGTGCACAACTAGATGTTATAACAGTCCTAAATACAAAATCTCAACTTTCTACGGCTTTCCGTTTTTGAGTTATACGAGATACATACGTACAGACGCAGACATCACGACGAAATTAGTCAAAATGGATTCAGGGATGCTCAAAATGCGCATTTCCGCTGAAATCTAAGAGCCGAAAATTTCCGCGATTACAATACTTCCTTTACTTCGTACAAGGAAGTAAAAACGCTATTTCAGAAATATTATTTACTACCAAGACAACTGTAATAAATGTGCTAATTTTTGTCTTAAAATCAATTTGTTTCGTTTTGAATAAATTTGCGGATTTCTCGAAATAATCAATAAAAAGTGCAAAACAAAAATGTGTCAATAAAATCGTGAAATGATAATTTATGTAAATGAAAGACATGTTCTTGCAATTTATGAAAATATAAAATTTTAAATCTAATAATGAACTGTGCATAAGTACGAGTAACAAAAGGTGAAGTGCATGACCTGCACAGATGTAACTTTGCATCCGAGCAGAATATGCAGATGATATGAGACTCATTAGCCCGTTCAGTCACTTGGATTGGCGCTGGTTCATGTAATCCTCGTATTATTCTTTTCCTTCATGTATAATTCAGTCGCCTCGCTGCAAGAAGAAGTAGTGTAGGTAGGTTGTGACTGTGAGTCGCGCTCATGTTCTCGTAGTCTCTTTCTCGTCTGCCGTCACACGAGTTTTTTTCCTTGGCTTGGCGAAGTTGTTGCGCTCATCCTACAACTCTGCTGACTCTGTAAATCTTGTCTGATAAAGATACGAATTTGACAAATTTCCAGTAAATTTATAGCTCGTGTGCGGTATGGAATCCAGCTTGAAATTCTTTCTCTTGTGATACAAGGATGGATAATAGACTCTCTGTTATTGTCCTATTTGAAAATACATTTATAAATCATACTGCTGTAATTTATTATCTTGTGATTTTCGTGAATGTTGTGGTTACATATTAAATACTAAACTGAAAGTATAGTACATCCAAAACATCTGTTGTAAACAGACTCTTTTAGTTTAAAAGACCCAGTAAATATCTTGTTTAGCAATTTATTTATTTATTTATTTATTTATATTACATTCTACAGCTTAATCTAATTACAGTCAGGGGCGGATCCAGACTTCGAAGGGGTGGTCATGGAGTGAATTTTGTCTCGGAGGGGTGCGGGGGAGGGGTGGTTATTGCCCATCTTCTAAATATAAAAAAACATTTGTATTTGCTCATATTATATTCCTACTATAAATAATTTTTACAATCACATTAAATCGTCTTTGGAATCGCATTAAATCACATTAACTCATCACAAACAAGTATAAACGTGGTGAGGAAAAGTAATTATTTTTTCACCTCAAAAATTTCCCCTAAGAACGCCAACACTTTTTGAATAATAAATTTTCTATATCTAAACGGTACTTCGATAGAATACAAAAATTATTGAATTAGAAGTTGATTTTCTGAGTGCAAATGTCGGTAGTCACATAATTGACTAGGTCTTAAATAGAATACCTCTCCCATCTGCGGGTCGAAATAATATCCCCACAAAATATTGGTTTTTGGCTATTTATTAGAATAATAAATCAAACAATAGTTCTTAATTATCTTTGAATTTCTAAGTTCTTAGATAATATTTTCTATGTAATTTGTTTAACAAATTGAGTTATCGTAAATAATGACATCATTATTATGTATTAGGGCCAAATAACTATTAGAGCCAACAAATTTTTAAAAGTCTATGCTTAGGGGTGGGGGTCATGACCCCCATGACCCCTACCCTGGATCCGCCACTGATTACAGTACAGGACCCGGACTCACCGAGCCGTAGTGTAGTAATTTATATAATTTTTATCTTGAGCGAAATTTGAACTCGAAATCTCCGGATTAGAATTCCGTAACGCTATCCACAGCATCGTACTACCGGAAAATTTATTTATATAACATGATTGACACAGCAACATATAAAATTTACAATAAATCATCAAAAATATAATGGCGGATCCTAATTAGAAAAAGAATATGCCTCGAAATAAAATAATTAATTAAAACAATGGTAACTATTATTATTTATGGATTAATATATTTTTATTATATAATAATACAATTATAAAAAATAACATCTAATAACAATTTATTTAAATAGAAAAAAAAATATGAATGTTAAATATATCATAAATAAATACTCTGCCGTAAGCAGATCTCGGTAAGTGATATATTTTTTCGCGTGAAGTGCGGTTACCACCCGTCAAATCACGGCCCCCACATATGTTAGTGGTGGGGGAGCCACAGGGGTAGATTTAAATTGGTGAAAATTGTTTGTCGACTGTGGGGATCAGTTCAAAAATCGAAAATTATTAAAATGTGGTTCTATATAATTCAGACCACGAGAAATCGAATGGCGCAAGGCGCATCTTCATATCTTTTTTAGTTTTTGAGTTACAGCGATTTTTGACTTTTTTTTAAACTCAACTTTGAAAGCCCATAACTCAAAAACTAAAAAATATTGAAATGCGGTTTGAACGAGTGTATTTCTCGTACGCTACTCAACTTGTACAGGTATTTTGAAAATTTTGAAAATTTTTAATTTTCTTCCTCAATATTACTCTCTCTTGTAACAACTCTAAATAATTTTCCCCATTTAAATTTCCATTTATATAAAAACGCCCCACTATTTGATCCTTTATTAACCCGGTCTGATTTTGAAAGAGGACAGTTTTATTACTTTGACAACTATAGATGACAGCAATGTTATTTTCCCTATGTTTACTTTTAAAATAAACGCTCTAATGCATTGCTGTCAAACTTTTTAACTGTAACTATGTAATGGCATATCCCTATGTTTACTGATAAAAAAAACTTTCGGTATATATATAATATAAATGTAGTAGCACCCTTTGTCAATCATTTGGTTATATGTTTTCATGACATTACACCAAATTTAAAGAAAATGCAGAATTGAAAACAAAATCTGTTGTCAATTGTCTTAGAAATGTAAAGCCAAAATCTGTGTTCGTAGAGTTCTTTAATGCCAGTATTTCAATCTAGCATAAGAATGAAGTTAATTATCTTAAAATGAAACGTCTTTATAAATCTGCATTAGAATAGTTGTAAGAACTTGGAGTAAGTATATTAATTCAATGTAATTATGTAAAGTAACTAATTTGAAAGATCAGTATCAGATGACTAACAAGATGTAACATCTCTCCTTGCGAGGACGGCGCTGCGACGTCGCGTCATCCAATACCAATCCATGCCCTTTAAGTTGGCCGCGCGGGAATGTATGACCAGGCGTCGAGCACTACTAGTCGTCCTAGTCGTGAGAAATACCGAGACGTGATGGCGCGGCATAGTTTCCACTAGGTATAATACTGAGTTTCTGTCATTTTGGGTTAGTTATGAGAAAGTATTCGATCCGGGAACTATTCGGATATTCGGGTATAGCAGAGGCAGTAGGTTTGTGTTACTGCTGCCGCCTCGTTTGTTTTAATGTGCGCTTCCTTCCGAGACGCGGTTGGGAATTGGGTTATTTATATTTCAGTAAGATCGGCTTTATCAATGGAACCGAGTGTGACTCTACTGCAAATTTACCACCGCAGGAAGTTTCGTACCTGGTTTCCTGTTCCACGAACAACTTTACCAATCATCCAAATTCGATTATCGAACGATTTACTTGCGATTGAACTAACAACTGATTGTCGCAAATAAAGATACAATTTTGTTATACATACATATAATTACAAACACGTAATATAATTGTTTTTTTCCGACCAGTTTATATAGTTGACATTTGACACATACTAGATTATTTTATTATCTAGGGAATAAAGTGAGGCAATAAAGTAAATGACAGCTATCCATAATTATTTTATTTATTAATAACAATATTCACATTAGATTATTATGGGGTAGGTGGCTCAGTGGTATCGAGTCGGTCTGTGGATATTGAAAACCCTGGTTCGATCCCCACAGACGACAAACAATTTTCACCAAATTAAATCTACCCCTGTGGCTCCCCCTTCACTAATATCTTTGGGGGCCGTGATTTGACGGCTGCTAACCGCACTTCACGCGAAGAAATATATCACTTACCGAGATCTGCTTAGGCATAGTGCCACACCCAGTAATGGGTGAAAGGCGTGATGATATATTTATTTATTTATTTATACATTAGATGAATTTACAATATTTAGGTAATGACATTCATCTGATGTCTTCATTTGTGCATTGATATATTGCTTGGTGAAGGTTCGTTTCCTTTTCCCAGTAAAACCTTTCGTGCTATAAGTGTTATTATAAACATTTATAGTAAAATTTTAACAATTAGAAATCGAAGTTCCTGGAGCAGCTTGGTTTGCAATTGATAAAGATTGTTTATAATGCTGGTGTACTCACACAAGTCGAAATTAAAGATGTTTTTTTTTTAAATACCAGTACTCGAACAAAAAATATTATACAAACTACGTGCGTGAAGACGTCTTCCGCTCATTCGCACTATTAAAGACACTCGCTCCTTGCACTCGCTCTAGCTTTAAAAATGCGCTCATGCGGGAACATCGTCTTCCCGCACTTAGTTCGTAAATAACTATTAAATAAATAGGTGCTTAATAGTCAAAATAAATGTAGGTATTGGGTAAATATTGAAAATTTTGGTGCAGATTCAGACAGCCACTTAGTGTCGAAAATTTAAAGAGATGCATTAGAGAAAAGCGGTGAATTTATAGAAGCGAGAACATCAGTCTAAATTTGTCGTATCAGAGAAGAAATCTGCGTACGTTTAGTGGTAGTGTGTGGTAGGGGAGCGGATGACAGGGGTGGTGAATGTGTGCGCTGCGGTACCGTGTGTCCCGAGGCGGCGCCAATCCCGCCGCTGCCACCGCCGTCGTCGTCTTGTTTGCATATGTATACGGATGCGACATAGGATGATATTGTCACAGTGAACTCATGTTAATTAGGCGGAGACGCAAGTTACGATGCTTCTCTGATCCAACTTCTACACATGAGCGTTACAAAGTTATGTTTGGTTGGATGAGGTGAAAGTGCAGACATGCTTAGAATTGTCTGAGATATATTTAAAATTAGAATAACAATCAAATTAAACTAATAAGAGAAAAATGGGGATACCGTCAGGACATGCTTAGCCACGGTCGCCTATAATTCAAATCTAGTTTTATTTTGTTATGTGTCATAGGCAGCTTCAATCCCATCCCTAGAGGAAGAAATAGAATAAAATCAGATTTGAATCACAGGCAACAGTAGTTTAGTTAGTGGTTAAAACATATTACCGGAGCTCATAAGGTCCCAGGTTTTTTTAAAATCTTTATAATTTAATTTGATTTACATTAATGTTTAATTTACTTTTAAACAAATACTAATTAAATAGAATAACAATAATTTTTTCTAAGACTAGAAAAAAAAGTATGCTGTTTGAATCTTATTTGGTGACAGAAAACTAGGGTTGTGCATTTGACCAGTCAAATATTTTTCGGTCAATTGACTGACTATTTGACCGGTCAATTGACCAGTCAATTGACCAAGAAACATTTAATACAAATCACAATTAAAATTGTAATTTATTTATATAGTACTGTTTACTACATCCAATATTACTGAAAATGAAAAACCAACAACAACTAATAAACAAAACCACATCAAATTCAAAATAAAGGGGAAAATAAAGTAAAAGACGTAATGAAATGATGTATTTATTTTATTTGTAAAGTAAAGTAAACAAATTCTCCAGAACCCAGAATACCAAACTAGATATATTCATGTAATAATAGTATGTAGCTATTTTTATTGAACAACATTCCATTTAGATTATTTGATCGTTTTATTTGGCCGTCAATTGACCACGGCACAACCCTACAGAAAACTCTATGCAGATCGTTGCTATTAGTAACAATCTGCAAAGTATTAAATGCAAAATTTCTGTACATTTTTATTTTATTTGTATTTTTTCCTTAGTTATCTACATTCAAAATTTTTAGTTCTTACAATTACAAGTAATCTTTATTTTCGCAAATCTCGACTAGTTTCAACCCTCGCTAGTTTTAACCCTTGACATACAAATTAATTATTAAAGAACATTTGTTATTGTTGTTAACTATTGACTCTGAAAGAAACGAGCTTAAGTTGTTACTTTGATGTTTGTATCATCAATATTAATTATAAAGAAATTATATAAATTTTAGACATAGTTCCTAGATGGTTGAATGCGATTGTCGGTCCTTCAAATTTCTTCTGTAACTTTCAATTAATTTCAACCATATTTTCTTCAAGTTAAGTTCGATCTATAGATGACTGAGTCATTTTAATCGTTATAATTATTCAAAACTTTTTCTGTAATTATGTATAAAATTTTTAAAAAAATCATACGATCCTAATTATCTACCGATAAAAATAATGCCTGGTAGCACAAGCTTTGTTTTTGCCTGTTTTAAGAGCAGTATATTTGGGTGTTTTAGCTATCTCTAACATGTTAAAACCGTGCTCTTAGAACACCCAAAAACAGAGCTTGTGCTACCAGCCATTGTATTTAGTATGGTTATAATAGTAACTAAAAAATATCTTTTATTACTTAACTTACCTAAGCAAAATTAATAAGTGTATTTTTTTTCGTGGCAAAAATGTTAGTTTGACATTTAAAAAGTATGTTATGCATCAAGGGAGGGAACCTTTTCGTAACAAGTGCACACAAAATACTGTCTTATCGGGATAAATGTCAAATATGGGTTGCATAACTAGTTCCCTAGGAAACGCCACAAACAGCTAATAATCGTTGTCACTAGAGAGAGAAACATCTCCCTAGGAGAGAAAAGCAGTGTTTCTCTCTCTAAAATTAGGGAATAGGAACGTGCTTCTTGTGCATGTGTTACGAAAAATAGTTTTTTATTGTCAATTTACTTGATGTAAATTGCCTTGCATATATTATTCTATCATAACTGGATTATTTTTAGCAAAATATAAAACCTAAATAATTTTTACCTTTTGCGTTCGGTGTCGTTATGCTTTTCTTACCAAATTTGCCCTCAAGCAATTATTCATATCGGAGGATTTTGTATCGTACATTTCAACAAAATAACCTGCACTCAAGTTACACTCGTGCAGATTAATACGTTGTTGGAATGCACTCTGAAAGAATCAATGTTCTAGGGAGATTAGGAGTATAAACGAAAATATTTATGTATACTAAAATAATAATTTATTTCAGTCAAAATTGCAAAGGTACATAAAATCATCTCAATTTGAGACTATAACAAAAACAATAAAACTAGTTTATTCTCTAATTTTATCGGCAACACATTTTGCCACTTTAGCTCCAATAAGAGCAGCATCTTTAGAAACCTCCAACACTCCTCGAATAGCGCAAGCCTTCAAGTTTCCTTCGATGTTAGCGACCAGCTCCATAACCTCATTGACTTTGCTGGTGATCAAAATCGGAACCGAGGAGATAGAACTTACTACATCAGCAATAAGTCCTCCGATACATTTAACTGGATGTCCACTAACAATACAATTCTTCAAGTTACCTGGCAGATTAACAACTGTATCCTTGATATGAATAATTTCAACAATGGCATCTACGATGATGTCTTCCACCTTGCCAACTTCATCATTAACGCATTGTAAGAGTTTGGAGATTGCTTTCTTGGGGAGTTCGTCCAGAGAGTCTTGGCTGTCAACGAGACACTCTTTTACATCGACGCCTACAGCATCAGCTTGTTCTTTGATGTTTGCGATTAGATCCTTGATCTTTTGGATCTCGCCGAAGATGGCATCTTTGGCATTCTCTATAACGTTCTTGGCTGTGTTGATGATGGCGTCTTTGATTTGGCCGAGCTTGTTTAGAGCTCCTGCTACTGTGTCTTTGATGATGGTTGTTAACTTGATGATTGCTTCTTTAGCTTTGTTGATTAAGTCGGTTAGGGAACGTTCGTCGGGTGTTTCCATACGAAGAGCTGTTGCTCCCTGCACAAGAAGAAATGTTTAGTTCAGGTAATAAATATTAGCAAATGATATGCAAGGACAATGTGTAACTGTTGAGAATTCAGATTAAAAAGCCTATACTAACATGGCTGGGTAATTGCACTTGTTTATATAATTAGATTAGTAACTGTCAGATTTGTAATTATTGTTATTTGCTTCTCTCACTTAATTGATCAATTTTCCTTTGTTATAATTTATTATTAAACATGAAAATTAAATATTTAAGTTTGAGATACAATAAATTTAATAATTATTTTATATAAATCAAAGGAGTTGTATTTGAGGGGTTCAAAGCTGAAGTGAACCAAGTCCATGTATGTTAAATTTGAGATAAAGCAATTAGAAGTTGTTTATGAACTTTTATTTCACATTTGATTTTGTCTATAAACTTTTAATTTGATCTTAATTTAAAGGTTAGTAGGAT
Source organism: Pterostichus niger (assembly GCA_947425015.1). Classification (NCBI taxonomy): domain Eukaryota; kingdom Metazoa; phylum Arthropoda; class Insecta; order Coleoptera; family Carabidae; genus Pterostichus; species Pterostichus niger. Next base: position 35,558,312 of record OX380341.1, read on the forward strand.
TTTCTGAGCCCTACATAAAAATATGTCAGCTTAATTATTTTTTTATGTTTATTTTTTACATCGAGAATTCTGGATAATAATTGACATAAGAAATACATGCATCCCCATTTGTTGGTAAAAATAATAGATATGGACTTGATTCATTACAGCAATGAAAAGTATAGGCTTTAAGCTATCGTATGGATGGTAAGTCCAGATAATTGTTAATTGTGGACTTGGTCCAGTTCAGCTTTGAACCCCTCATTTGTAAATGCACAATAAGTTTCCTTGGTTATCATGTCAAATGAAATTTCCCTCACTCAAATTATTTGTGATAGTAATCTTTTCCCTCACTAGTGAGAAAAGTTTTTTACTTTCATCACTAGTAAGGGAAACGGTTACTATTACAACTAAATTGAGTGAGGGAAATGTCATTTGACATGGTGACCAAGGAAACTTGATGTGCATTTACAAATACAACTCATTTGATTTATATAAAATAATTATTAAATTTATTGTATCGCAAACTTAATAATGTAATTTTCACGATTACTGTTGAAATAAATCATATGTAACATGCGTGGAAAAGGGCCATTGCAAAATTCGCTGTTGCTCGTGCTCCAACTTTCGTACTCGTTTTGCAGTTAAACCCTTTCCTTACTAGTAATACAATAATATACTGTTACATAACATAAATTAGTTAACATGGTATTTATTCTTGGTGAATTTTGGCATGCTTTTTGTGTGTGATTATTTAATAATAAACACATGAATAGTTTCTGTACTGATTATTTTAGGACTATGTTATATTGAATAAGAACTGTTTTAAAAGGAAACAAATATCTTTAATGTTTTGTAAAAAAGTTGTTCTGCACATATATGTACATTTTAATTTAAAGTAAACTTTGTTTAATTTTTTTTCAGATAATATTAAAAATAATGAAGTGAAAACAGACAGAATTAGCTTCTTGTTTAATAAAGACTGAAAATAGAAAGAATTTGGAATAGAGATGTGCCAAAATATTATATAAAATTGCTAAACTTACCTGGAGAGCAACAAGCGCCAAAAGAGCGAAGACAATAGCATGTTTGAAAGACATTTTGCTGGTTATTGTTGAACTAATAGATAATTCTAAGAAACCAGAGTTTATATAGCTAATTTATCTTACTGCGTTAATCTCGCAAATCTTTTGCATTTATTGAAAATATTATCTTAACATCTACATGACGTGATCCTTAGCTGTTTCTACGTTAATTTAAAATTATTATATTGTTAATCCTCAATGTTATCTTAATACTTTAATACATTGGTGCGTATAAAAAATTCGATAAACAATAACAAAGAAATTCTGATTCAAATCACGAAAGATTAGAAATGGTTGCGTGATATTTCTTAGTTAGAATGTAACTAATTTTATTTTCGTTAAATTATTTATATTATTTATGTTAGCATAAATAAAGTGAAGGCAACATACATTTTTTGATTAAGTAGTAAAATATAAAATTACATTTTCAAATATAATTTAATTTTTAAAACTCTAAACTCAGTTTCAATAAGTAGGTATTCGTGATAAAACAGGATTAAAATGTGTACACATGTACTTAAAATTGATACACAAGGTCACGATTTGTTTCCTATTTATAGCTATAGATTGAATTTATTACAAATAAATTTGGTAAAATTAACAGCTTAATTTTCAAAAGAGTGTTAGCTAATCTTGAATTTTGGATTAGTCAAATTAAACTATATTTTTAAAGAAGAAACTTAGATAATTGGAGTATCAGTCTAATATATTTTAAAATTGTTACAATTCCAACGTTTCGGTGATAACTATCGCCTTCTTCAGGGATATGTAACGTCTAATAATTAACATAAACAAATTGTTTAAAAAACTGAATATAATTAGTCACAATTTAAAATAATAAATAGTCAAAAATGTTTAAAATTACAACAACTCTTATCAACTAACTATAAAACACATTAAAAAGAACATTACAAAAAATAATGATCACAGTTTTAAATCTAGTACAAGAATGAATTTTAAACATTTTTTACTATTTATTATTTTAAATTGTGACTAATTATGTTCAGTTTTTTCAACAATTTGTTTTTGTCAATTATTAGACGTTACATATCCCTGAAGAAGGCGATGGTTATCACCGAAACGTTTTTTAAATTAGCCTTTAATTTACAGTAAATGATGAAAATGTCATTAATTAGCAAAAAGACAATTGTATGATAATGCTGGAATATTTTTGAAATCTCCGTGGTATCGAGTCGGACTGTGGATTTGAAAACTCACAACCAGGGTTCGTAAATATCATGATATTTATAATAAATATCAAAATATCTGATGTATAGGATATATATCAGATAAATATCACTTTTTGGATATTTATTTTTTAATTTTAATTTTTGTACACATTTAGAAAAACTGAAAAATTCGAAAAATTTCACTTCTCCGGAGGCTATATCTCAAAAACTAAACAAGATATGGAAATGCGCTCAACGGCGTTGAATTCCCCGTGTCCGAATTGACTTATAAGCAAATTTTCATACAATTTTATGCAATTTAATATTTTTAATTATTTCCTAAGGGTACCCCTTTGGTTTTTTCAGATTTTAATTCAATTTTACCAAAAATCCTTAATCGTAGGATTATTAAAACGAAAATTTACATACATATGTATTTTGACCCACTGAATCCAGTGGTGCAATCTTCAAATGCATATGACTTCTGGTTTTCGAGAAAATGTTAAAAAACCGCTTTTTGCGATTTTTTTGGCGGAAAATTGAAAAAAAATAAAAATCGCTGAAACTATGTTTATAAGTTAACTGAAGCACGAGAAAATTAATGCCGTTGACCGCGTTTTCATATCACATTTATTTTTCGAGATATAGCCTCGTAAAAGTAGAAAAACTGAAAAATTCGAAAAATTTCACTTTTCCGGAGGCTATATCTCAAAAACTAAACAAGATATGGAAATGCGCTCAACGGCGTTGAATTCCCCGTGTCCGAATTGACTTATAAGCAAATTTTCATACAATTTTAAGCAATTTAATATTTTTAATTATTTCCTAAGGGGTACCCCTTTGGTTTTTTCAGATTTTAATTCAATTTTCCCAAAAATCCTTAATCGTAGGATTATTAAAACGAAAATTTACATACATATGTATTTTGACCCACTGAATCCAGTGGTGCAATCTACAAATGCATATGACTTCTGGTTTTCGAGTAAATGTTAAAAAACCGCTTTTTGCGATTTTTTTGGCGGAAAATTGAAAAAAAAATAAAAATCGCTGAAACTATGTTTATAAGTTAACTGAAGCACGAGAGAATTAATGCCGTTGAGCGCGTTTTCATATCACATTTAGTTTTCGAGATATAGCTCGGAAAAGTAGAAAAACTGAAAAATACGAAAAATTTCACTTCACAAAAACTATTTGATATTTTTATATAATGGATATATATCATTGCAAAAATATGACGATATATATCAAAATAAATATCATGATATATATCGATCGATATATATCTTCGAACCCTGCCCACAACCGATAATTTTCATCAGATTAAAATTACCTCTGTGGCTAGCCCTCCACTAACATCTTTGATGGCTGGTAACCGTACTTTGCGACATAAATACGAGTACACCCATACCTCGCTTTACGGCCTAGATACGTTCTACGAAACTTGACCGCAAAGCGTAAAGCCGTATTAGGAATCAATACAAATTCATACAAATTCAAAGGGGAAAAAAGTTTTTTTGCCGGTATAGCGAAACATTTTAGGCCGTAAATCGAAAACCTGCCTTAATTGAAAAGGGCCGTTATAGCGAAATGCCGTATAGCGAGGTATGGGTGTATATCATTTATCTAAAACTGTTATGGTAAAGTTCCATACCCAGAATGGGGAAAAAGTATGATGATATGATATATTTGTTTCTTTTAATATTTGAAATGGGGTAGGTATTGAGTCGGATTATGGGTTTGAGAGCCCTGGTTCGATTCTCACAGCTGACAAATTATTTATACCACATAAAAATTACCCCCGTGACTAACTCTCTAGTACAGCCATGTCCAAACTACGGCACGCGAACGACATTTATTAATGGCTTAAATCAATTTAATAATTTTAATCAAATATTGCAAGGTCAAAAATATATGTATTTTGAAAAAAACTATTTTAAATAGTTGGATTTCAGGCTTTAATTAATAATAAAACAGGTAAATTAAATATTTATTTTAAATTCTCTTTTTTATTAAACTTTGAAGGTGACGTTTCGGCCATTATTTTCAAGCAATTTTTAGTATGAATTAACAAAGTAACAATTTAAATTTTACAATCAAAAATAACATAATAGAAGTCAAAGAAAAAATTACATAAAATAAAAAACTTGTTGAGGTGTACACCTCAAGAGCCACATAGTAACATGGCTACCATAAATCTGGAACCCGAGATTGAGAAATTATTAGGAATTCCAAATAACTTCATTCATTTCATTGAATGTAATATTTGTGTAAAATTTATATTTATTATTGTGTTATGATGCAGAACAAACAATTTAGTTTTCATTAGCTTTAGTTTTAAGCTCTGAACTTATTTTGTTTTATATTTCGGCCAAAAATAAATACAATACAAAGTATTGACATAAAAAATTAGAACATTCGATTTGCTATATAATAATCTGTGTAGAGAATGGCCCGCAAGCAACGTTTCTATCAAAATGAAAAAGTTTGGCCATATCTGCTCTAGTAACATATTTGGAAGGCCGAGATTAGACGGCTGGTAATCGCACTTCATGCGCATAAATATATCACTTACCGAGATTTGCTTCGGCAGAATGCCACACCCAAAATGGGTTATAGAAATAATTATATATTTATTTATTTTAATTTCTTAAAATTAATTAACTTTTTTCTAGTAAAAATTCAAAAGCTGTAGGTTTCAATTTTACAATTAAATTTTTTTTAAATGTTAGCATAAACTCAACTACTTGTAAGCCAACCCTAAACTTGAACTGCATTTTGGAAAGAAGCCCAACACTTATTTTACTTTGAAATTGGAGAGTCCTCTGGACGTTAAACTTATTTTGTGTACCGTGGCGTCGGCTGATTTGCATTGCACTATGTCTTTCATTTCAACAGGCGCGGTGGCCGAGAGTGTTCAGGCACATCTCTTAACATACTGTGACGTCATACGAACCAAGGTTCGTCAGTTCGAATCCGCCTGCCGACAATGTGTGATTTGTCGTTAAATATAAAAAAATACAGCTACAGGTATTTATCACAATCGAGAGCTATAAGTTAATCACTTATACGCCTTAAAATAATTTGACTAAAGAAACCAGCAGTACGGCAGTGTAAAAACTGCGGCTCGGTGTGCCCGGCCCCTACGTTCTGAAACGGAATGATGGGACACCAATATATGTCTTTCATTTAAGGTATAAGCAGGTCAGTCCAGTTCTTGCCAGAAACTGGGCGGAGTGTAGTGTATTGTCTTTATGCCTAGAGTGCATGGTTCGGCCTGGCGATTCTGTTCGGATATTGAATCATTATTATTCAATACCAGGGATGTGCGTGTAGTCTACTGCAAGTAATCTACGCAATTCTCTACGTGTAAACAATCATGTAGTCTACATCTTCATTTTTCATGTATACAATGTAGACTATGTAGACAATGAAAACACTTGTGTTCACTTAAGTCATATTAAAATTTTATCCCTAGAACTACGGAATTTTAAATGTTGGTAGAGATTTTTATTTTCATTCTAGGGATTACATGAAAAAAAATGAGATGTGCAGGGCAAAACGTTCAAAATTTGTAAACTGGTTACTGTTAAAAATAGCGCCAAAGAAAACTCCGTTTGGTGAGATGGCGCGTTGATCGATTTTGAAAATATGACAGTTCGCCCAAGACCCATACAGACATTCGTCTAGTAATGTACGAGCACTTGCTTTATTAGTTTTATTATATAAAGACTGATAATGACCCGAGCTCACGAATACGAATACATGTAATAGTTACAAAGGAATAAATTTAGGTTATGTTGAATTTTACAACTGTCAGATGCATTTTCTACATTGTTTACATTGTCTACGCCGCTAGAATTGTCGACGTATTGTCTACGTGTAGATGTAGACAATTAAAGATTACACGTAGATGCACATCTCTGTTCAATACTTAGCAGAATGTAAATAAACCAGGATTGGCTCTAGGGCCCGCCATGTATCTCTAACACAGGGTGGCGACTAACCTGGAAAACCGGGAAAACCGGGAAAAGTCAGGGAATTTTATATTTCTGGAAAAGTCAGGGAAAAGTCAGGGAATTTTATTCTATGTCAGGGAAAAAAGTTTTTTGTTCTTTAAATTTTTTAATTTAATTTTAGAAAAATAACTACAAACTTTTATTTCAAAATATATTTAGTTATTTTTAGATTTTATTGAAGAATACCCTTTATTAGATAGATAGTATACCTTTATTGGCAACAAATACCCTTTATTGCTTCTTAAGAGTGAGAACCGCCATCTATGAAAATATAACCGAAGGATGTTTACTGTTTTGTTTTGTCTAACGTTTCTACCGCGTTATGTTTTTTCTGTATGCAATATTTAAGGTTGTGTCTGTGCCTGTTTAGAAACACAAATTGATTTTGCTTTTACTATAAATTTAATAAAAAAAAAAACAATTATATTACAATATATGATATAATATATGAAATGTAACCATAAATTCATAAATAAGTCAATATTCTAGAAGTCAGGGAATTTGTTTACTTAATCAGGGAAAAGTCAGGGAATTTAGTAATGTTACTTGAATCGCCACACTGTAAACAGAACTGAACAGAAATTGTTAATAAATGTTAGCGCTAAAATATCACCGAGGGACTATTGTTGACTTTATTAAAAATTGGTTATTCTGTTACATGTTTAAGTTTTATTATTGTTAAATTTATAAATACAAACTACAACTTAACGTAATTAGTTTTAGTGGTTTTAGTAAAAAACATTAATTTATTATAATTAATACAACATAATAATACTTGCTCCATACATAATAAAATAAGAATATATTTGAGATATATTCATTAAAACACAAATTAAGTGAAATAAAATAATTTATATGTCTGCTGCATCAGTTGGGTTTTGTATAATTCCTTTAATAGTTTCATCAGACATTTCACCACGTCTGACACATTCTAGCAAATCATCAACAATGAATCTTGTCCCTTCTATAGCTTTTCGTAACTGCGCAAACTGACACTTATGCACTCTTTGATCAAACCCATTCATATAATCAACAATTTCCAGCATTGTTCCAAAAATCTGCTGCGGAATCGCTTTTTGTAAGTCCGCGATATCGTCTATAATTCTAGTGACACAAGAAATCGGAGTAATTGTAATTATACATTTTTTTAACCTGTTGGGAAGATCAAAAACAACCCCTAAATCATCGGTGAAGTTTTGCGTTGCTCCGTCAATGATTTCGTAGAATTCTCCTGCTTGGCTACTCACACATTGGATTTCACCGACGATCAACTTCCGCCGAAGGATTCTTAGTTTGTCCATGTTAAGAACGAAACATTCTGTGACGTTGATTCCTTTGTCAAGTGCATCTTGAAGAATTCCTCTCATTCGGCCAATAGTTCCGTCCATTATAACGTCTATCATTTTTATTGTATTGCTGATAGAAGTTTCAACTATTGTGTTTACTGTGTTACGAATATCATCTAGTGCTTTAAATTGTACTTTGACAAGATTTACTATGAGTTCTATTAGTTTCTCGATCTGCCATCGGGCTATTTCTATCGGATTTGGAAGTAGGCCTTTAGGGGCGATTACTGTCTCTGCACATGTTTCCTGGAAATATTAAAAACATATATATATTAGAATTGAATTTAAATCAAACAGGCACTTTAAATAAATTTGAAGTACATATTGTACATATTTTTTAAGATAATCAATTCTGTATTGTTAGATTTAAATAAATCGTTGTCTAAACGACTGATTTATTAGTTATATGGAAACGGGCATAAGTTCCTTTGAAAATCGTTAAACAAAAAATCATTTTTGATTAGTCCTCTTTAGTATCATTGCAATTATTTACATTAACAATAACAATTCTAAGAAGTACGGATTTATAAAATTTTCAAATATTTATAAATTTTAATTCCGACAAAAAATGTAATATATAATGCGTTTAGTAATTGTCCTATCGGTATCGAATGTATTGAAAATCGAGGCAAAATCTTCTTAAATCAGTAAAGATTAGTAAATACTTAATTTGTGATTTTCAAAATTAAGTGCACTTTAACTGAAGTAAACATTAGGTATCACAGATTTGATACTTATTTTTAATATATTTATAATTATTCTACAATGATTAATTTATGAATAATACATTAATAAAATATCAAACTAAACACTTGTCTAAGTGTTACAAAATTCAGCCTCTGACGATGCTCTCATAAGGTGACTTGGAGGCTGAATTTTGTGAGACTTAGACAAGTGTTTAGTTTGATATTTTATTATTAAACCTAGTTTCACCAAGTGAGCATTTAAAGACAATTAATTTTGTCTTTGTTGTTTTTTAATAATACATTAGATACATAACTATTTGTAATGTTTGTAATTATAATTGCATTATAAATATATCAGTGGTACTAAATTATTTACTTCAGGTTCCGTTATTAGTTAATCAAATTTTTAGCTTTAAAGTTCTGTGCATAATTTTAGATACAGCTTGTGTATATAGTAGAACAAGTTTTTAAAAAGTGCATTTTTGAGATCGTTTATTTATTTTTATCTCAAAATTGACAATTATTTAAAAAAAATTATTAATGTTAATTAATAATAAATATACTTACATGTGCAAAAAATACAGTTAAGATAACTATCAAAAATATGATTCTTTTCGAAAACATTTTGAATGGTTCTGAATAAAAGTTATAAAAATTCGTGATTTATATATGGTCGTATCTGAGATTTACGGTTACTACTTGAACTTGGATCTGGTATTACTATATTTGACATCTTGTTTAAAGAGATTACTTTTTCAAGATATTAATACTAATGTCCTAATTCCTTTTTTTGGCGCCGAATTATTTGATAATTTTTACAATATATTACAACGCAATTTTTGTACTGTGTACAGACTTAGATAAACAATGTTTTAGCCGCCATTAGAAATATGTATTTATTAAAAAAGGTAGACAGTTGTTTCAACCTTTGATATTATTATCTCTATGATTGATAAATCGTAAATCCGGATGTTTGAAAGTTAGTTTGATAAAAATGGTGCAATTAAGGTGTAAGTAGCAATTATAGGATTTCTCAATTTTTTTTATTAAGTACTTACGAGTAGATTATTACAGCCTGATTTTCAAATATAGTATACCTAATTAATCCTTATGGGGTAGATAGTGGAAAGATGTCGGTTTGTTGGTTTGAGAGCCCGAGTTCGATTCTCGTAGCAGACAAATTATACTCCACTATAAAATTAACCATTAACAACCGGGCCGTGATTTTGATTAACAAACTAATTTATATTATAATATCAAAAGTATGAGCCGTTGGCACTTGGTGAAACATTATGAATAAGAATAAAGAACGTAGACACTTAATGTAGTTTCACAAAATTATTTATTAACAAGTTGATCAGTCAACGTTCTGAAGATGGCCTAATAAGCCGAAATCGATCAACTTGTTAATAAATAATTTTGTGAAACTACATCAAGTGTCTACGTTCTTTATTCTTAATTTATATTATTTTTTATTCATAAATAAATAAATATATCATCACGCCTTTTGTCCATTACCTACTGGGTGTGGAACTCTACCTAAGCAGATCTCGGTAAGTGATATATTTTTTCGCGTGAAGTGCGGTTACCAGCCGTCAAATCACAGCCCCCAAAGATATTAGTGGAAAGGGAGCCACAGGGTGAAAATTGTTTGTCGATTGTAGGGATCGAACCAGGATTCTCAAGATCCACAGGCCGACTCGATACCATTGAGCCACCTACCCCATAATTTATTCAAGTTAATTAATCTAAAATTCAGGATTATTTAAACTATTTTCAAGATTAGGCTTTAAAAGTTTAAGAACCACTGCTGTAATAGTCTAACGATCATATTTTAATAATTCAAGGTCCAAAGTTTAAGATGACACAATACATAAAATTGAGTTACAGGTGTTAATTGCCAATTAAAAGTGTAAATTATAAACAGGTGTAAATAATGATAATTAATTAAAGATTATAGCGGCTTTATCAGTGCTTTATTAATAGATTCGTGAAACAAAAATTATAATTTTTGAATGGAAAATCCCTTTTTACTAATCTAAATCAGAAAGTACAGCCAGAGGGATCGGTAAAATTGTACCGATCTCAAATTTGGAAAAAGACGTCAGAAAATAAATATGTTTTTCTACAACCATTAAAAAAAAGGCGTTTTTGAACTTATTTTTATTATGAAAGTAACAGATTTTTGCACTAGTGCAAAAAATGTAAATTATTTCTGCACTAGTGCAGAAAAGTAATTTAATATAAACAAATCATGTTCTTTTTCATATCTTTTTTCGATTTATTTAGAAGCAAATTTAATGTTGCAGCGTTTGCTTCTTCTATAATGTCTATAGAATCTAATACGTGTTCGCCACTCGATTCAAACATTTTTTAAATTGAAAGCACGGAGAAATTTTTCCTCATTATCAACAAAATAATTGAGTTTGCTTGTCATTGTCAGTTGTCATGGATACATTAAACCAGGTATCTTTCTAAAGTTTCTAAATTAATAAAAAATTTCAGAGTCGTTACAATTATTGAAATTTGTTTTATTATTTTTATCAAAATTTGGTTTATGGTTGTAGAAAAAATAGTGTACGCAACTCGTGCAGAAAGGGGTTTTTTTGAACTCACGGTCTTGCAGCATTCGCTTCGCTCATGCAGCAACGGACCACTCATTCAAAAAAACCCATCTTTCTGCACTTGATACGTAAATAAGTATTCCATGTTGATCTGTTTATTTATTTTGCACACATATTTTTTATTCTTAATATCAAATCATTAATAATTCGCCTGTAATGTACTGTAATTGGGATTAAGTTCCTGTTGTACAAGAGTAGCATAAATAAATAAGTATTGTATGTAACACTTCCTGAAATAGTTTTAAGCTCCCAAAGCTCAGTTACGACTTGCTCTGAAATATGTTTTTGCTCACCTAGTAAAATATAACTTTCAGATCAGCACATCCTTAACAAGAACATATATTTCAAGTATATCTTAAGTTAAACAGTATAGGTAAAATCGAGAAATAATGCCAAATGAATTAATTAACATTGCTGTCAAAAAATAATGACTTACATTATTAATTGTACAGATAATTATGGGGTAGGTGGCTCAGTGGTATCAAGTCGGCCTGTGGATCTTGAGAACTCTGGTTCGATTCCCACAGCCGACAAACAATTTTCACCAATTTAAATCTACCCCAGTGGCTTCCTTTCCACTAACCGCACTTCACGCGAAAAAAATATATCACCTACCGAGATCTCCTTAGGCAGAGTAATGGGTAAAAAGCGTGATGATATATTTATTTATTTTAATTTTATAACTATTTCGCTGTTGGTAGAAAATTGTACATTGTAAAACTAGTGAGGCAAGGGTTTAATTGTAAAACAAGTACGAAAGTTAGAGCACGAGCAATAGCGAATATTCCAATAGGACGAGTTTTGTAATGGTCCTTGACCACGTGTGTTACATACTATTTTTTTCAACATTAAAAGTGAAAATTACATTTTTACGTTTTGCTATTCAAGAAATTTAATAATTATTTTATATAAATCAATGGAGTTGTATTTTCAAATGCACATCACGTTTCCTTGGTCACCAGGTCAAATGACATTTCCCTCACTCAATTTAATTATGATAGTAACCGTTTCCCTTACTAGTAAGAAAAGTTATTTACTTTTTATCACTAGTATGGGAAACATTTACTATCACAACTAAATTGAGTGCGAGAAGTTGAAAAAAAAAATTGAATGTATCACGAGCGTGAAGCAAATTTTTTGGGACCTTCGGCTCTTCGATCTTAAAACTGCTCGTGCTACATAAATTATTCATCTAAATTTGCAATTTTGTGGAACCTATTAAATGCCATCTAAAATATTTAAATTGTGCATCTCTAAATTAAAACAAAGTTTACGTTTTGTATTTCCTTGATACATAAGTAGTTATTTATTTCATAAATAAATAAATAAATCATCAAGCCTTTTACCCATTACTGGGTGTGGCACTCTGCGTAAGCAGATCTCGGTAAGTGATATATTTTGTCGCGTGAGTGCGTCAAATCACGGCCCCCAAAGATATTAGTGACGGGGGAGCCACAGGGATAGATTTCAATTGGTGAAAATTGTTTGTCGGCTGTGGGGATCAAACCAGGGTTCTCAAGATTCACAGCCCGACTCGATACCACTGAGCCACCTACCCCATAATCAAAGAAAAATAAATAATTTAGTTTCATATACATAAACATCAACTTATACCTAATATTTTTATTTGGAAAATATTACAAACTAGATTGAGTACAAAATTAACACTAAAAAAAATAAATTAATATATGTATTGAAGACCATCGTCTGTAGCATTCTCCGCTTCTCTCGCGCAGAACCTGACCCCATCAATAACCATCCTCGATTCCTCAACAGCTTCTCTAAGTTCATCAAACTGACACTTGTGAACACGCTGTTCAAACCCGGTCATATACTCAGTGATAGCCATCATCGTAGCAAGAATCTGTTGCGGAATCTCTTGCTGAAGACGAGTGACGTCCGTGACAAGCTCCGCGACGCAAGCTATCGCGTTCAAGCTTGTAAGACACTCCTGCAGCTGTTTGGGGAGCCCGCCAATCATCTGCAAATCGTTGGTGAAGTTGGCCACGGCCCCGTCGATGATTTCGTTGAAGGCACCCATTTGGCTGGTCGCACAGATCACTTCGTCAGCGAAGAGTTGTCGGCGAATGATGTTGAGGTCGTCTACGCTTTTCACGTAGCACTCTGTGATGTTGATTCCGGCGTCGATAGCATCTTCTGCGATTTGACGCACGGAGTCTATTGCTTCATCGATTACTGAGTTGATGGCGTCTATTGCTAATTTGATGGCGCTTGAGGTTATTTCTCCTATTTTGTGCTCGATTTCTACGAGTTCTTCTGTTGCTTTGTTTACTATGCTCTCAACTAAACTTATTAGTTTCTTGATTTGGTTCTTTAGTGCGTCAATGATTATGGATTTTGGTTCGTTGCGAGATGTTGTCGTTGTTTGCTGCAAGAATAAAATAATGCACATTTAAACTTTATTTATATCTGGTTTATACAATAGGAAAAGTTACATGTAACGATAATTTAATAATAATAATAATAATTTAGTCTCAAGTTTAAGACATTACAAAATGCATCACCAAGTCAACAATAACAAAAAAAAAACGTAATAGATAAAATTGTACATAGTTTTCAAGATTATAATTCAACGCAATCTACATATTCTTTTATATTATAGAAACAATGTTTTTGTAGTATACAATTAACAGATTTCTTAAATAACTTTAGGGGCTCATCTCTGAAGTGAGCATCAAGTTTATTAAAAAATAATGGTCCCCAATAGTCTACATTAATTTTACATTTGTTTAAGCGCCTAAACTTTAAAACAATATTATTTTTATATCTAGTTCTATATGAATGAATGTCAGAATGCGTAGTGTAGCTACATAAATTACTTTTTACATGGACTAGAGCTTTATAAATGTAAATACAAGACAATGGCATAATTTTGAATTCCTTGAAAAAAGGTTTACAGTGTGATCTGGGATCTGCTTTTGCAGATTTATGTGCAATTACTTGCAAAACATGTGCTTTCCTTTCTTATTTATTAGATTCGTTGTTAGGGGAGTGTGCAGAAATTAATTGAGATAATATGTATATGATTGAAAGTTTAATGAATCATTAAAAATTCCAATTGTGAGGAATAAATGAACTTGTATGGAAGTAATGTGAATGTGGTTGAAGCGAGAATGGTGTATTAGGATGAGAATGTTTGACGAGGACTTGTTATTTGATAAATCTGATAAGTTAATGTTTCAAGGGTTTGCGCTACTCTGTTTTATGGGATATAGCATGATGTTATGTATGAATATGACACTTATTTTAATCTCATCGTAGGTACTGATTATGAAACAAAAAGATTTTTTCTAATTCTCAAAATTAATTGCACATTTTTAGTTCCACTACTTTGGGTATTATTTCTAATATGTTAATAATTATACTATAATTATAACACTATTAATAGTTATTTATCTGATGTTGTATAATGAATTATTGGACTATTGTAGTCTTTATAATTTTAATTTAATTATTAATATATTAGAAATAACTCTCAAACCAGTGGAACTAAAAATGTTTACTTCATGTAAAGTACAATAAATTTTGTGAAATTTATTTAAAAAATATAAAATTCAATATTAAATCATACAAAAAGGCTTGAGTGTGTGGAGCGTATGTTTTACGGACTTAGGGTTTCGTTGTTTAAAACGGGAGCGAAGCGAGTTTTTCCACGAACACGTTCAATATTCAAATAAATGTATGATATTTGTAATAATTTAAATTAAAATTAAATTTAACAGTTTGTATGTGTATGTGTTTCATATTTATTTATTTATTTATTTATTTGTGTTTCGCTGTACAACAGGAATTTAATCCCAATTACAGTACAGGGTCCGCACTCTATGGGTTTAGGATTTGTTTGTTAACCGTGCATGCAAATCAAGCTTTGCCAAAAATACGTTCAAATATCAAATATAACTAGTAAATAATACAACTTTTGTAATTTAAACTTTATGCTTTGTCAGGAATATACACAAAAAATGTTCTAAATTCAGCATTTCATGTAATAATTTAGGCCCATGTTTCATATATAGTATTTAACACATCGTCTATCAAACTTTTGATTTAATTGCAGTAATTAAATGTGTACTTACTTGTAATAGAAATATAGTAAGAACGAGAAAAACACAAATTACGTGGTTCCTCATGATTTTCTTTATTATAGATGACTACATTTATTTAACAAACAGTAGCTTCCCTATTTATACCTATACAAAATCTTATCTTCCTTTAAATTAAATAGAAATACACTTAAATTTATCATTATTACATTTTTATTACATATTTATTTGCCTTTCAAAACTGCTGATTATCACATTCCATCTGAATTAATTAAGATTAATTATTAATAGATATTCTATTTGCAACTATTCATTTTTACAAAAGTTGTATTTATTCTACAATACAAACAGATTATATTCGAGTTCACCTATTCTTTATCTTTTATCATCTAGAATTAAAAATTAAAAAGTACAAAGCTAATTATTATTTATCGGCGGCATTTTGTAATCATGTTCTTAATTCATATTTCAAACTTCTATGTAAATCACACTTTATAGGTATTTATGGTAACTATAGCTATTAACATACCTAAGAATGTTATGAGTATCATAACTGTCGTAGATGTCAGTTTGAAATGTGAGCTCGTTTAATATCCTGAAACCGGTAAAGTAAATGAATAAGTACAGCGCATAGACCTATAAAATTTTACAGGCTCACAGACGAGACTAATATAAACTAATTTAAAGTTATTAATTACTTGCAGCATCTGCAATATTTTGTATATCTTCTTCAACTACGAGAAAATCGCCTTCTAGGTCTTCTTCTGGCATTAAATCTTTAATTTAAATAATTTATTTCTGAAATTCACGAAACTGTTGACACTAATAGTAGTTGTTTTGTCATCACAACGATTACAACACCATGACAACGTCTAGCTATAAATTGTTTAACCACCTATAACCTTTGATTACAAAATGTTATGTATCTGTTTATAAAACTAATAAAGTTAATTAATGAAAAATGCTGTGGAGGTAAAAACAAAACTTTTTACGCGGCACACTTGCAATTAATCTTTACTAGGCTCACTGCATTATGGAGGCTCGCCCGTAAAAAATAATTTACTACTCTGTCAGGTTGTTTACAAACAAGTTGAATTGTCAACTTTGTTTGACAGTTGCGTGAAAAATTATATTTTGTTACATCCTAAAATATCCCTCTTTATTATATGATTATCAACTTACACATTTAACATTTTTCACAATACAATTATGTAATAATGGTCATATTCCAACATTCCATCACTGAAGATGTATACTGAGCTGCAGATGCTAGAGTTTTAGTTGTGCACTCCTCCAGTAATTGCGGTACAGACAGTACTTGAAGCATCACCTGATTCATCAGATTTGGAAGATCTTTGGCAATGTTCAATACTTCACGTATTTGTCCAGAAACATTAAAAATACAAATCAAATCAAAGAAACATCGAATAAACTGTATAGGTATATCAACAATTTTATCCATTATATCCGTGAACTTACGTATTTGATTTGAAATTAAAGTTTCTATTGCCTGTGTATTAAATATTAGACATTGGTTTAAATTATCGAAAAAGTTGGCCATCGTACTATTTGCTGTCTCAGTGAAATTTGTTAGACATTCAGGTAAGTCCTCGACAAAAATATCTTGTTCTCTTATCGAATTAATAATAGAAATCTGATCATTAAATAATTTAGAAATGGAATCCATTCCTTTAGTTAGCTGTTTGTTCTTGGTGTCATTAATAGCAGTAACATGTCTGTTCAATTGATCTACAGCATTACCAATAGTAACTATAGCTTGAGTTAAACCCGGTGGGTTAAAAGAGTCTAGAAAATCAAATATCCCCAAGCAAGATTTTTGTGAATTCGTTGCGTTGCAAGTATTTTCATTTGGATGTATACATTGGCTAATAACCAAAACAAAATTAATGATTTCTGTGACACATGATGCTATGCTCTTGTTGATACAATTTGTTATATTCCCCGTGACTTCCGCGGCCATTTTCTCCGCATTATTACGAATGTTAGCTATTGTTTTAGGTAGATTTTTTGACCAATCTTTTAGTGTTTTTAACAGCTGCCATGAGCACTCAATATCATCATCATTCTCAAATAAACATTTGGAAAATGTGATTGATAAATTAGAAATTTTCAATTGGATTTCGGTAATGGTGATATTAGCATTTAGTAACCAGTCTAGCCCAGTATTATGATAAACTGTTACACATTCATTTCTATCGTTGATAATCCTTGTAGTCAGGGCTGTTAGGTCATCTTCTTTGCCATCTAAACAATTTCCAAGATCATCGGGATAGTTTAAAATGATTGTAGCAAATAGAGTTGATCTAATTTTATCTATTGTATAAGATGAACTTTCTAATTGTATACTTGTTGTTATCACTATTAAGTTGACTAAATAATTAATTACATTCTGTGCTTCTTGTGTATGTACAGCATCTGCTAAATTTGCCATTTCAGATAAAATTTGAGCTGTTATTTCTTCGGTAGAACAAAGGTCCTTATTTTTAGAACAGTCTGAAATGTTTAAAATCAGCTTAATTTATTTTTTCTGAAATCGTCAAGAAAATGCCTACTTTCCTGACGCATTTTAGTATGGAAAGTAAGTGTTTACCGAAACATTTGCAAAACAGTCAGGTAAAGTACTTTCCTGACTAGTCAGGAAAGTACTTTACCTGACTCAAATAAATAAACTAAATAACTAAAAAATTTAATAAGATTTTTATTTATTTTTATCAATAATATTAATACTAAATATACAATTACTTAAATTACTAAAATTTATGTATGGCACTGGCGAATTTGAAGCTAAATTTATTGTTGCAATCGATAAATTACTTGGAGATTCAGTAAATAAAATAAGCAAGTAGCACATTTGCTGACAAATTATTTTGCTTTTTCCAATCCATGAAAATTTCATACTCTTTATCATATCGGTCTTTGGACTTGCTCGGTAATAAATTTTCAACATCCGCAGTTGCTTGATTTAAGATTTCAGGAGGAGTACTTGAAAATACCGCCTCATACTCATTTTCATCTATATTTTCCAACATTATAAAGAAATCTTCTCTGTCAACAATATTACTTTTGACACAAATATATTCAATAGATTTTTCACATAAGATATTGTTTTCAACAACTTTTGTTATCACCTTGGATATGTAGTTTGCTGCCAATATGATTCTTACCAAAAAATTCAACATTTTGAAATATTTATTATTAATTATATTGATAAAATATAAATATGAACGATTTCAGAAAAAATAGTATACATAATACGTCACGAAAGTGTTTTACTTGACTCAGCGAATTAAAATACTCGGCCTAACGGCCTCGTACTTCAAACAACCGCTTCGTCAAGTAAAGCATCACTTTCCTGACTTATTATGTAATATACTATTAATTTGTACCAATACGTACCTTTTCTGCAATCTTCATTGCAATTTTCTTCACAGTCATGTGAGAACACCGATCCCTGCAAATAGTTTTTTGTATAACCAGACCATCAAATCAGGATTTAACGTTCGTCAAACATATTTTATGGACTAGATGTATAATAGTTACTAGTGAGATAAGAGCATTATTACAGAACTACAAATGGGATAGGTGGCTCAGTGGTATCGAGTCGGCCTGTGGATCTTGAGAACCCTGGTTCGTTTCCCACAGTCGACAAATAATTTTCACCAATTTAAAATCTACCCCTGTATCTCCCCCTCTACTATCACCTTTAGGGGGCGTAATTTGACTGCTGGTAACCGCATTTCATACGAAAAAATATATTACTTACCGAGATCTGCTTAGGCAGAGTGCCATACCCAGTAATGGGTAAAAGGCGTGATGATATATTTATTTATTTTACAAATGTTTTGTAATTACATGAGTGCTGTAATATGCTTCAATCCATTAAAAAGCGAATTATGAAAATTCTATGGAATAAATTTATCAAAATGTCAAAAATGTGTGATTTATAATAAATAGATTACTTTTATGATATCATTCCAAGTTTCAATAAATTTTGATTACTTTTTTGTTCATAATTTTCGTAAATAAAAATATTTTATGTAATGAATTTATTACATAACTAGTATGGAAAAGAACTACATTCCTTAACTCAAATAACTCTTATTCATACATACATACATACATACATACATACATAACATATCACGCTATATCCCATTAAATGGGGTAGCACGAACCCGTCAACATTCTCACCCTGACACATGATACTCGATTCGACCATATTAACACTTCCTCCATACAAACTCTTTCTTTTCTCACAACTAAAATCCATCAACACGCAACAAACATTCATCCATTCGCTCAATTCGCGCATTCAATGATAGAAAAACAAATATTATCGGTCTTTAATATTTTAGCAGTTTAAGTGATCGTTAAAGCGTTTAACGCGAAGAATATTTGGATATTACAAACATTTAAATATAAATTTCTAGCTTACCTGCAATATATATAATATTAAAAGAAGTAAAAATTTAAGTATGTTTTTGTCAGCCATTTTACAGTAGTGTAACAGAATTCTCCGTTTTGTATAATAGTTCTTATATTTAATTATTTGTAGTTTTTGTTTTTGCTATAAAGTCACATTCTGTGATAGAGCACACTGAATAGAAATACGTGTAGTTATGTAAAACAACTTCACATTATCAAATCCGTAATTTTGGTTAGTTTCAAAATAAAATAATTGTTGGTGCTTATAACTATAAAACAATGCTAATGTGAATTCTAATCTATAGCTAAAAAAAGAATGGTTAACAAGTATTATTTTATATCGGTACTTTTGAACTTAAAATAGCAAAATAGAGCTAACAGAATTTAATGATTTTGGTGTCAGAATGCCGAAAGGATTGTCGTTAATTTATCGATTGGTAACTGATATCGAGGTGATCGAGTTACAAAATAGAAAATAATATCTTATTTTAAGGATATGCCAACTTTAGATCCAATTAATCTTAATCTAATCTTTTCTTACCTCTCATCAATTTTACTTACGTATAAATTTTTTAAACCCGTAAATTTATAAACAATAAACAAAATTGCAACGAAACTTATGGCACTGTCAAAAATGTTGTAGATACTTGACAACACATGGGTTAAGTGGCTCGGTGGTATCGTGTTCGATTCCCACAGCCGTCAAACAAATTTCACCATATTAAAACTACCCTTGTGGCTTTCTCTCTATTAACATCTTTAAGGACCCTGATTTGACGGCTGGTAACCGCACTTCAAGCGAAGAAATATATCACTTACCGAGATTTGCTACGACAGAGTGCCACACCATATATTATTTTATATACTTACTTACTTAATTAATCCTAAGGTCTTTCTACCCTCTCGGGTATAAGGCTATTCTATTGTCTTTCTTATCCAAATTTCCTTCCATTCTTCTCTTCTCTTGGTTAAAGATCTTGCTTCCTCCCACTTAACTCCCCTCTTATCTAAGTGTTTCTTCACTTTCATTATTTTATATACAACCAGTAAATAACGTCAACTTTATTCTGATAAAAATCATTACTTAATGTGCTTCATTATTTTTATAAGGAATAAAAATGACAAGTATTCCTTAGGAAATGAAGTAGTCCAAGTCCATTGGAATGAGGGAAATAAAAACAACAAGTACTCTCTAGGACAATAAAGTGATTCAAGGCCATTGGCAGTACTAAGTCTTTTTTGTTAAATAAAGAATTTTTCCGTTTGTATATAAAATATCGTATGTATATTTAAGGGGTAGATGGATCAGTGGTATCGAGTCGGCCTGTGGATCTTGAGAACTCTGGTTCGATTCCCACAGCCGACAAACAATTTTCACCAATTTAAAAAATCTACCCCTGTGGCTCTTCCTTCACTAATATCTTTGGAGGCCGTGATTTGACGGCTGCTAATCGCACTTCAAGCGATAAAATATATCACTTACCGAGATCTGCTTAGGCAGAGTGCCACACCCAGTGATGGGTAAAAGGCGTGATGATATATTTATTTATTTATTTTTATATCACGTAAGTAAAGTGTTATTATTTGCTTTAAGCGATTGCATCTCTCGGGCTACATCCTCAGAATTCAGTCTTCGCGAACTTTACTCCCTTGATATATAAACTACTATTATTTATTTGTTAAATAATTAATATATATCTTAAATGGTTATACATAGAAATGAATTCCTTCTTACATTTATTTATTTATTGCCAACATATTGCAGCGAATAATAATGCACAGAATACAAGATAGATAGATAACTAATATAAGCACAAATATTAAACTTGTATTTCTAGAAGATATTAATAACACCAAGCAACGAGAATTTAGACGATATATTTTTGGTGCATTCATCCATTTTACCAATGATTATTTTCGTTCTACTTTCTACGTTACGTTTAGTCGTAGCTCCACAATTATCCATTTGCAAATCCAAAGTTTTCATTAATTGTGGTATTGTATTCTGGATGTCCAAAATTTGGTTTGGTATCGTAGCAACCAAAGTATCTATGTATTTCAGCAGATGACTCAAACAGCAAATTGATTTAATTTCAATTATTCTGTCAAGTCTTTTATAAACGTTGAAGATTGTATTCAAAATGTTGTCGGTGATATTCATCAACTGTTTCATTTCATTGCGATAGTCGTTAATAGCAGAATTGCAGCAATTTGTTGCATTGGCTATTCCTTCTTTGTATAAATCATCCATTTGGCTCTGTGTCACTATACAACTATTTACATTGACTTTATATTTTATACCTAACTCCAATTTTTCGTTATTTAGTTTTGTAATTTTCTTGATATTTTCATTAATAGTGTTCTTTACATCATTGAGGATATTATCTAACATTGAATCTAATGTAATTGAACATGGTTGAAGAGCAGCTCGACATTGTGGCAAATCTTTAGTGCAAATAATTTCCAACGGTTCAAAGATTCCTATGGATCGTGGCAACGCACATTTTCGCATCAATATTTCCTATTTAAAAAAATACAGTTTTAATGAGTATTGCAGTGGAATCGCGTCGGCCAGAGAATTAATATGCCATCTTTGGGGCCGTGATATAACGACTTCACGCGAAAAATATATCATTTATCGCGATCTGTAATGGCAGAGTACCATACCTAGTTATGGGATATCAATGTTTTTAATTTAATTTGGCTTTTATATATGTCTGATTTTATAAAGAACATAATTAATTTACTTTTATAGTAAATATATTTAAATTTATTTATTTTATGGCATATTTAACATTACTGTCAAAATTTCGACTTGTCACTTGAATACATAAATTTCATATACAACCGGTTAATAATGTTAACTTTATTGTTGCCTCGAAATAAAATAATTAACTAAAATAATGGTAGGTAATTATTATTATAAAAATAAATATATATTTCATCACGCCTTTTACCCATTATTGGGTATGGCACTCTGCCTAAGTAGATCTCGGTAAGTGCTATATTTCTTCGCGTGAAGTGCGGTTAGCAGCCGTCAAATCACGGCCCCCAAAGATATTATTTAATTCATATATATTATATAGTAATATAATAAAGAACATTTAATAAAAGATTATTTAAATAGGAACAAATTTATAAATGTTTATTGTATCAATACATTTTATATAGAACCGGTACATAATGTTTACTTTATTCTTATCAAAATCATTATTTAATATGCTTTATTATTTAAAGAGGGAAGTAAAAATGACAAATACTCCCAAGGGAAATAAAGTGATCATTGGTACAAGGGAAATAAAAATGGCAAGTATCCCTATGGAAATAAAGTGATTCAAGGCCATCGGCAATGCCAAGTTTCTTTTGTTAAACAACGACTTTTGGCGTTTAAAAAATATCGTATACTCGTGAGTAAAGTGTCATTATTTGCCTCAAGCGATTGCATCCCCCGAGCTACGCCCTCATGATTTAATCTTCGCTCTCGGCAAAGAATGACCAACTTTACACCCTTGTTATATAATAGCTATTTATGAAACTAGTAAGGAAATGAAGGTTATTACCTTACGCATGTGAAATTTGCAGAACGAGGCGTAGCCGAGTTATATAAACACATAAGTAAGGTAATAACTTTCATTTCCTTACTGGTTTCATACAATATTTTTTCTACTTCCGTTCTAATAAATACGATAGAGCGTTTTTGAAATTATGAAATTTTGACATATTAATGACAGTTATAAATTCAAAAAATAAAAGAATAACACATCAGAATTCGTCTACCAGATATCTGTTGTTATGTTACCTCATTATTTTACTAGTTAAATAATGCAGTTCATTACCTAACTCAAATAAGTGAAATAAAACGTCTATTTCTTAACGTAAGTAGAAAAACTATTATTATTTACTTTGGATGTAAATTAATTTGTTATTTACAAAACCGGCCAATAAAAGAGTAATTTTTTTTTATGGTTTTGATGTTGTAGCAAGTCATGAGTTCAAAAAATTTATTCAAGGGCAAACAAAAAATAAATAAAGTTATTTACTATATATTCATTTTGGTACACTTACCTGAAAAGTAAACAACAAATAAAAAACAAATAATATTTGTTTTACAAACATAACTCTAAATATTGATGTCAACAATTATTATTTTATTGCTTATACTACTGTATTCGCCAAAAATATGTTTTAAAAAAATTCTATGTTTTTAAAAATTAATATATTTCCATATTTACGTGACTTTATTACTAAACACGATAACATAAATAAATCATTGATGTTTTACAAATAAATACAGTAATATTGTATGAAAAATTAAACAAATCCCATGTATTTTTCCACCGTTTATTATATTAAATTAATTTACTCTGTATCGATTATTTTGTCCTTCCGAACATTATGGTTCAACTAAATTGCATACACAACAAACAAGGAATGCTACTCATTAAGCACGAGTGTGAAAGCTTGTTCCATGAGTCGGAGTAAGAAATAGAGAATTCAACAAGTTCAACATTGTGCTTCTTCTACGACTTTAATTAATTAATTTATAATTTCATAATGACATCCTTCAGCATATTTTTTTACTGAAACTTCATTTCAATTGAAAACAATGTACTGTTCTAGAAACTCTCTATTGATAGTCATTAGTAAAGCCCGGATATTTAGGCTCTTAAAAACACCCAAATAAGCAGGCATATAGGCCGGTAATTACTCTAAAATAGGCGGGATTTTAGGCAGCCTAAATGTAAATAATTTGTTTTTTTTAAATAAACGAGTCCTTTTTCTAATATTGGTACTCGTATCTACTCTTCGTTAGAAAAAAATAATCATTTTAAACAAAAATTAACGCAATCTGAAAAATAATAATGTAGAGTTCTCATTTTATTAACTATTATACAAATTTAAATTATATAGTATACTTTAATTCACAAAATATTACGAGCAATTGCTCTATGAAATTTTCGGACAGGGACTGTGTTCGGTCAGTCAGAACTTGCTTGTAAGCTGAAAACTTCGTTCGACATCCATATCGTCTAAAGTTACCTCAGCTCCATTGGTTAATAGCAAAGACACAATTGAATTGCCACGTAAAATTTTGACTTTTTTTTTCCTTTGGAATTTTAAATTCACACACACAAACTTGATTAAAGTAAGTATTTTAAATATTATAGGTTAGGTTGAAACACTTTGTCGAGTGCTGAATTAGTCAACGAAGTAGATGATAAACCTTGTCTACTCAATATAAGTTAGAATAGGCAAAATAGGCTGTATAAGGTAAAATAGACACAATAACCAAAATATAGAAAAAATAGGCTCCAAGGCACGAAAAAAAACCTTCCATTACACGTAAACATATTACCTATGTATAGAAAAACGAAATTGCCTGAAGTATATTAAAATTTGAATCTAGGCAATTGCCTAAAAATCCGGGCTTTAGTCATTAGGTAGTAATGATTTTTAAAAGTTTTTGTAACGCCTATTTTAAGAAAATGTGAATTTCAAATAGTGGATCTCACATATAATTGTAGTTACATATATGATCTACTTTATCATTTAGAAATATATATAAACGAAGTTTAAATAATTTTCATGGCAAATGCATTGCTATCAGTTATTTCAGAAAGAAAAATACATAAACTGTAAGATTATCTTAGTTAATGATTTGATTACTACTGGCACGATTTCCTGATCTAACAGCAATTGGGAAAGCAACTCAACTACTAGTAAGCCAGGCCTAAACTTTAACCGCATTTTTGAAAGAAGCAACAAAATGTGGTAGAATTCCACGTTAAAAAATCACCCAACACTGATGTTACTTTGAAATTGGGGAGTCCTCTGGACGTTTTGTGGCGCCTGTACGACTTTCTGATCTTGAAACAAAAAGACTTTTTTTTCGAAAAATTAAGGGTTGTTAACCTAAAACATTTTTTGTAGTACTGCACTGGATTCGCTTTCCTATTAAACACAAACAATGAAGTAGTTATCAACTACGAAAGAATAATTACATAATTCAATTATTAGCAGTTATTTATAATAGAATTTTATTTAATTAATAACTTTAACATAATCATCCACCCAGTGGACTGGGAAGCATGGAAAATAGTTTTGCGATTTAAAAAAAATTCTTTTTGTTTCATGATCAGCACGTCGTACAGAATATACCCTTTAATTTTTTGCTTTAAGTTGTAAAACACCCTGTATATGTCAAAGTATTTGACAGAAAAACTTTTTAAATTTGTTTCTTATTTTGTTATATTTCCGTGGCAAACACAATTAAATTGTCATTTTGTTAATTTTCATATTTAATTCCTGCCATTATGCAACATAGCAAATAAAATTAGTTGATTTAGATGCAGAATTTTAAACTTTACAACTTGTATTTAAAGCATTTTTGTCTAAAATAATTTGGTAATCAATGCGCATGAAAAAACTGTTTTCTCATGTTAAACGTCTATAAGCTAGTCACTTATACGCCTTAAAATAATTTGACTAAAGAAACCGGCAGTACGGCAGTGTAAAAACTGCGGCTCGGTGTGCCCGGCCCCTATGTTCCGATCGGCATGATGGGACATCATCATCATCAAACGTCTATGACCCAGGATCATGATACACCTGTATATCTACTACTATTTGCACAGTAAAAAGAAAAACAGATTCAGTATATCATATTTTATTATTACATTCAAATGTATACAAGGAAAACGATAATATATTTAACGTGAAGAACAATATTCATTTTCAGCTTGAACAGCAGGTACAATTTCAGGAGCTTCTTTCATAACACCTGCCAGTATTTGAGATGCACAATGATCGAAATGTTTAGCAAGATTTTTACCTATCTTTTCAACTCTATTACTAATTTTAGAAATTTTTTCAAGCAATTTAGGACCTAAATAATATTCCATAGTTTTGATTAAATTAAAGAAACAAAGTCGACTTTCGTCTTTACCTAAACACACTTTAGGTTGCCTGCAAATAACTGAAATATTACCTGAAATTATATTCACATTGTCAATTTCTTTATTTGTCAATTGTATTGCTTCGTTAACAGCGAGAGCAATACATTTTGAGAATTTAAGTTGACTGTCTGATATCATCTCTTCAATTTTCTGCTTCTTGTTTTCTGTAAGTGATTCTCTTGACTTTGCTGATTGGAAATAGTTAAATAACTTTTTCATTATTTGTCTATTCAAATCAAAGCCTTTTTCAAGATGTTTCTCTTCGAGATCTAAGTATGAAACTTTGGCGTTAGCCAATACTTCTTTTAATTTTTGTAACGGGCCTGAATTGATTTGACGCAGTTTTTCAACAAGCAAGTTTGATTGATCAAATAAATCATCAACGGTGGGCACCCCCTTCACTGACATCTGTTATAAAGTGAATGTTTTTATTGGTTTATAAATATTATAATAAAATACATACCGATGAAGCAATAAAAATAAAATAATATAATATAAAATTCATTTTGTTTGAAACTTAGTATTAAATTTTACTTAATAGGATATTCGAATCATTTGTGGTGTTAACATTTATAAGTCTTTATTATCGATTTTGTTATTATTTCATGAAAATAAGCAAGTATTTTAGTACGTGACTTCGTGATATTTTTGTCAACTTCACTTAAACAAATAAAATAATTATTATAGTTTAGATATTTTTATTCGGCTGAAAAATACAGTATTTGATATATATTTAAAAATACCGTCAATACGGTGGTGTGGATAGCGATATGGAATTCGAATCCGGAGATCCCGAATTCGAATCTCAGTCAAGTTTAAAATTATATGAACTATCACACTGCGGTTCGGTGAGTGCGGACCTTGAACTGTAATTGGGATTAAGTTCCTGTTGTACAGCGTAACATAAATAAATAAATAAATACCGAGTATCAGTATATGTAAAGAACGAAATATTAAATAATGTTTCGTTTTAAAAAATGTTGAAATTTTGTGATAAATCTGTAAGTTTACAGTTCCGTAAACATGTAAATAATGAACAAAATCAAATAAATCGTTATGATTTAGTTTATCATTTACAGATTAATTGATCTACAAAACTTATAGATTTACTCAGCATTCTACCATTAATTTCAAAAATTTATTTTACCTCAAAATCATATTATTATCATCATATTGAAACTAATATTTGGGCGATAACTAAAAAATATAATTTTGATAGTATCAATTTTAGAACCAAATATTTATTTTTGTTGCTAAAAATATTGTATGAGTTTCAACATTTGAGCATGTAAATATACAAAATTTGGCTCCATTACACATTAAATAAAACATTAAAAATTATGAAATTTTTATCCAAATAAATTGTGTCATTACTTGAGATAGATTTGAGCACCAGATTTTAAACTTCAAAATATGAATATAGAAAAATCAAATAAATTCTAACAATAAAAATATTAATATTCTTTCAATATTACTTGTGAAAATTACTTATCCCTTACTCAATTTAGTTGTGATAGAAACAGTTACTATCAAACTAAATTAATTTAGGGAAATGTCATTTGACATGATGATCGAGGAAAGGTGATGAGAATTTGCTAATACAATTCCTTTGATTTATATAAAATAATTATTGAATTTCTTGTATGGCAAACGTAAAAAGGTAATTTTAATATTGAAAAAAAATAGTATGTAACACACGTGGAAAAAGGTCATTCCAAAAGTCGCTGCTGCTCGTATTAAATAAATATTTTTTTTGTAACCAATAGTTAAAAATGTCAAAAAAGTTAGTGTTTAAAATTGATTTTGTTAATTAAAATTATTTTCACATTTATTATTTATTTATTTAACATTTTTGTTTTAAGGAACAGTCCTCATACAAAATCATATAGAAGAAATATTTAAATATTGAAGAATGTTATTTTTTTACTAATCTACATTACATATAATCTAAATAAATTGTAATTAAATTACTGCTAATAATAAACAATTTCTATTCTTCGAGGCAAAAACTTCTTAGGGCTAGGCTTCTCCCAACATAATTAACAATATTACTTATTTTGACTTCATCGAGATCAACTAACAGGAGATGAAGGGGTGGATTAGGGGTCTGGGGGAGATATTTATTTAAATAATATGTCCTATATGGTTCGAATACGGGGCATTCAATCAGAAAGAGCTGAAGATCTTCATTTTGATCAGAGTTGCAAATTCTGCATTTAGCTGTCGCGTCCCAGAAAAAATGTTCATATTTATTTAGTAAATGGTTTATTTCATAAGAAGGAGGTGTCCAAAATAAAATGATAACAAAGATTATTAATTATTATTTTTAATTTATTTTAAAAAAATGGTAATATCTTGTAATATATCACAACATAATTCTTAAAAGTATTTATAATAGTACTATATTTCTGATACTATACTGAAAAACAAAATATGTTTTATAAATATGTCAAAGAATACATTCAAAGGGAATCTCCAGAGATGATACCATCAACGCAGGTATCAATTTCTTTAATGATGGCTTGGGTTTGAGTTGCAATGGAGGTAGAAATGTTTTCAACGCAGCCCAACAGTTGTGTAGGAAGAGCTTCAACTAAATCAGTAGCTTCGGTAACGATGTCAATGATTTGACCAGGTAAGTTCAACAGAAGAGTGGTGACGGCACTTAACAAGTTGGTGACGCAGGTGATTGGTCTCAAGCTGATTATACATTTGGTTAATTGAAGTGGGATGTTAGTTACATTACCAACGATCTGGTTAATAACTTTAATGTCATTGTTAACCATGGTGAGCACGGAGCCAACAGTTGTGGTGACACAGTCAGTCAAGTTAGCAACAAGTCCGGATCCAATATTTTCAAGTTGTTCATTGCGACCGACGATGCATTTTCCAATGTCAATACCTAATTCAGCAGCTTCTTGGGTCTTGTTCTGGATGAATTCAATAACATTTCCAATACCCCCAGTAATAGCGGCGATACCTTCATCCAAAAACTTCTTTTTCAGTTCTGCAATAGTGGCAATAAGGTTACCAAGACTTCCTAGAGCATCTCCAATAGTTCCAGAAACCAACTTCTGCAAATTGGCAATGATTTCTTTGACTTGGTCAATCAGTTCACCTAGGGTAGCGCGAGACTCTTCCAGTTCGCCAAGAGAAGCTCTTTGGACGATTTTACCATCAGCAATAACACCATCAACGCAGGTATCAATTTCTTTAATGATGGCTTGGGTTTGAGTTGCAATGGAGGTAGAGATGTTTTCAACGCAGCCCAACAGTTGTGTAGGAAGAGCTTCAACTAAATCAGTAGCTTCCTTAACGATGGCAATGATTTGACCAGGTAAGTTCGACAGGAGAGTGGTGACGTCTTTCAACAAGTTGGTGACGCAGGTGATTGGTCTCAAGCTGATTATACATTTGGTTAATTGAAGTGGGATGTTAGTTACATTACCAACGATCTGGTTAATAATTTTAATGTCATTGTTAACCATGGTGAGCACGGAGCCAACAGTTGTGGTGATACAATCAGTCAAGTTAGCAACAAGTCCTGATCCAATATTTTCAAGTTGTTCATTGCGACCGACGATGCATTTTCCAATGTCAATACCTAATTCAGCAGCTTCTTGGGTCTTGTTCTGGATGAATTCAATAACATTTCCAATACCCCCAGTAATAGCGGCGATACCTTCATCCAAAAACTTCTTTTTCAGTTCTGCAATAGTGGCAATAAGGTTACCAAGACTTCCTAGAGCATCTCCAATAGTTCCAGAAACCAACTTCTGCAAATTGGCAATGATTTCTTTGACTTGGTCAATCAGTTCACCTAGGGTAGCGCGAGACTCTTCCAGTTCGGTAACGGAACTGGCACTTGCCCCCTGGAACATAAAGATACATGTTATATAACATTTTTTAATTCAAATTTTATTTGAATGAGACTTTTATAATCCAGTGAAATCAAATTAAAGTGCAATAAACGCATTAAATCATAAATAATTATTATAGCCTGAATTAAATTATAATATAAAGAATATTTTATTCCTAAGATTATTTCAATATTTACCTGGCAAGCGAAGAGGGCCAGCAGCCCAAATACAAAAATAGTTTTTGAGAACATATTTTTTTGTCTACAGCAGATGAAACTGTATCGGCTTCTAAGTTTGTTGGTCTTATATACTAATGATTATCATCTCGAAAAATCTAAACACTTATGTTTTTATCAAAAATATTCATTAATTTCGTATTACCTTATCTTATATTTTGAATAAAATTATTTCGATAATTTGGTGGTTCTGTAAAATGAACATTGTGATGTTTTATTTACATATATATTATTTCAAAAGCAAGGATCGTTATTTTGCCGTAAACTGAAAGAAAAAATAAATAATTCGTGTTTCAAGCTGCATTTTTTTAATATGATTAAAACAAAGATTACAACGATTCCCAAACTTTTTTGTTTTTTACATATCTGGTGCAGAGTGAACGATATTAACTAAGTATTTGTGTATGGAGTTTGTTTTATTTTAGGGGTGCGATTTAAATACAGTAAAAATAAGAAATGTAGCATCGAAATTCCCAAGGAACACCGAGGATCCCTTGAGGGGTCCTGGAAACTTTTACATATTATTAAATGTGATTTTTAAAATATTTTTGTCAGGAATTAACTGTAGAGTTGCTATATTCATCTTTTAACAGAATAATTCGAATAAGTAGAAGACTGCAAAGACAAACAAGATTTTTTCTTCGACTGGTAATTACTTTTAATTGCAATTAATAAAAATATAAAATGTAGATAATTAGGTAAACAGCAAAAATGTAATAAAATATTTGTGAAAATCTGACATGTGGTGTGCAAAGAGTCCCACTGTCAATAAATAGTCTGCAATTTTTAACTTTTTTCGTCAAACGAAGTTTGAAATGTTAACGTTTTTTCAACAATAATGCATAAAGTAAGTCATCATGTACTGATTTTCAGTGCAAAAAGTGACTGTTTATTGCATTAGTGGCATAAAATAATTGTTATGAAACAAACTTAACGTCAGATAATTTATGAAATAAGTACATTTGCCATTAATTAAATTACTATAACTATAATTAGTGTATGCAACAATGCAACTCATGTTAAAAGTGTCACTTCATTCCCACTCGTACAATAAAGTGACACTTTACCACCAGTAGCAAAAATAACTATTTTCTTTGATCGTGTGAAAAGTAAGTAGGTACACATTATTTTTTACACAAAATTTTATTTTGTACGTTGGTAATTTGTAACATTTTATTTATTTTTCTAATTACAATTTTTATTTGATTTGAAGTGAATTTTGTACCTCTTCTCAGAAGCTCGTGTTATTTTTTACATCAATGACGCAATTAAAGATTCTAATAAATCATTAATTATAAATAATATTATATATTAATAAATGGTACGAAAAGTGCAAACTATCAACAGATAGTAAAATCTGAATATTACACAAATAGATAATTCGTTATCGCCGTACTACGCATACAAAGATTATTCTTGTTTTATCTATTAAATCTAAAAACAAATATAATGATCGCAGTGTGATATTACATTTTATATTATACTAAATAACTTTGATTATCACAACAGATACTAATTTTATTTTTAATATGGGTAATAATATTTATTTATTTAACAACAAAGACAAAATTAATTGTCATCCAACACTTGGTTTCACCAAGTGTTGGATGACAATTAATTTTGTCTTTGTTGTTATTTAAATTGCTATTGCGTAGCTTTTCCTTTTTTTAGTTAGATGGCATGACCCATTCCACAGAACTTCTCATGTCATCTCACCTGTTTGTTAGAGATTATATTCTCTGCTGGCACAGTTCTTCGTCACCAGCTTCTTCACATGAACTTTGTTCTAGGTGAAGAAGTGAGTTATACCATACTGATGAGCTCTAATAAGTGCGAAACGCGTCTATGGTTACTAACAGTGCTGGTCAGCCTCTGACGATGCCCTCATAAGGTGACTTGGAGGCTGAATTTTGTGAAACATAGCCAAGTGTTTACTTTATATTTTTTATTTATTTACTTCATTTCAATATAAATATAACAACTTGAAAAGTTATTTTCCTAAGTAATTTAAAATAAACTATAGGTAAAGTAGGTTTATAATTTAAAAGTTTTTAATGCAAACTATATTAATTTAAAATGAAATTAACTTTATTTAAATATTATAAAAATGATAAGTTTTATTGCAATAATACTTTAAATAGTTAACAATTCATATACGATAAAATCTGTCACATGTAATATCATCCAAATATTGCATCTGGATAGAGAGACAACAAAATGTATTTAATTACCTAATTATAATTACATTAGAATACAATAAAAGATATGATGTTAAAGATAAAATAATTAGGAGACAGAATTCAAAATAAAATCTAGCTTTTTGTTTGTTTTTAGATTATGACCTGCTCGAAACACACGTGATATTATTATGATTAATTGTTTTTTTATAGATTTTAAAAATATTAAAGATTTTAATTTAATATCTAAAAATTGAGAAAATTTATTAGAAATTTTCCATATTTTGATTATCGTTTACGGAAGCAAACCATAAATATCAAACACTGATAAGTTAGTTATTTCAAAATAAATATATCATCATGCCTTTTTCCCATTACTGGGTGTTGCACTCTGTTGTAGCAGATTTCGAGAGGAAATATATTTTTGCGCTTGAAGTGCAGTTACCAGCCGTCAAATCACTCTCTCTAAAGATGTTAGTGAAGAAGCAGTTACAGGGGTAGTTTTAATGTGATAAAAATTGTTTATCAGATACCCCGTAAAAATAAAATAAATATATCATCATGCCTTGAACAGATTACTTGGTGTCGCACTCTGCCGTAATAGATCTCGATAGGTGATATATTTATGCGAGTGAAATGTCAAATCTTGGTGCCATCAAAGATGTTAGTGAAGGAGGAGCACAGGAATAATTTTCAGTGTGGTAAAAATTGTTTGTCAGATTTGGAAATCGAACCCGAGTTCTCAAATCCACAGTCCGATTCGATAACAAGTTTAATGTGTGTAATTTTAACATGAGCCCATATGTGATACGAGTCCTAGTAGAATGTTATGAATGGCCATTCGCGGATATGTTTCTTTAGAACAGGAACTGAATAATAGGTCGTAAAATTAGAAATAGGGTTGTGCGTTTTTTTACTACATTGGATCACCTTATTTTAACTTTACCGATATTATTTTTTTTTATAGTATAACAAACAAAAAATCACGTGTAGGAGCTATTAGAACATACAAGGTTTTATTTATTTTTTTAAGCTGCTAATAAATAAATAAATCATCTTGTTTTTATCCATTACTGGGTTGGGCAATCTACCGTAGTAGATATATTTTGCGCGTTGAAGTGCAGGCACCAGTCGTCAAATCACAGCCTCCAAAAAGATGTTAGTGAAGTAGGAGGGATAATTTTAATGTGGAGTAAAGTTTGTCGACTGTAAGAATCGAACTCGGGTTATCAGGTCCACAGGTCGACACGATTCCACAGAAAGATATAATTTAGAGAAATTTTGATGTTTGATCCGATATGATTCGATTCTAAATTTAACCAGATCTCAAATCCGACCGACATCTCATTCGATTCCAAATTTGATTCATACATTTTTTTTTCAATTATATATAATTAGAGATGGGCGAATATCATCCGCAAATAGTCGAATGCCGCGAATAGTGACATTATTCGATATTCGAGATTTTCGAATATTAACGTCAGTATAGCGAACATTCGAATACCTCGAATATCGTGCCATATGTTGACCTCAATTTTTGACTATGTTTTTCTTTATCATTTGTACATAAACTTAAAGCTATTACAATACTTTGAAGTTATTAATAACAAAGATATTTTGTTTCAAAACCATGAAGACGTACTATATTTCAAATTTGTTTTTCGCCAACATCAGCCAGTACGTTTCACTTTAAATTTGAAGTTTTCGTATTTTTCTTTTTTGTTTGTACTTTTTGTTTTATTTTTATTTTATCTTAACAATTTCATTCAAATAATGAAAAGGACAATTAAATAATTATTAATAATTTTAGGAGTATTCTAATATTCGAGTACCTCGAATATTCGAGATCTGATTAATATTTGTATTCGATATTCGAATTCGAGAAATTTGATATTCGCCCATCTCTATATATAATCAATTGTAACGTATATTCTAATGAAAAATATTCATTATAGATAAAACTAAATTAATAATTTTTTTTTTTTAAACTATAAAGTCAAATTTTGTTGAAACGTTATTTAATCATTTTGTATCATATTACACAAGCATATATTTAACGTAACTTTATCATTTCTATAAAATGGAATTTTACCTGAAAGCTGTGACTGAAAATTTCATACAAACATAACATCACGCTATATCCCATTAAATGGGGCAGCAAGAACCCCTGAAACATTCATAAAGCATCAGTTCACATCAACATTCTTATTCTGATACACGATACTCGTTTCGACCACTTTAACATTTCGGCTCGGATATTTCATTTGAATTTAGTATCTATGTTTTATCCAACTTTCAGATTGAATGTTCGGCTTTAGGATTAGATGTATGTATATGGTGTTTTCACCAAATTTTGGAGGATGCTGCCTTCTTTTCTTATCTTTTGATTCATTTTCTGTTTTTACTATAGAGTGTCCAACTGCAATTGTATGGAATTCAGTTTCAAAAACAAGCGCAGGGAGATACTCCTTTCTTTCTTCATCTTTTTTTTTACTTCATTTTCAGTTTTTACTATACAGTGTGTAACTGCAATTGTGTTAAATGTATTTTTAAACAAGCGCAGGCGATGCTGCCTTCATTTCTTATAGATTCGTTGTTAGAGAAGTGGGCGTAAGTGAAGATTTACGAAACAGGTGTACAGGAGCGAATGGATGAATGTTTGTTGCGTGATGATGGATTTTGGTTGTGAGAAAAGAAAGAGTTCGTATGGAGGAAGTGTTAATGTGGTTGAAATGAGTATCGTGTGTCAGGATGAGAATGTTGACGGGTTCGTGCTACCCCATTTAATGGCATATAGCGTGATGTTATGTATGTATGTATGTACCAAATTTTGGATCGAATCCGATTCGAGAAAATTCAAATTTTATCTGATTCGAAATCCGACTGTGAATCGGAGAATACGTAGAATGTAAAGCTGTTGATAAGTAGTTGCTTTTTCCATAATCTTAAAAAGAAATTGCTAAATTTTAGCGTAAAATGAACAAGATAGCATGAAATTACATAAAACAAATAGTATATGTTAGATCTCAATGTTTGTCTCTAAATCACAGCACTCGGTATGTTAACTCTTCCTGACAGTAACATAAAAAGTAAATTGAAATATGTTGAACAAAGAGAGAGATTTGTAGTTTGAAAATAACTAATGAACATTGCAGTCAGTAAGTGACAAAGTAAGTTAAGATGCTTTTGTATTTAGATGATTGCGTTGATTGCAGGCGCGACAATCCTGCAGCAGCAGGAGCGAGAGCGGCTGGCGGAGAAGCAGCTGCAGGCAGCAGTGGGGGGCGGCGGCGGCGGCTACCTGCAGCTGCTGCAGCAGCGCGAGGAGGAGAACAAGCAGGAAGTGGAACGCCTCACGGCCGAGATCCGTTCGCTCAAGCTGCAGCTGCTGCAGCTGACAGGTTCGTACTCGGCGCAATTAGGCACTTCACGCTTGTTTTGCTCTTATTTTGTGCTTGTGCTTCTCGCGCCTCGTTATGTGCTCTTCGATGCTTGCGCTGCTTGCCGCTCATCGCTCACCGCTCACCGCTCACAGCTCATCGCTCGACGCTCAATTCACACTATGTCACACTTTCAGTTACAGGACACTGAACACTACATTTTCTGTTTTATTGTTATTTTGCTTTCACGATATTTCTTTAATTGTCCTAATGTTTTTTTAAGTGCATGTTAAGCGACAATCAATTTAATTTGGTATTTTATAGTAGAGATGCGCATTTTTACCCGAAACCCGAAACCCGACCAGACCCGACCCGACCCGCAGTCGGGTTTCGGGTCAGTTGTAAGTTGTTCATGTCGGGTCTGGTTCGGGTCTGGTTCATTTACGGGTAAGTCGGGTCTGGTTCATTTACGGATAAGTCGGGTCTGGTTCATTTACGGGTAAGTCGGGTCTGGTTCATTACGGGTAAGTCGGGTCTGGTTCATTTACGGGTAAGTCGGGTCTGGTTCATTACGGGTAAGTCGGGTCTGGTTCATTGCGGGTAAGTCGGGTCTGGTTCATTACGGATAAGTCCGGTCGGGTCTGGGCGGGTTGGATACGGATAAATCGGGTCTGGTTGTAGACGGATAAGTCGGGTCAGGTTCATAATTTAATTTATATTTATATGAAATATTCAAGTGCAAAATAAATAAATAAATATATCATCACGCTTTTTACGCATTACATATCTCGGTAAGTGATATATTTCTTCGTGTGAAGTGCGATTACCAGCCGTCAAATCACGACTCCCAAAGATATTAGTGGAGGGAAAGTATCAGGACTAGTTTTAACGTGGTGAAAATTATTTGTCGCCTGTGGGAATGAAATCCGGGTTCTCAATTCTACAGGACTATAAACCACCTACCCAATTACAAGTATATTTAGAATTTATTTAAAATTTATAATTAACGCTTGGTCGCTTATACATATTATATACGGGGTGTTAAAAAACGATAAAAAACTTTGAGGGCTAATACATTTTGATGTGCTGATTATGAATTATAAATAAAATAAAAGTAAATATATTACTACGTAAAAGATGTAATAATAATTCATTATAATTTTTATTAAAAATTACATGTCGGCCAGTGCCTCAGAAATATACGCTTCAAGAACCATGCCTTTAATTTAGCGAATTTAAAAAAAAATGTTGCTGAGAATAAGTACACTGAAATGTATATGCCTTAGTTTTTACCCTTTTTTGAACACCCTGTATGTTTATAATATTGAGCAGAGGTGAAAATCTAACAGTGCTTGCGCTCTCATTCATGCTTTGTAAACATAAATCAAAGCAATGCTACGATAAAGATGGCATAACAAAACAAGTGTATCAGAAATTGTATATTTTTATAATTCTACTGCCGCTTTTATTCGTATTATCTAATCATGGATTTTAGTATACTTTATGTCATTCCGCTTTAGTATTTATATTTACCACTGGCGCACGCAAAGGGAGGGGTCTTCACTTATATTTCATATTTATTTAAATGTAATTAAATAATTTCTACATATATATGTATATAAATCTACTCGTTTTACAAATATCCAAGCCCCCTCCAAATATATTTTCTCGGTTCGCCACTGATATTTACTGAATTTTAGTGTAGTCTTTGCTACAAAACCGCAATTTGTACCAAAAATGTGTAACAACTATAAACATTATATATTTGTTTATATAAAATATTCACTCAAATATTTATACTTATAACAAATCATTTTGAACTACTCGTAAGTATACAAGTAGATTTAAGTAAATAGTAGTTTTGCACAGTTAATATTAACAGATTTTTTATTGTATCTAATGAAATACTACATATTCCTTGTAAAATTAACTTTCGGATCAGTTGGGTACATATCTGTTCAAGTAGTAAACACATAATCGGGTTAGATTGGATATCCATCCGGTCGGGTCGGGTTGGATATCCATCGGGCCGGGTCAGGTTGGATATCCATCGGGTCTGGGTACCCATCGGGTCTGGTCGGGTTGGATATCCATCGGGTCTGGTCGGGTCTGGTCGGGTTGGGTACCCATCGGGTCTGGGCGGGTTGGATATCCATCGGGTCGGGTATCCATCGGGTCAGGTTGGGTACTCATCGGGTTCGGGTCGGGTCTGGTTAATTTTTTTTATAAAATGCGCATCTCTATTTTATAGCAGTAATTCTTAACCGGGGGTCCGAGAATCCCTATGAATTCGTGAAAGGATCTTAAAGGGTCTGAAAAACTTTAAAATTTACTTGAAAATTCGGTAAATTAGAAAATAATTATCCAGTGTCTTTTTAAACTTATTGTCATTTGGCAATATTCAGGAATATATATATATATATATATATATATATATACATAAAAAATTCAATGTTAAACTTTTGATTTAGCAATATCTCTTTACCTATTAATTTTAGAACAAAAGTATACTGAAGACAAATGTTCAGAATGAAAAACTAAATTCATAGAGTTTGTTGTTCAATTGTTTCTTATGTCCGAGTTAGAAGCAAAAGAAAATACACGCTTTAAAGCAATTATCAGAGTGCCATGAGAAATAAAACAATAATTTGTTTGTTGTGCCTGACATTATTTGACATATTGAACAAGAATTGAAAGCTTACACTAATTTATTTATTTATTTATATATTCGAGCATTTAATTTAATAATAAAATTAATTATAGCAACTTTTATTTTCTTTTTTCTACATAATCTAAACAAATAAATACCTATTATTAAGTTATCTAATTTGTTTTATTTTTCATGGTACTCTGATAATTGCTTTAAAGCGTTTATATTCTTTTGCTTCTAACTAGGACATAAGAAACAATTGAACAACAAACTCTATGAATTCAGTTTTTCATTCTGAACATTTTTCTTCAGTACACTTTTGTTCTAAAATTAATAGGTAAAGAGATATCGCTAAATCAAAATTTTAACATTCAATATCCTATGTTCGTAAAAAAAAGTAGAAGTAGATATATATATATATATATTTCTATATTCTATATTATCGATGTGTCAATAAAAACGTAAGCGGGTTTCGTGAAATTCAATAAAGCTATGAAACGTTCCATAATAGCATTCCAGGTCAAGATATTATATTTATTGCCCAAGAAACAATAAATTTAAGAAAATGACTTTTCAATCGTCGCCACCAGACGGTGGAATATACGCTTTTGCTATTCTATCGCCAATCACTAAAATTAAGTTCAACAATAAAATTTTTCCTCATACAGAACTTGCATACTAGACGCGGTATTATGTTCAATTACTCCAATATTCCGCGTCGAATGGACTATCTCATTTTTATTATAAAAGTTATATGTGTCACAAAGACATTAAATGAATATTTCTAAAGTAAAATCAGCTTAATCGGATCGAGCATTTAAGACAGAAAATACTAACTAAACCATAACATTTTCACAGTACTGTGTAGTGCGTTGTTCTAAACTAATCAAAAACATGATTACAAAATGCCGCCGATACATAAACAACGTTTCCTTGGTTACACATTCATGTTTATAATAACCATCTTCTCGAAATGATTTGCTGTACTCAAAAAATAGTCTTCCTTTTGTTGCATGAAAATATATATTTTGTTTGTTGTGACCAAGAGCAGAAAGTAGTCCATTATTGTACGCGTATGGAGATTATTGATCGTGGTGTAGCCGACACTTTCTGTTCGAGATGTACAGAATATATTTTTTCTACGATTCATGATCAAATAAATAGTTATTTTTGATTCTAGATTGTGAAATGTTACTTTTGCATTCGAGAATGCAAAAGCATTTAGCAATCGAGTATCAAACAACGTTTTTTCGAAAACTATGTCCCAAAATGAGTAATAATGTAATGAGATAATTTTGACGTTTAGGATTAATTAATGTAACATCCAATGTCTCCATGCCAACAATGTATGTAATATAATTGCTATCAAATCTGGTATTCTCTGACCAACAATTGACAGCTGGTTGGCAATAGAAACCAAACAAACGTTCTAATTTTTTTCTGCGATTTATTGGGATTCGTATTGCATTTCGCATTGCATTTCTCAAGAAACTATTCCAGTACACCAGTTAGCTTCCTCAAGCGGGATAAATATGACTAATTGCTCAATTGGAACATTAAATATATATTTTGTTAAAGAATAGAAGTATTGTTTCTAAGCAAAAAAATAAAGTGACAAATTTTATTAAATTGTGTGCCTTTCTTCTATCAAAAAATGCATCCTGCATGCAAAAGTCTTTTCCGTTCTGTAGAAAAAAAACACTCATTTCGCGTGTTGATAGTTGTCATGTAAATTTTAACTTTATATGACAGTTTTCGAAAAAAATAATATTTATGTCTTCAGTTTTCGGTTAACATTTTCTCGCTTCGATAGCTGAACTGATTGGATTGATTTCATTTGCATATTGTACTGATTTTATATTACTTTGTAATTTTTAATTTCTAGATGTATTGATGCAAAATCCTTATCAACTTATTAAAATGACGATTAAGGAATCGTTATTAATTTGTGTAAAAATGATAACAAGTGATTGTCATTGTCAAGTTGAAGTGATTTATTTATCAGATACTATAATTCGATAAAAATGTCTAATTGTCCACTTGAACTGACGTAATTATAAAAATTCTATTATTAATTATTAGTACCAAGTACTGATTTAACTTTGTATTTGTCTTTGATTCAGATAAGAAATTAACATATAAAATTCCATATTTATTGCAAATTATTATCAACATGGCACATGAAATTTGTATTTTCTATTTTTAAATAGTTGTAAAGTCATCTCAAACCATCTAAGGTATTTTAAGATCTTAGTTTCGATTTTAAAATATCACTTACATACATAACATCACGCTATATCCCATTAAATGGGGTAGCACGAACCCGTCAACATTCTCATCCTGACACACGATACTCGTTTCGACCACATTAACATTTCCTCCATACGAACTCTTTCTTTCCTCACAACCAAAATCCATCAACACGCAACAAACATTCATCCATTCGCTCCTATACACCAGTTTCATAAATCTTCGATTACGCCCACTTCTCTAACAACGAATCTATAAAGAAATGAAGGCAGCATCCCCTGCGCTTGTTTAAAAATACATTTAACACAATTGCAGTTACACACTGTATAGTAGTATAGTAAGGAAGGGAGTATCACTTACATAGTACATAAATAACTTGTAATTAAAATTATGACTTTCTTCTCTCAATTTGAGGGAAGAAAACTTAACTTTTTAATCGGATCGTCGAGAAAAAAATTACTCTAGTATCTCGTTTCCGTACGCAACAAAAATAAGAAACGAAATTGAGAAATAAATAATCACGCCTTTTACCCATCACTGGGTGTGGCACTCTGCCTAAGAAGATCTCAGTAAATGATATATTTTTTCGCGTGAAGTGCGGTTACCAACCGCCAAATCACGGCCTCCAAAGATATTAGTGGAGGAGGAGCCACAGGAGTAGATTTTTTAAATTGGTGAATATGTTTGTCGGCTGTGGGGATCGAACCAGGGTTCTCAAGATCCACAGGCCGACTCGATACCTCGTGAAAACGATATTAGAATAGAAAATTATCGCATAAATCCTTGTAAGTAAGAATGAGATCAATATTACTGATCATAAACTGAACCGAGATCAATATTTTCAATTTTTGTTTGATTTTGTTTTGTCTCTCCTTGCGTGTGTTCTTACGTGATTGTCTCTATTTATTTGGGACACACGATGTGAGGAATATTTCTGTCACAAATTTATATGCAACTATTAAATGATTTAATATTGCTTTTGCAAGTCGTAAGTGTAAACTTGGCCTTTGCTGCATATTAATGAGAGTTTATGGCGTAACTTTGTTAATATCATGTTCTTCTCAGAGTCATTAACGGCTGCTTCTTAGTTGTAAAAGTTGTTGATGTCATTAAAATATGATGTGCATATTTACTATTTGATATGTTGCAGTTTAATCTTCTGTAAAGTAAAGAAGAAAAATATAAAATGGAAGCACATGACTGTCATGTGATACTGATATTTGTTTGATTGTTTGAATCGAGTTTAGTTTGGCAGTGAAAACATTTAGTAAAATACCACTTGTCAAAATTAATAATATTGTTCATTGAAAAACGTGATTAATAGTTTTTAATGTAAAACTTAACGAGCGAAGCGAGTCATACAATAATTATTTGAGTTGAAAGTAATTGTTTGCAAATCAAGGATAGAGATTGTAATACGAGGTTAGTGAAAGCTTCAACTAGTCGGTATGAAGAACATTTTTTCTACGATCGAATATTCATATACAGGATGAGTCTGGTATGACGAACCCCCTTATTAACTTTTTTATTATAAATAATAGAAAAATTTCTTCATATGGAAGTTTTAGTATATTATATATACTATTTTATGACACAT
This sequence comes from Pterostichus niger, assembly GCA_947425015.1. NCBI lineage: Eukaryota > Metazoa > Arthropoda > Insecta > Coleoptera > Carabidae > Pterostichus > Pterostichus niger. The sequence goes on from OX380341.1 coordinate 35,600,833, forward strand.
ATAGAATAATTTTATAAAGTCAGGTTTACATGATACGACTATCAACTTTTATTTTTCAAATGGGAACCTAGAATTATTTAATTCAAATAAAAACCGTCATTTTTTTCTCTTTTCAACGATGTATGACTTGTCATAAATGTATATGAAAAAAAATCGAGATAAATAAGATAATTGGGAAATATCAGATATTATTTTTATTCAACTATTCTAGGTGGCTAAAAATTTAGCCTCTCAGATATATGCGTATCCAAGATAGGCTTTACATTTTCCGATGGATTTTCAACAAAAACTCACAGGGAAATTTCTACTTCAACTCTGCTTGGATGCAATATTTTCAAATAACATTTCCGGATGAGTTTCTAGGAGATTGAAAGCAATTTGATTTAAAAGTACTTAAATTAGGTATTACATTCTCTTCGATGTGATGTATTTTATATATGAACACTAGAAGAATAAGGAATCACAAACGAGTAAGTTTTATAAGGAAGCAAGGTAGATAATACGTCAATTACCGTTCCTGCTATTACTTTGTTAACAATAATCAATTTTGCCGCTTCTCACGTTATTACTTTGTCTTAATTAAAACGCAGCTTGGTTGCAATATTCGCTAGATCGCTGCAAATTTCAATTTAATATTAGCGTCTTCACAAAATTGTTTCTGATATGCAATATGGATTAAAATTAGCACGTACTATTGATTCTAATTGCACATTGGCGACGGATGTTACTGTTCATTCATTTCTAATTGCTTTATATTAAAAAAAAAACTTTAATGGAAGCCCAGAGGATAAAAAGGAGATAAAACATTTAAATCTAATTTAAGAGATCGCGCGCTCAAATATTGCTTATTTCTTCAACAAAAATAATATTGTAATGCTGCAATTGGGATTAGATTTTTGTTGTATAAAAATAAATATAAATATATCATCATGCCTTTTACCCATTACTGGGTGTGGCACTCCGCCTAAGCAGATCTCGGTAAGTGATATTTTAAAATCGAAACTAAGATCTTTAAATACCTTAGATGGTTTAAGACTTTACAACCATTTAAAAATAGAAAATACAAATTTCACGCGCTATGTTAGTACAATATAAATAAAATATATCAACACGCCTTTTACCCATCACTGGGTGTGGCACTCTGCCTAAGCAGATCTTGGTAAGTGATATATTTTTTTCGCGTGAAGTGCGGTTACCAGCCGTCAAATCACGGCCCCCAATGATGTTAATGGAGAGGGAGCCACAGAGGTAGATTTAATTTGGTGAAAATTGTTTGTCGGCTGTGGGGATCGAACCAAAGTTCCCAAGATTTTTGTTGTGTATAAAATTTTGAAGTTTAAGTGATAAAATCAAGTGGTAAAACTGAAAGAAATTCGGACAGGATTATTTGTTGATTTATAATTAACTTTTACTAATGGTAGTAATTAATTTTATTCCAACATTTTAATTTTGGCACAGCATTTGTCACAAAGTTGTCAATTTATTCGACAGAGTCTGTAGAAAATCAATAACGTAATTTACTCCTTGAATTTACTAGGGCAGTAAATTTATTTGACGTTTATAAACCGGAAGTCTATAGAATAAATTAATTATCTTATCAAGTAAATAAATTTTATCGAATAAATTAGTTACTTATTAGATTATTTTATGTACTAACATATTCTTACTTGGGTTGGCAGTACTGGCATTAAGACTGCCAACGGAGGTACTTGCCCGGGGCCAACATCTAAAGAGATCTGCTCTTCAAAAAGATTTGTTTTTATAAAAAAAAAATAATAATTACGATATATAATCAAATTATAAAATTCTTTAAAATGTTGATAAAAATACTCGTAATGGCGGATTTCTCTGAAAGCAAAGTATGGAAAATACTTTTTAATTAAAGTTGATTTTTAAACCGTCATAAATAAAATAAAATAAATATATCATCACGCCTCTTACCCATTACTGGATGTGGCACTCTGCCTAAGCAGATCTCGGTAATTGATATATTTTTTCGCGTGATGTGCGGTTACCAGCCGTCATTTGAAGACAAAATCTGAACAAATGCAGGCCACGACACTTTATATAATCTTATTATAGATAATGGACATTTTTGCTCACCGTTGCTATTGTTAACAGTCTATAATAGTTATTTCTTGAACATTACTTACAAAATAATATTTCCTCAAGCAATTTAATTGTGATAGTAATCGTTTTCGTCACTTGTGATGAAAGTAAATAGCTTTCCTCATTAATGAGGTAAACAATTACTATCACAACTAAATTGAGTGAGGGAAATGTCATTTCCGTTTCTCTCACTAGTAAATAAATAAATATATCATCATGCTTTTTACCCATTACTGGGTGTGGCACTCTGTTTACGCAGATCTCGGTAAGTGATATATTTTTTCGCGTGCAGTGCGGTTACCAGCCCCCAAAGATATTAGTGGAGTGGGAGCCACAGGGGTAGATTTAAATTGGTGATGAAAGTAAATAACTTTTCTTACTAGTGAGGGACACTGTTACTGTCAGCATTAAATTAAGTGAGGAAAATGTCATTTGACATGGTGACCAACGAAATGTGATGTGTATTTACAAATACAACTCCACTATCGCTTGTGCAATTACTCGTTTTGCAATTAAATCCTTTCCTCACTAGTATTACAATATACTATTATTTCATACTGTATCTTATTTCCATGTTTGCTGTTATCATAACTTTGCTAGGTAACAAACAGTTTTTAAGAATTAATTATAATAACTTCAAGGTTAGGATATGAAAATAATATTTAATAATTAAATCCGATATAGTATACACATTTCGCTTTAATGTATTTTATAAGTCTGCTTGTTAATGTTTTTCCGAACCGCGTTTAAGAATTTTACAATAATAAATTTACAGACTGCAATGAAAAAAGTTGTTGACATGCGTAAGGAAATACCGTGAGCTGGTTGGTATCTTTGCTGGTTTTTGCTTCTTGGGCGCAGTGCGAGCTTCAGATGAAAGTGAATTCATAACAGGCAGCCATTATTCACTGTGAAATATTACGTTGCCACATTAAGGCTAATAAATTCAGACACTTCCGAGAGTGATATATCGTGATAATAGGTAGGAACAGACACCCCACACGCCGCGGCGGCCGCCGTTGTTCTGCCCAGGATGCGCCCGACAAATTCCTACCCGCTCCTGGAATTAATGTACGCGAGGATTACACAGCCAAGCGCTATATTTTATAAATGTAAATCTAATTTTTACTTCGGATATTTTATTACTTTTGTACGTATTTACATTTTTGCTCATCTTTTCTTGGAAATCTTTGTCATAGGTAATACTGGCTCTACCGCAAACGCTTAACTACTAATTTAGCATCGCAAAAAGAGCAATAATTCATGTTTCTTTCTTTTCTGCACTCTTTCGTTTAAGAAGGTCTTTTAATAACTTACTTATTTAAGAAGAAAATCAGGAATCAAGTAATATGCTTATTGACAATTGTATTACTTATCAGGTTTGGAGTTTAGATTAATGGCGTAACATATTAGTCAAAACAAGTTAAAAAAATCTGATGTAGACACCACATGACTTCCTTGTACGCGTATTAAACTATAGATATTTTTTTAATTGCACATATTAGACATTAAATCTTTTATCTTTTGTTCTAATCCATAGCAAACTTAATTTTTTTTTAAATAAAAAAATATATAATATTTAAATTTAGATATCTCGTTTATGCAAAAAGCTAATTTAAATTTTTTTAATGTGCTAGACGCAGAATTTAATTCTCTGTGATTTGTAGCATTTATTTCTAAAATTAAAATAATACAATTTTTTTCAAGGAAAACTGTTAGCAGCTTCATGTAATGTGTCACTTTCAGTTTGTCTATTTTAACCAAAATCTATTATGTTATTTCCATTGATATAGTAGTCTTATATACCAAATTTGGAAGGTTTTAAATTATATTTGAATATAGTTTTTCATGAAAATCTATTATAAGCTTCAAGTAAAGTACCACTTCCGGTAGTTGTATAATGACCAAAAAGGGAGGTGCACAACTAGATGTTATAACAGTCCTAAATATAAAGTTTCAATTTTCTACGGCTTACCGTTTTTGAGTTATGCGAGATACGTACGTACAGACGGCACGACGAAATTAGTCAAAATGGATACAGGGAGGGAAAAAATACCTATTTCCGTTGAAATCTGAGAACCGAAAATTTTCGCGATTACAATACTTCCTTTACTTCGTACAAGGAAGTAAAAACAGATGTTCAAATTGATCGCCAGTTTGATGCTACAAGTCTGCCCGTATCAAAAATATTGCTTTATAATAAATAAGTTATTGACATCAAAGTCTGATGGTAGATATATATCTCTGCACGAAACTTTAATGACATATATAATTTGATATACTGCTTATAGAACAAAAAGAATTGTTTTGAAATTCGCAAAAATTAGGGTATTTCATTCCTAGGGAAAATTTTTAGTGTCACTAGTTTAATAGGGTTTAATGGGGCTCAGTACTATCAAGTTGGCCTGTGGATCTTGAGAACCCTGGTTCGATCCCCACAGCTGACAAACAAATTTCACCAATTTAAGTCTACCCCTGTGGCTCCCCCTCCACTAATATCTTTGGGGGCTGCACTTCACGCGAAAAAATATATCACTTACCGAGATCTGCTTTGACAAAGTGCCACACCCAGTGATGGGTAAAAAGGCGTGATGATATATTTATTTTATTTATATTTTAGTTAGTGGTGGAGGAGCCACAGGGGTAGATTTTTTAAAATTGGCCGTGATTTGACGGCTGGTAACCGCACTTCACGCGAAAAAATATATCACTTACCGAGATCTGCTTAGGCAGAGTGCCACACCCAGTGATGGGTAAAAAGGCGTGATGATATATTTATTTATTTTATTTATATTTTAGTTTAATAGTACATTTAATTAAAAAGAAGCCATTACACCAGGTACCTACATAATAACTAATTAATAAATGATTATTTGTAGGTAGTGTTTATACTTTTATATTTCATTAGTAACATAATTAGAAATAATTAAATGTACTATTAGACGGACGTTGCTTTTGGCACAACCGATGAACTTTTTGAAAAGAAATACGCACCTGTACGTTAATGCTAACTTTTTATAATAGATGCACAAAAAATGATAATATGAGTAATATAAAGCAAAAAAAGTAATATCAGTTTTAATATTAACGAACATAAATTGTTGCTCCAGGCGAAACAAAACAAAAAAAGAACAGTAATTCCACAATAACAAATCACATTAATTTCTCTCTTTCGAACGGTCATACATCAAACAAGCTGAAAGACAGCAACTTAATTACACAGCGCAAAAATAACGTAACGTAACGTAGATTGGTAACAATTTTACGGAAACGAGATTTCATCAGTGAGGGAGCGTTTTTTACCAAACGTGACGTTTGAAGCGGTGAGTAGCGTCATGGTCGTACGACCCTCAAGTGCGCTATGCACAAAAAACAAATGAAATTAATGTAGAGAGGATAATAACTGAAGCACAGGCAGACCCTAACGAGGACTGATCCGCGAACTGCAGTATGTTGCTGTTCTAACTTAACGCAAAGCGATGCGAGACACAACTCTTTGCTCTGTCTTGTAGCTCTAAACAATAGTAAATACTACCAGAGACCGCAGAATCTTTTTTCGAAAGGTGTTGCGAAATTTTTTTGACCGGAGTAAAAATAGAACACAGATAAATTTAGGTAATTAAAATGAATAATTAGGTGAGATTAGAGATGGGCGAATATCATCCGCGAATAGTCGAATGCCGCGAATATTGACATTATTCGATATTCGAGATTTTCGAATATTAACGTCAGTATAGCGAACATTCGAATACCTCGAATATCGCGCCATATGTTGACCTCAATTTTTGACTATGTATCATTTGTACATAAACTTAAAGCTACTACAATACTTTGAAGTTGTTAATAACAAAGATATTTTGTTTCAAAACCATGAAGACGTACCATATTTCAAAGTTGTTTTTCGCCAACATCAGCCCGTACGTTTCACCTTAAATTTGAAGTTTTCGTCTTTTTCTTAACAATTTCATTCAAATAATGAAAAGGACATAATTAAATAATTATTAATAATAAATAAATTAACTTTTAGGAGTATTTGAATATTCGAGTACCTCGAATATTCGAGATCTGATTAATATTCGTATTCGATATTCGAATTCGAGAAATTTGATATTCGCCCATCTCTAGGTGAGATACATTATATTAATAATATAATTTGTTTTTGTCAATGAATGTAACAGTTTTATAAAATTTTTATATCTGTATAAATTGAAAAAGATAATTTTACTCTATTGCTCCGATAACTGTCATTTGCTCTGCGGTTTTATTGATTAATATTTTCATCACCTTATTTAAATCAATGTCCAATGTTTTAATTTTGTGTATATGAAGAAAAACTAAATGAAACAGTTGTTTTTGTAACATTGAAGTACGGTTCCAAGTCAACTTAATATAACTTTTAATGGATTGTTAATTTATTGCCATAGTCTCGGTTTGGATTTTGAATTCGTACTCGTATTTTAGTTAGGTATTTTATTTTATTTTTGTGTCTTGAACACGGGTTGCAGCGCGACCTCCAAAAATTCTTATTGGTTTAATGCAGGGTTCGTAAATATCATGATATTTATAATAAATATGAAAATATCTGATATATAGGATATATATCAGATAAATATCACTTTTTGGATATTTATTTTTTAATTTTAGTTTTTGTACACATTTAGAAAAACTGAAAAATTCGAAAAATTTCACTTTTCCGGAGGCTATATCTCAAAAACTAAACAAGATATGGAAATGCGCTCAACGGCGTTGAATTCCCCGTGTCCGAATTGACTTATAAGCACATTTTCATACAATTTTATGCTATTTAATATTTTTAATTATTTCCTATTTCCCTTTGGTTTTTTCAGATTTTAATTAAATTTTCCCAAAAATCCTTAATCGTAGGATTATTAAAACGAAAATTTACATACATATGTATTTTGACCCACTGAATCCAGTGGTGCAATCTTCAAATGCATATGACTTCTGGTTTTCGAGAAAATGTTAAAAAACCGCTTTTTGCGATTTTTTTGGCGGAAAATTGAAAAAAAATAAAAATCGCTGAAACTATGTTTATAAGTTAACTGAAGCACGAAAAAATTAATGCCGTTGACCGCGTTTTCATATCACATTTAGTTTTCGAGATATAGCCTCGTAAAAGTAGAAAAACTAAAAAATTCGAAAAATTTCACTTATCCTGAGGCTATATCTCAAAAACTAAACAAGATATGGAAATGCGCTCAACGGCGTTGAATTCCCCGTGTCCGAATTGACTTATAAGCAAATTTTCATATAATTTTAAGCAATTTAATATTTTTAATTATTTCCTAAGGGGTACCCCTTTGGTTTTTTCAGATTTTAATTCAATTTTCCCAAAAATCCTTAATCGTAGGATTATTAAAACGAAAATTTACATACATATGTATTTTGACCCACTGAATCCAGTGGTGCAATCTACAAATGCATATGACTTCTGGTTTTCGAGAAAATGTTAAAAAACCGCTTTTTGTGATTTTTTTGGCGGAAAATTGAAAAAAATAAAAATCGCTGAAACTATGTTTATAAGTTAACTGAAGCACGAGAAAATTAATGCCGTTGAGCGCGTTTTCATATCACATTTAGTTTTTGAGATATAGCCTCGGAAAAGTAGAAAAATTGAAAAATACGAAAAATTTCACTTTTCCGGAGGCTATATCACAAAAACTATTTGATATTTTTATATAATGGATATATATTATTGCAAAAATATGACGATATATATCAAAATAAATATCATGATAAATATCGATCGATATATATCTTCGAACCCTGGTTTAATGTTACTTCTCAATTTATTGTACAATTTATTTTGCAGGATCAAACAGCGGCTCATCCTCAAACGCAGCATCCAACAGCGGCCAACCGGACCTCCTGGGTGTGAACTCCTCTGCTCTTCCGCTGAACCCGCCGCCCAGCAATGCAGAATGCGCTTCATATATCCGTCGCCAAGTTCTAGCAGCTGAAGTTCTTCGCGGACTCCCTCTTAACAACGAGTACGAACTCGTACCCTTCAATCACTTCACCTTCAACCGCGTCTACCCCATCGACCTGGGGCTCGGCAAACGCGTCGTGGAGAAACCCATTGGCTTCAAGCGCAAGGATCTGCTAGAAACGCTGCTCAAAGCGCTTGATGTACTCAATAAAAATGTCACGCAACAGAAAGGATCGAATGTGAAACCGGCGAAGTACACGTTAGATGATTTCCTTGAAGGCTTGTATCGGACGGAACCTACGACGGGGACGCAATATGAACTGTATTTCCGGACGAAAAGTGTTAATAAGAGTCATCAGGATCATCATTCTGTTCATGCTGCAGGTATGTTCACTTTCTGTTTCTATTAATATTATACATATACTATGTTCAAAGATACTCCGTTATGGCCCTCTCAGCGGGTCTATTGTTAGGGATTTAAGCTTGATTTATAGGGGTGCAAGGACAGGTATGTATTCAGTATTTCCCAATTTAATTTTATTTTTATATATATTATAATAATGAAACAGAGAATTTTATACAAATATTATTATTGATAATGAAGCAAAAAAAAAATGTAATATAACCGGTTTAATTTTGCGAATTCATTATTATTTCAAGTAAATCTGAAATACGTAATCCGCACAGAGATTAGAGATTTCCGAATTTAAATATTTTGCAATCCTACCCTGAGCGCCAACAGGTAGAATCTCTTACTGTGTGCGGTTCAACACAGGCTTAGTAAGTTAAAGCCATAACGGAATATCTTTGAACATTTGGTACATACATACATACATAACATCACGCTATATCCCATCTAATAGGGTAGCACGAACCCGTCAACATTCTCATCCGGACACACGATACTCGTTAATACTTCCTCCATACGAACTCTTTCTTCCCTCACAACCAAAATCCATCATCACGCAACAAACATACATCCATTCGCTCCTGTACACCTGTTTCGTAAATCTTCACTTACGCCCACTTCTCTAACAACGAATCTATAAGAAATGAAGGCAGTATCGCCTGCGCTTGTTTAAAAATACATTTAACACAATTGCAGTTAGACACTGTATAGTAAAAACTGAAAATGAAGAAAAAAAACACTTTATAGCAGGGTTCGTAAATATCATGATATTTATAATAAATATCAAAATATCTGATATATAGGATATATATCAGATAAATATCACTTTTTGGATATTTATTTTTTAATTTTAGTTTTTGTACACATTTAGAAAAACTGAAAAATTCGAAAAAATTCACTTTTCCGGAGGATATATCTCAAACACTAAACAAGATATGGAAATGCGCTCAACGGCGTTGAATTCCCCGTGTCCGAATTGACTTATAAGCAAATTTTCATACAATTTTATGCAATTTAATATTTTTAATTATTTCCTAAGGGGTACCCCTTTGGTTTTTTCAGATTTTAATTCAATTTTCCCAAAAATCCTTAATCGTAGGATTATTAAAACGAAAATTTACATACATATGTATTTTGACCCACTGAATCCAGTGGTGCAATCTAGAAATGCATATGACTTCTGGTTTTCGAGAAAATATTAAAAAACCGCTTCTTGCGATTTTTTTTGGCGGAAAATAGAAAAAAAATAAAAATCGCTGAAACTATGTTTATAAGTTAACTGAAGCACGAGAAAATTAATGCCGTTGAGCGCGTTTTCATATCACATTTAGTTTTCGAGATATAGCCTCGGAAAAATAGAAAAACTGAAAAATTCGAAAAATTTCACTTCTCCGGAGGCTATATCTCAAAAACTATTTCATATTTTTATATAATGGATATATATCATTGCAAAAATATGACGATATATATCAAAATAAATATCATGATATATATATCGATCGATATATATCTTCGAACCCTGCTTTATAGTAAAAACAGAAAATTAATCAAAAAGATAAGAAAGGAAGAGAGCATTTTTCTGCGCTTGTTTTTGAAGGTGAACTTTACACAATTGCAGGTAAACACTCGAAAAATCTAACCAATGAATCTAAAATCAAGAATCATACGTTTGTCCTTATTCATCATATTTATCCCGCAATTAATTTTCGCCAAACATTCCTATCCTGACACGCCACTTTTGCTTCAAAAACATTCATAATTCTTTAATAATATTATACTATTGGCTAAATCAGAGTAATATCTAAAAGAATGTTATTATTGAATTGCAGGTTCATACACAAAAGTCGTAGTGATGCGACCTTTTGCTCCTCTCCAAACAATCTCCAGCGAATCTCTTGGCCCAGCGCGAGAGAAAGAACTCATTCACATCATTCTGCCGCTGTCGGGTCGCACCGCCACCTTCCAGAGCTTCATGGACAAGTTTGTGAAGATCGCGCTGAAGAACGACCGACGCGTACATCTTACCGTCGTGTACTTCGGTGAAGAGGGCTTGGCGGAGGCACGTGCCATCATGTCCCGCGTGTTACTCACGCGTAACAGCGGCGGGAATGCCAACAATCTGCGGTTGCTTGCACTCAACGAGACCTTCTCCAGAGGTAAGTGAAAGTGTCCCAGTATTCATGTTCTAAAAGTAGGACGGTCCACATGTTAGCGCTTTTCATGTTATGGGCCGAGGTGTACTAGGGTAGGTTTGTTCAGGGGACCGCCAAACAATGAAAATAAATTTAGAATGATTTAAGACCAAATAAGAAAATTAAATTTTTATTATTTTAATATGGAAAATCGTACATTGTTGCTGTTTTATAAATTTTGCTTCTACTTATGTCAGCCCTTCAAAAATATTAATAAATATTATAATAATATATTGAATGTATTACAATTATTTTTTTTATCGAGGTCGCGAAATATTTTTATTTGATCACCAGGGCCTTTATATCTATTAGTTTTGAAGGCATTAGCAAAGCAAAAACTTCATTAAATGTGCTAATGGTTTAGTTGATTACGTAAAGCTGTTAAGCTCAGTGACAACACATCGGCTTGTGAATTCGAGAACCCAAGTTCTATTCCTATAGCCGATAACTAATTTTCGTCATATTTGAAATAATCCTGTGGTTCCTTCACCACTAACATCTTTGTGGCCGTAATTTTACGGCTGGTAACTACATTTCACTGGTATAAATATATCACATACCGAGATCTGATATCACAAAAAAACCGTACAAAAAAAAATTTCAACTAAAAACACTAACATTTTAAATTAATTAATTTATACATATTAATTATACTATTTAAAAACGGCTTTTTAAATTTAAAAACGACATTTTTCTAAGTTTATAAACCTAGTTTTTAAAAACTGACAAACTAGAGTGATGATTTATGTTCCGCAATCATTTGCGTGCAGAAAGTGATTATTTTCTGCAGTCAAATGTCAATAGACTGACATTATTGTTTTCGATCGTTATAAATTGTCGTTGGTAAAATAGATTGTAATAAACGTCTTGAAAGGCCATTAGAACATTTGTTTGTATCTTACATACACGCTTTTTAATGATACCTTTTCAATACTTGTATTGTCAATATACTATTTTATCAATTTATTAGGAAAGTTTCATAATTTACCAATTATTTTTATTTATCTGTTATTATTGATAAGGAAATCTAGTTAATTGCAAATTTTATAATGCTTGAAGATAAGCAAAAACTTGTTTTTATATTGATTACGGAAAATCCGTCTTTAAAAAATAAGTCCTCGATAGTTCCAAATTATAATGATAATTTTAAATATATTTCAAGTAGGTTAAAAGTAGATTTATATACACAAAAAGAATACAAATATGATATCGGGAATAAAATGGCAAAAATTTGAACCCCGACGAAAGAATAATATTTGAAATATGATAATCCCTCTATAAGGTAAAGGTCTGCGGGTGGGCGCAGAGCGCGCTTGGGGTATCTCCGGCGAGCGGGAACGCGACGTCCTGCTATTCATGTGCGATGTAGACATCGTGTTCAGCGCACGCTTCCTGGACCGCTGTCGGTGGAACACGCGGCCAGGCCGCAAGGTGTACTACCCCGTGGTGTTCAGCTTGTACAACCCGCATGTCGTGTACACGCTGCAAGGCCGTGAGGTTCCACCAGAGACTGATCAGCTGGTCATCTCGCGTGACACCGGCTTCTGGCGGGACTTTGGCTATGGCATGACGTGCCAGTACAGGTAAATGCACATACTATTAGTTCTTATTTGTTTAGTATTCACCTATTGCGGAGATTGTAGTTTTATCTGACAAAATTGTCAGTTTTTGTGATTATCAATGCTCATTTTTTAAAAATATATGTAGTGTTCTTTTAGCTCGTCGACTATTTAAGAAACTAGTTAAGTAATTAGTACGGTATGTGTATCACCGACAAAAATTTAAAATTTTCATATAAATATCCTGGACAAATGGTTCCCTAGATCATAAGGGTTCGTGAAAGGATCTCAAAGGATCCACGAAATTTTAAAGTTATAACAAGTTCTAACTATTTTTGTCTGTATTGTTTTATGTCTTATTTAATTTTTCGTTCGAATCTGATTTAATAGCAGATAATTGTGTTTGAACAGTTGCTAGCGAAGTATAAATTTTGTTTGCAATTTTTTATGGGTATATAAAAAATTATATAGATCTTTTCAAAGCTTGAACCAAATTTAATTTTTTAAGATATTATAAATTTTTGATACCACGAGAAACTGATATCAACTTTGAAATATTAAATGAATATATTTTATTTTTTATTTCCACCTTCTATGTAAATGACACTTTATAGGTATTTATGAGAACTAAGTAAATGAATAATTAATGCGTTTAGACCTGTAAAATTTTACAGGCTCATAGAAGAAACCTGTAATATTTTACAGTGCTCATTAAAAAATAATATAAACTAATTAAAAGTTATTACTTGCAGCATCAGCAATATTTTGTATATTTTCTTGAACTGCAGGAAAATCGCCTTCGAAGTCTTCGTCGGGCATTAAATCAATTATTTCAAATTATTTATTTCTAGATTTCACAAAACTGTTGACACTTAAAGTAGTTATCACAACAACAGGACAACGTCTACTTATAAATTGTTCCACCGCCAACAACCTTTCATTACATAATGTATCTTGCTATAAAACTAATAAAAAAAATACGGTGAAGGTAGAAATAAAACTTTATACGCGGCACGCTTACAATTAATTTTTACTGGGCTCACTGGATTATAGAGGCTCGCTCTTTCGTCGTTTGCCCCACAAACTTTTCAGCTCGCCTGTAAAAATGAATTTACTACGCTGGCCTCGTAACTATTACAAAGTACCAATATCCTAAATAATCTATATCTTTAGGAATTAATAAAATTATGTTACACTGAATATTGAAACAATGCACACTTATCTTTTTGATATGTTTCATTTATCTTGTTTAAAAAATAATAATTCAGGTGCCATCTTCAAATCCAATTACAGGTATGACTCACTTTATTAAATTATTTTGAGCAGAGTCTATGTATCCATGAAATTATAACAACAAACAAAAATAAGTTAGAATGAAGAATATCGTATCTAATAAATTGCAGTGCGCTGCTGAAGTAGGTAGAGATAATTGTTAATTTCTCGCGCAGTTTCAATTCTATTTTCTTGGTTTCAAATGAACATTGTATTGCTGCAGTTATTTGAACAGAATATATAAGAGATTGCTCCGATTACGTATCTATATCGTAGAACACGTACGAGGATACGATGTTACTTTACGATGCTCAAATTAATTTATATGTTCAATTACTTTACATCACCTAAGTAATGAGTATAAACTCTAAACTTGCCTGTCTTTGTAGTAAATTTCGTGAAAAAGACACAGCACATTATTATACATGCATTGATTAAATTAAGTACATGGGAAGCAGCCAAGAAGATAAAATTTATTTTATCGTAATGTTAGTATTTTATCTTGAGGCCGCCTTTTAATCTTCTGAACAAGACTTCAAGATAAGTTAAAGGAGTGGAATAAATTTTAACTTCGTGATTAAAGCTCCAGTGTCTATTCACTTCTCTTCTCGCTGTATTTAGCCGCATTTTAATTTAGTTCACTTATAATATAATGTACTATTATAGTACTAGTTCTGTAAAATTTCACTATTATTATTTTTTTTAAATTTATATATCAGACCAAGGTTCGTCAGTTCGAATCCACCTGTCGACAAAGTGTGATTTGTCGTAAAATATAAAATACAGTTACATGTATTTATCACACTCGGGCGCTATAAGCTAGTCACTTATACGCCTTAAATAATGTAGCATTCGACTACGAAAACCGGCAGTACGGCAGTGTAAAAACTGCGGCTCGGTGTGTACGGTAGGCCCAGGTCCGATTTGGGCTGTAGCGCCACAGATGATGATGATGATGATGATATCGGACCAACTACTCAGGTCATATGCCGATATGTCCTTTGTATGGCCGCCAAGGGCGGGACCCGAACCCACGACCTTATGGTCGTCAGTCAGGCCCTCAACCCGCGAGGCCATCACGCGGGACTCTCACTATTATAAACATGAAAATACGATACAGTATGAAATAAAAGTATTTGAAAGCTGCCGTAACAATGTGGAATCTAAAATGTAAACTCCTGCTGAAGTTATAACAAAGTATAAGTGTATAGCTGTAGCACATTTCTACAACTGGAGTTTGTAGATGTATCTAGAGTCTTATTTATTTGATAATTAATCAGACAACAAAAACAACAATTACATAAGCACGCAGAAAATGTGTAGGAGCATTCTACGCGGGTTAGCCCGCCTAACCTCAAATCGCTGTTCACATACCAGAGCGAAGTGCGGGTCGACGTTGTGTTTTGGCGAAGTTGCACATTCCGCGCTCGTGCACTCGAATGCCACACACATCTGTTCCGTTCTGTTCCGCTCCGCTCTGCACTGCTCGACCTCGCCGTCGCGTCGTCTGCCGCTTGCTGCTGCAGCAACACAACTTTGACCAAACTTTGCTCACTAAGAAACTTCATCAGAAACATGTGTATGATGTTCCCATTAATTACTAACATCATTTATCTTTTCATTCACTTAGAAACGTTACTGGCACAACTATAAACATATTTATGTTCGACTGCATCATATTACCTTGTTTTACGACACTGTTTACTGTCCATAATCGGGTACTTTATTGGACTAGTACGATAAAAATGCAAAATTGGACTGCTGTCAATGTCACATTAAAACAAAATTCAAAAGAAATATTTAAATACCATTTTCTGTTTGTAATATATGTGTCTTCATACAATTGTTAGATATTCTCTTGCATTACATGCAAGATCTTTTATTTCTTTTGGAACGTCTTCAATGTTTTCATCCATCTCAACACTTTTTTTCACTTTGACAATTTGATAAATAAAGCAACAAATGCATAACAACGAAGCACACTTTGAGATTCAATTAAATGTTTTAAATATAGGTATTGACATAATCATATTTTAAGAGAAAATATACTTCATGCAGTCGAACATAAAACGTTGTATGCAACTCGTACATAATCGGACTTTATAGACCTAAATTATGTACTTGTTACATAAACTACTATTATTTATTTGCTACTCTGTACAACAGACATTAAATACCATTTACAGTAGGTAGCTTACAGTTGATCCTGCTTAAAAATAATAAAATAAAACATCTACGCAAAGAATCAAAGTTAAAATAATGAAAACAATTTTTGGTTTTGAATTCTGTTATAATTTATTTTACATATAACTGGTAAATAATGTTAACTTGATTTTTATCAGAATCATTGCCTAATGGACTTCATTATTTACTGAGAGAAATAAATATAACAAGTACTCCCGAGGACAATAAAGTGGTTCAATGCCATTAGCAGTGCCAAGTTTCTTTGATTAAATAACGAATTTTTGCCTCCAAGGGCTCCAAATAGTTTGAAGACCACTGATCTATACTATCTATAAAACTAATGTCGCTTATGTTTCGTAATGCGTGTTTGGTTTTAATTAATATCTATTCAATATCATTAATATAATTAAATTATGTTTGTTGACATTACCTTGAATTTCAAAACAAAAGATTAATATTTAATACTTTTATTAAAACATGCTAGGAAATAATTATCTGCAATAAATAATATTTAGACAATAAAGAATAGCTACGTGAATATGAAAATTTTAAAACATTCGTTTTTTTCTATAAAAGCATGTATAGATAGTTACTTATTTAGTACAATACTATTCCTGCTTGCATTTTGTCAGAGCTTTGTCATTCACAATGAAGTTTGTTTTATTTCTCGTTCTTGTAATTGCAATTGTTCCATACATCCAGGGCAAACCATTTTTCGTACGTATATTGTTTTTTTTCTATCACTACTAAGATATCTGCTATTACTACGGAATATACACTGCTCAAAATTGTACAGAGATATTTTAAAAATTCAATGTAAAATTTAAACTATAAATTATATTCAAGAAAACCTAAGGTAATATTTTCTTAGAAATATTTAAATATAATTTATAGATTTAATTTTATAAATATGTATTTAAAAAGCCTTTTATTTATTTAATATTAAGTTTAATTTTTTTTAAACTATGGGGATGGACACCGAACAAGAGAAGAAAGAGAGATAGACCTAGGAGAAGATGGTAGGTACGATGAAATCAAAGAAGCGATGGGCGAGAGAAATCTCGAAGATGAAGACGTCTATGATAGAAATTCATGGAGAATAGGATGCAGAAAATGGTTTTAAGACTGTAGAATATCTGTTGGAAAAAAAAGTTTTAATTTTATATTAAATTTTTCATGTCCCGGTACAATTTTGAGCAGTGTAAGTACATTGTTACATATGTTACCATACGTGAATATGAGGTGTACTCCATTTACCATTTGGATCAAATCTAACTGAAACTTACTGAACCAGATCAATTTTTTTATTTTACTGGATTACTTGGCTCACTTTATTCCCCCTAATATTTTTTTTTTATTTAGATTTAATTTAAAGTAATTACCCTTGTGGCTCTTCCTTCTCCACTAACATCTTTAGAAGGCGTGATTTGCCGCACTTCAATAATTAACGTATTATTCGTTTTTGACAGTTATAGAAAATAGTTATTTGTGTATTAAAACTGTAAAGTGATTCTTTGTTGCTCAAGCCGGAGCTAAGAGCTGTAAGAGGAATAAAGACACTTTACGCTCGTGATATATACATAATTTTTTACGATTGCATCTTAAATTATTAAAATTAAAACGTATATGTACTGAAAATAAATTCGTTCTGTCAATATGACAAGTTTCTGTTTTGTTTGTATCCCTGTAACTATTGAAGTAAGCGCGCATCTAATATCAAAGCAATTTTTAGATTGTTGCACAGAAAACATCAACTTCACGATAACAAATAAGATCTTAATTTACAACTTTACATAGCAATCGTAGGACAAAATTTAATGTTGTTTATATTTCGTAGGCGAAATTATTGTTTTTTGGCGCGTTCGAAAGACTTTTCTGTCTCGACCTAGTGGTCTCGACTACAACCAGGGTTCGTAAATATCATGATATTTATAATAAATATCAAAATATCTGATATATAGGATATATGTCAGATAAATATCACTTTTTGGATATTTATTTTTTAATTTTAGTTTTTGTACACATTTAGAAAAACTGAAAAATTCGAAAAATTTCACTTTTCCGGAGGCTACATCTCAAAAACTAAACAAGATATGGAAATGCGCTCAACGGCGTTGAATTCCCCGTGTCCGAATTGACTTATAAGCAAATTTTCATACAATTTTAAGCAATTTAATATTTTTAATTATTTCCTAAGGGGTACCCCTTTGGTTTTTTCAGATTTTAATTCAATTTTACCAAAAATCCTTAATCGTAGGATTATTAAAACGAAAATTTACATACATATGTATTTTGACCCATTGAATCCAGTGGTGCAATCTTCAAATGCATATGACTTCTGGTTTTCGAGAAAATGTTAAAAAACCGCTTTTTGCGATTTTTTTGGCGGAAAATAGAAAAAAAATAAAAATCGCTGAAACTATGTTTATAAGTTAACTGAAGCACGAGAAAATTAATGCCGTTGAGCGCGTTTTCATATCACATTTAGTTTTCGAGATATAGCCTCGGAAAAGTAGAAACACTGAAAAATTCGAATAATTTCACTTTTCCGGAGGTTATATCTCAAAAACTAAACAAGATATGGAAATGCGCTCAACGGCGTTGAATTCCCCGTGTCCGAATTGACTTATAAGCAAATTTTCATACAATTTTAAGCAATTTAATATTTTTAATTATTTCCTAAGGGGTACCCCTTTGGTTTTTTCAGATTTTAATTCAATTTTACCAAAAATCCTTAATCGTAGGATTATTAACACGAAAATTTACATACATATGTATTTTGACCCATTGAATCCAGTGGTGCAATCTTCAAATGCATATGACTTCTGGTTTTCGAGAAAATGTTAAAAAACCGCTTTTTGGGATTTTTTTGGCGGAAAATTGAAAAAAATAAAAATCGCTGAAACTATGTTTATAAGTTAACTGAAGCACGAGAAAATTAATGCCGTTGACCGCGTTTTCATATCACATTTAGTTTTCGAGATATAGCCTCGTAAAAGTAGAAAAACTGAAAAATTCGAAAAATTTCACTTTTCCGGAGGCTATATCTCAAAAACTATTTGATATTTTTATATAATGGATATATATCATTGCAAAAATATGACGATATATATCAAAATAAATATCATGATATATATCGATCGATATATATCTTCGAACCCTGACTAAAACTGACATTCTCACGCCCAACACTTAATAAAGAATTAAGTATTTAATAATACTACTAACAGGTATTTTTATGTTTTCTTTAATTTACATAGGGGCTTCCAATTTTTTGTGCATTGGTATGTCCACCACCAATAAACACGACTCCTACCTGTAGTACCCTATGTGGTAGCATGGGTACCAATGGTAATAACACCCAAGGATCACTTTCACTTTCTGGACAGTCCACAGGAGCTCAGCCAGTCAACTTAAATGGTGCTATTAATACTGGACCATAGAAATAAATCACAATTCTCGATTTAAATCGCGCTTAAGATTATGTTTACTTAATTATTGTAATCTACTATCGATGTTAACAATGTTATAAAATAAAACTAATGCAAATATTGAAATATTTTATTTAAAAAACTACTTGTCTGGTTGTTTGATTAAGACAAGCTTCAAATAAAATCGTCTTATTTTAATGTTTAATACAACCATCGTTCAAAAAAAAAATCATTTAATTTCTAAAAAATAATCTTAGTCATACAAAAATTTGAACCCCACAACCGACAAACAAATTTCACTAAGGCGTGATGATATATTTATTTATTTTATTTTATAAATTTGGAAGTAACGAAAACATATCCGAAGTACTCTTGAAACAAAAATTCCTTAAGTTTCCAAACATTTATAGTTCTAAAGTTGAGCGTTGCAACATAGAGTTACATCTTTGTTTAACTTGTTCTGTAGCCCATGTTTTGTCCCAGGACTATAATAATTCAAAATGGCGGTTATCTTTTTCGGAATTGGCTTAACCGAATTGAATAAAATTTATAGGATCATCACTATGTATTATAGGTTACATATTTTGTTCGGGCGCCATCTTAGTTCAAGATGACTGCCACCTATTTTGAAAGCGGTTTAACCGATTTGAATAAAATTTATAGGATGTTTAAATCATTAGTCATTATATACTATATGCTATAATTTTGTTCCGACGCCATCTTGATTGAAGATGACAGCCATCAATTTTGAAAACGTTTTAACCGATTTGAAAGAAATTTACCAGATATTTACATCTATATTTAACATATTATATAGTCTATAAATTTATTTCCAGGCTATCTACCATGAAGACGGTTAAACTGATTTTAATGAAATTTACAGAATCTTTAAATTTTTGCTTACAACATTGTATAGGCTATATATTTTACTCCGTCACCATATTGATTCAAAATGGCAGCCATCTATCTTAGAATTGGCTTAACCGATTTAAATGGAATTAATAGTATATTTACATTTTTGTTCATCATGTATTATAAAAGAAACATTGGCTGGTACCACAAGCTCTGTCTTTGCCTGTTTTAAGAGCAGTGTATTTGGGTGTTTTAGCTATCTCTAACATGTTAAAACCGTGCTCTTAGAACATCTAAAAACAGAGCTTGTGCTTCCAACTAATGTGTCCCAATGCTTTGTTGATTAATCAATCATTCAATTTAATTTAACTTTAAGCAAAGTGCATAGCTTTACGACATATAACTATCGGTAAATAAAAATTGTATCATTGCATTTTCTATATAACAAATATCTGATGTGGACACCACATGACTTCCTTGTACGCGTATTAAACTATAGATATTTTTTTAATTGCACATATTTGACATTAAATCTTTTATTTATTGTTCTAATCCATAGCAATCTTAATTTTTTTTTTAAATCTAAAAATATATAATATTTAAATTTAGATATCTCGTTTATGCAAAAAGCTAATTTAAAAATTCTTGATGTGCTAGACGCAGAATTTAATTCTCTAAAACTTTTATTTGCAGCATTTATTTCTAAAATTAAAATAATACCATTTTTTTCAAGGAATACTTTTAACAACTTCATGTAATGTGCCACTTCCTGTTAGTCTATTTTAACCAAAATCTATTATATTATTTCCATTGATATAGTAGTCTTATATACCAAATTTGGAAAGTTTTAAATTATATTTGAATATAGTTTTTCATGAAAATCTATTATAGGCTTCAAGTAAAGTACCACTTCCGGTAGTTGTATAATGACCAAAAAGGGAGGTGCACAACTAGATGTTATAACAGTCCTAAATATAAAGTTTCAATTTTCTACGGCTTACCGTTTTTGAGTTATGCGAGATACGTACGTACAGACGGCATGACGAAATTAGTCAAAATGGATTCAGGGAGGGCCAAAACACCTATTTCCGTTGAAATCTGAGAACCGAAAATTTTCGCGATTACAATACTTCCTTTACTTCGTACAAGGAAGTAAAAACAACAAAGACAAAATTAATTGTCTTTAAATGCTCACTTGGTGAAACTAGGTTTAATAATAAAATATCAAAATAAACACTTGTCTAAGTCTCACAAAATTCAGCCTCCAAGTCACCTTATGAGGGCATCGTCAGAGGCTGGCCAGCACAGTTGGTAACCATAGACGCGTTTCGGTGAAGAAGTAGGTTATACCATACTGATGAGCTCTAATAAGAGCGAAAC
Organism: Pterostichus niger; assembly: GCA_947425015.1. NCBI lineage: Eukaryota > Metazoa > Arthropoda > Insecta > Coleoptera > Carabidae > Pterostichus > Pterostichus niger. The sequence goes on from OX380341.1 coordinate 35,622,171, forward strand.
GCGTCTATGGTTACTAACTGTGCTGGCCAGCCTCTGACGATGCCCTCATAAGGTGACTTGGAGGCTGAATTTTGTGAGACTTAGACAAGTGTTTATTTTGATATTTTATTAATAACAAAAAGGTAGATACCGAGTTTAAAGGTAATAGAAATATGTTTGTCATGCTTGAATTTCAATGTATTGTAAAATGTGATTTTTATTTGTATTTGCAGGTCCGACTTTTTAAAAGTGCGTGGCTTTGACGAAGACATAGTCGGGTGGGGAGGAGAAGATGTAATGCTGTACCGGAAGTACATCCGAAGCAACATGAAAGTTGTACGAGCAACAGACCCTGGGATATTTCACATATGGCATCCAAAAGTAAGTTTTTATTCTCTTCAACTTGGCACCTGGTTCACAATTTATGATTATTTAGATGTTGCATTTAGTTATTATAATATAAAACAAACGAAAAATATTGTACCAAGTACGTTGAATATTGTAAAAGTTTCAAGTGCCTAAATAACAAAATGATATGGATTATTATCACGTTTTATGGATATGAAATATAAAATTCTCTTTTAAATTCGTTTGGAAAATGTAATAAAATCAGTATTCAATTAAAGGTACTTTGACTGATGCTACATTCCATAAAATATAGAATATTGAATTTGGAATATCCTCTTCTCTCTTACTAAGAGCGATGTATATCAACCTTATTGAATTTATTTGATTTATTCTGTGACTGGATACTCAAAGACTTTTCCAATTTTAAATACTTTTTTATTCGCAACGAATATTAAAAAATAAATAACTACGTTGAAATCACTAACAATACTAATTCTCAGCAGCAAATTTTTCAGGGAATGCAAGGAGACTAATGCATTTTACAATTGTTTTATCTACAACTATCAGTGGCGGATCCTAAGCATGGACTTTTTTTAAATGTTGGCTTAATAGGTAATTGGGCCTAATACATAATAATGATGTCATTATTTACGATAACTCAATTTGTTAAACAAATTAAATAGAAAATATTATATAACAACAAAGACAAAATTAATTGTCATCCATACACTTGGTGAAACTAGGTTTAATAAAAAATATTAAATAAACACTTGGCAAAGTCTCACAAAATTCAGCCTCCAAGTCACCTTATGAGGGCATCGTCAGAGGCTGGCCAGCACAGTTAGTAACCATAGACGCGTTTCACTCTTTTTTAGAAAATATTATCTAAGAACTTAAAATTCTAAGATAATTAAGAACTATTGTTTGATTTATTATTCTAATAAATAGCCAAAAACCAATATTTTGTGGGGATATTATTTCGACCCGCAGATGGGAGAGGTATTCTATTTAAGCCCTAGTCAAGTGTGTGACTACCGACATTTGCACTTACAAAATCAGCTTCTAATTCAATAATTTTTGTATTCTATCGAAGAACCGTTTAGATATTGAAACTTTATGATTTAAAAAGTGTTGGCGTTCTTAGAGGAAATTTTTGAGCTGAAAAAAAATCACTTTTCCTAACCACGTTTATAATTGTTTATAGAAAAGTAATTTTGCTTAAAGCTACACATTAATTATTTAAAGCAGGAATATAATATGAGCAAATACAAATGTTTTTTATATTTAGAAGATGGGACTTTTATTATTTATATGCTCTTTAAGTAATATACTATTAATAAATAAATAAATAAATATATCATCACGCCTTTTACCCATCACTGGGTGTGGCACTCTGCCTAAGCAGATCTCGGTAAGTGATATATTTCTTCGCGTGAAGTGCGGTTACCAGCCGTCAAATCGCGGCCTCCAAAGATATTAGTGGAGGGGGATCCACAGGGGTAGATTTAAATTGGTGAAAATTGTTTGTCGGCTGTGGGGATCGACTAGAGTTCTCTAGATCCACAGGCCGACTCGATACCACTGAGCCACCTACCCCATTAGCACTCATTCTGCTTAGCATTATTTAATTTAAAGTTAAATTATTTTTTTATGACAAAAAAATTCGGATGACGCCTGGATTCGAACCAGGGACCCTCCGCTTGCCGGGCAGAGATGCTAACCGCTACACCACGTCACCTGTGTCCGACGTATGGCATCAACCGAATTCTTCTGTCATAGTGTCTAACGTAGCATCGATCCCAAAGACTCCTATATCTATGATAGGCATTGACAACGGGTTTCGTCTACAGCGACACAGTTCTGATTTATAGGGAATCATTCCACGAACTAATTTTTAACATATGACTTCGACTGAACGTACAGTAATGAAGATAATTTTAAAGTTAAATTTAACTTTAAAATTATCTTCATTACTGTACGTTCAGTCGAAGTCATATGTTAAAAATTATTTAATTTAGTAATAAAATATCAAAATAAACACTTGTCTAAGTCTCACAAAATTCAGCCTCCAAGTCACCTTATGAGGGAATTTTGTGAGACTTAGACAAGTGTTTATTTTGATATTTTATTATTAAACCTAGTTTCACCAAGTGAGCATTTAAAGACAATTTATTTTGTCTTTGTTGTTTTTTATTTAAATTGCTATTTCGTAGCTTTTGCTTTTTTCGGTAGATGACATTACTGGTTCGATAGAACTTCTCATGTCACCGTTCTTTACAGATCTTATTCTCTGCTGGCACAGTCCTTCGTCACCAGCTTCTTCACGTGAACTGTGTTCTAGGTGAAGAAGTAGGTTATACCATACTGATGAGCTCTAATAAGAGCGAAACGCGTCTATGGTTACCAACTGTGCTGGCCAGCCTCTGACGATGCCCTCATAAGGTGACTTGGAGGCTGAATTTTGTGAGACTTAGACAAGTGTTTATTTTGATATTTTATTATTAAACCTAGTTTCACAATTAATTTTGTCTTTGTTGTTTTTTATTTAATTTAGTTTTCAGTATTCAATTAGTGCCTGCATTTTGCAAAATTCCGAACGGAAGAGTGTCATCTTTTCTAGGTGTCCGTTTATTACTTTCAACTTTCCAGATTACCTAGTATTTGTTCACCCTTTCATCCCTTATAATTCCATCAACTTCGTTGATTGTCTGTGTCTGTAGGTGTGTAGTGGTGGTCCGGGAGGGCAGCGCCTCTCCGCAGACCAATACCGCGCGTGCATCCGATCCCGTGCACTCAATGAGGCCTCGCACGCACAGCTGGGCTTCTTGGCGTTCCGTGATGACATCGCCGCCAACAACCGTGCACCGTTGGGCCCCGCGCCAGCGCCCGCGTTGCCGCTGCCACACACGCGGCGCGCCACCTGATCGCCTGGACACAGTCCCAGCCACGACAACTGGAAGATTGAGTTCTAGCACAGATAAGTGAACTGTACTTGTACATATACATATTTGACTTTGTTTATATCTGAAAATCTTTCGTAATACTTGCGTTACGGTATGTTCTGGTTTATTTGATGAATCAATTCGAATTTTGACAATATTTTCATGCAGAAACTACAGGAGATCTTGCTCTAGGCAACCCTAATAAAATAATTTTTTTTAGTAATTATTTTACAACAACGATTGATATTATATTAACCTAACGACTCAGGACCATCTTTAGACACATTTGGGCCCTTATGCCCATGGCACACTGCTCGAAGAGCATCGATGAAACAACAGAACGCACCCGCTATTGACGAAAAATAAAAGCTTCTAAAGTTGAGAAAGAAAAACTAAATTCCAAAAATTGCTAACGTGAAATGAGACACAAAAGATACAAGTGAAATGAGATACGTTCGTTTCACCAATGAGCTTTTCGATGGAAATAGATGAGCCTCTATTTTTCGTCGATGACGAGTGCGTTCTGTTGTTTCATTGAAGAGCTCATCGATGCTCATCGACGCTCTTCGACCAGTGGGCCATAGACATTTAGCAAACAACTATTCACATATTCCGTTTGACAAGTTTCAATATAAAAGGAAAATTATAATTATTTGATATCTTATATTATGGCATATCAAATAAATATTTTAATCATAAGAAACTTGATTCAAAGAGTCAGCTTTTGAAAATGCTATAACTACCTATCTTTTTTTAAAGCAATGTTTTTATTTCATTCTGTATCATATTTCCACATTTACAGTAGTTATTTTTGCCCGTAAAGTGATACTTTACAGTACTAGTACTGTAATAAATAATATTGTACTGTTATTGTGAAGTTGATAGGTAACAAATAATTTAGTGACATTTAATTATAATTATTTTAAGGTGTCACTTTCAAAATTAAGATATGAAAATAATGTGACACAGTATGAACTAAAATATTATATAATTTTTTCGGATTCGGTTACTTTCTCGCCCCGTACCATAAAATAGTATATTGTAATACTAATGAGGAGTAGGTTTAATTATAAAACGAGTACAAAAGTACTATCGCTTGTGCTCCAATAGTACGACTTTTACAATGACCCTTTCTCATTAATGTTACATAGGTACTATATTTTTCAACATTAAACGTGAAAATTACATTTTTACGTCTGCGATACAAGAAATTTATTTAAATCAAAGGATTTGTATTTGCAAATGCACATCACGTCGCCTTGTAAAATAACATTTCCCTCACTCAATTTAATTGTGATAGTGGCTGTCTCCCTCACTAGTAAGGAAAGTTATTTACTTTCATCACTAGTGAGGGAATCGCTTACTATCACAACTAAATCTGGCGAGAAAAATATCATTTTCGTAACACATGCACAAGAAACACATTCTTATTCCCTAATTTTAAAGAGAGAAGCACTGCTTTTCTCCCCTATGGAGAGAAACATCATGTTTCTCTTCCTAGGTAGCATGTTTCTCTCGCTAGGGAGATGTTTCTCTCCCTAGATACTACGATTATTAGCTGTTTGCGGCGTTTCCTAGGTAACTAGTTACGCAACCCATATTTGACATTTGTCCCGATAAGACAGTAATTTTTGTGCACTTGTTACGAAAAGTATAATATGCTTCACGGGAGGGCGCGATTATCCCTTGTGTGAAGTTGGCAAACCTCGACTTCCGCTCGACCCTTCGGCCCTCGCTTACGTCTCGGTTTGCCAACTTCACACGCGGGAATAATCGCTTGTTTCCCTCCTTTGATGCATAACATACTAATATATGCACATTTTCTATTAGTTTTTTTTTTGAGAAGCACATTTAACAATCTTGTGCACTTGTTACGAAAAGTATAATATGCTTCACGGGAGGGCGCGATTATCCCTTGTGTGAAGTTGGCAAACCGAGACGTAAGCGAGGGCCGAAGGCTCGAGGCTTCACACGCGGGAATAATCGCTTGTTTTCCTCCGTTGATGCATAACATACTATTTCATGAGTAATGTTGTAAATATTTATTACCGGACTTAACTATTGTATTATTTTTCCAAAATGAAGTCAAGTTTCTAGCATTTACCATTTTAATAGAATATATCGTAACAGTTCTCTAACAATCATTTTTTTCTTAAAATCAATTAAAAATGCTTCTGTACTATCAAACAATAAATTAAAAGCAATGAAACAACGTATCGTTTGTTTTTTATTACACAAAATTAATTATGGAAATAATATATGTTCGAAAAAATAAACAAACAACAATTTATTATTTATCGGTTTTTAATATGAATCACAACAATTTAATCGAAATATAATTGTCAATATTTGGCCACCTTGTATTTATTGTAATAAATCGAATTGTCTTATATGTTTAGATGCGTCATTGTGATATATAAATATATAAAATAACACATTAATATAAGTATAATGAAACATCTAGTATTACGACAGATTTTCAATAGGTAGTTCATAATACCACGAGTGAGAAAGAAAATAAAGTGAGTGCAAACGTCCCCAAGTGTTCCTAAAGTGGACCCTCTCAAAACTACAGTAAACCACCTCCTCTGTGAGTCACAGACAAGTGAGTGTCACATACAATATGGTGCTAAGAATTCTGTCTACTTCGTCCTCATGCCAAATTCATTTACACATGTGATAAGTGAAACAGAAAGTTGCTGTTTTATTTCTTGTGATCATTTTGTTACCTGTTATTTCGTTATTTATTATGTTTAGGTTATGTGATATGTTTCAAATTTAATTACATAATTAAGAACGTCTAATCCCTGAAAGTTGTTGGACTCCATTTTGTGTTTTCGTATTTTGTACTTAATTAGAAGTTATTTATATGCTCGTATGTTATTAAAATTTCATCTCCAAGTAATTTTAATGTCCAAAAATAATTTTATATACAACCGGTAAACAATATTAACTTTATTCTTTTTATTGCCAGTTTCATAAAATAATTTTTAAATATGTGAGAACAAAAAATAAACACTTTCATTTATTCAACACTGTTACTAATTGATTAAATAACGTTTATCTACTCTCATTAAATAATGTATTCATTACTTATGAAATTTATGATAAGTAATACTAATCATTATTGACAGTGTTAAGTAATAATTCATTACTCAACACTTCACGACCAATCACACGTCTGAATTTTCATTACTTAACACTTTAATAGCCAATCAAAAAATAACGATAATTGCCGCGCGTTAAGTATGCTATGAAACAGTTTTTGTTTACAATAATACTGTAATTTGTGTGATTATACATGTGAGTTATGTATTCTGAAAGTGAACAAAGTGAAATTTGTACTCCTCCAGATATTGTAGAAGCCGCACACGTACGTTTCTTAAATTGACTGCCCGAAAAATCAAAAAAAAAGTATGAACAAGTTTATAAAGCTTTTATGGATTGGCGAATACGCAAAAATTTAAATTCCTTTTCGGAAAGTGTTCTTATAGTATATTTTGGCGAATTTTCTGATAAATATAAATCATCGTCAAAATAAAAATAAAAACAAAAAATTTAAACAATCTGACTTATTTATAATGTAACATAAAAAAATAATTGTAAAATCTTATTACATAATAACATATAGTCGTAGATAAAGTATAGTATTCTATTCGCAAGTAATAGCTATTACTCACTCGAATGATTTACAACACTCACCTTCGGCTCGTGTTGCAAACTTCATTCTCTTGAGTAATAGCTTATATACTTACTCATTGAATAATATACTATGAAAATCTCGTGTCTCAAACATTCTTTCATTTTACTTTGGTTCAAATATGGCCCTGTACACGGCATTAGAATGAAATATTTCAACGTTTTCTAGGGATTAGACTGGCTTTGTTACTAACTACAAGTACCTCGTTTAAATTTGAATTTAAGTGATCTTTTGATATTCACTGTTCAAATTAAAATCTTTTTTTTAATATTCATAAATCGAGAGCAGATTATATTATGCATTTGCATTTTTGTTAGATTTATGCTTATTGAAAATTTATTTTTTCTACGATTGCCATGAAAAGTTGAACATTAGGCTCTCATTTGTCATCGTAAAGTTGACGTTTTCTCTGGAACAAACAAAGAATAACTTTATCACGCGTTGCCGTTGGAGAAATATTAAATACTTACGTTTTCAATGGCAACGCGGGAAAAAGATATTAGATGTGCGCTTCCTTCAATAGTTACCAGGGATACAAACACAACAGAAACTTGTCATATTGATTGAATGAATTAATTTTCAGGACGTATACGTTTTTTAATCATTTAACCTGCAGTCGTAGAATAAGTTATGTATCACGGCGAAAAGTGTCTTTGTTACTCTTACACTATTACACAATTACTGTACTCGAGTAACAAAGAATCACTTTACGCTCTCAATACACAAATAATTATTTATTCAAATATGCACGTTTAATACAAACATCAGGTGAAATTATGAATTTTGCACAATTTTGTATATTGTTCATGTCCAAATATCTGCAATTATATGCCATCTAAATAATATTTATATTTTCTGGATTAAATTATTATTATTTCATACTGTATCGTATTTCCATGTTTACAGTAATGATTTCAGTTTGGAAAGTGACACTTTACAGTACTAGCACTGTAATAAAAATTACGGTACTGTTATTGTGATTTTGCTTGAGTAACAAACAGTTTTTGATATTTAATTATAATTAGGTATTTTAAGAAGTTAATTTCAAGGTTAGAATAATAATAAATAAAATAATGTTTAATAATTAAATTCGACACAGTATGAAATAAAACGTTGTACGTTATACGTTCATTAATAATTTTTACGGTACTCGTTCCCTTCATCATCTCGTACAAAAACATCTTACTCGTATCGTAAAAAAAAATTATAAAACATAAAGAATAAATAACTGTTATTTCTGATATTAATATCATTATTTCATACCTAATATACATTGAGTTTCAAATGTATAAAGTGTAGAAAATGTTTCAAATATGCAAAATTTAATTTCATAATTTCACTTAATGATACCTGATAAAAAAATATCTACTTTGTTTGTATTTATTGAAAGAAAATTAAATTGAATACACTTGTAAAAAATAATATATACTTTGGATTATTTATTATAGTACATACCGCGTGCATATTTAAACAAATTTTTGTTGCATAAATTTGAGCAGATTTTTTGCCATAAACCTATTTAATAGAGATGGGCGAATATTGACATTATTCGATATTCGAGATTTTGGAATATTAACGTCAGTATAGCGAACATTCGAATACCTCGAATATCGCGCCATATGTTGACCTCAATTTTTGACTATGTTTTTCTTTATCATTTGTACATAAACTTAAAGCTATTACAATACTTTGAAGTTATTAATATAACAAAGATATTTTGTTTCAAAACCATGAAGACGTACCATATTTCAAATTTGTTTTTCGCCAACATCAGCCCGTACGTTTCACCTTAAATTTGAAGTTTTCGTCTTTTTGTTTCCTTTTTTGTTTTAATTTTATTTTATCTTAACAATTTCATTTAAATAATGAAAAAGACATAATTAAATAATTATTAATAATAAATAAATTAACTTTTAGGAGTATTCGAATATTCGAGATCTGATTAATATTCGTATTCGATATTCGAATTCGAGATATTTGATATTCGCCCATCTCTACTATTTAATAATATGTTTTGTATGTGTAATAAAATGCTAGAGAAAAAGTTTAATCCTTTTATGAAAGAGTTTAGCAATTATATTTAATTTTAATAAAATAAAATACAACGCCAATGAATATTTTATTTTATAAACTTTGTTGTAGTACTTTCTCCAGCTGTACAGACCTGAATATTGTACCTATCAGCAAATCAGAGACATAAAAATAAATCATATATATTCGTCTAAAGTTTAACGAACAAAAGAGTGCTAAAGAGGATATATATACTTTATAAGTAAGTTATACCATTAGATGTAACCTTGGCAAGGTAACGATTTAAGAAGCCGAATTTATGAATAATAAAAAAAGTGTTTCGAACTAATTTACATTCATATTTTCTTACAGCATTTCCAAAATAGTTTAATGTAATAATAATTAAGCAATTCCTAGCTTCAAATTTCAATTCCAGCAGCGAGGGGCAAGATGTAGCTGGTAAGTGTAACATTCATTTTCATATTTAATCAATTTTCATTTAAAATTCAAATGTACAAGAATACAAGCGAGTAATTACTTTCAGAACTTGAATTAAGCCAAAATTAGGAACAATTAATGTACGACTTTTAATCAATACAGTAGAACTTTAGCATATTATTCATTATGCATCACATCTAGAGACGATAATTTATTATTATCGGTATGAAACTAAATCTAATATTTCGATAGATTGTCTTAAAGATAAATCGTTATTTGGAATTCTTTTTCTTGCATCAAGTATTTTCTTTATGATTGTTCAACCGTGATATCGTAAATTGAATTGTATTTCAAATGCGAACTTAAAAAAGAACAAAGAATAAATAAACTGAATCTTTACAAAGACTAAAATGTGTTTCGTTTTTCGTATTGGATATTTCTACAAATTTCTTCAAACGCACCGGGTCGACTACCACGTCACGCATAAGGAAAATAAACTATTTTTACAATATTATTTATTCTGTTACAATAAAAATAAATATATCATCACGTCATTTATCCATTACTGGGTGTAGCAATCTGCCATAGCAGATCTCGGTAAATGATATATTTCTTCGCCTGAAGTTTGGTTACTTGTCGTCAAATCACGGCCCCCAAAGATGTAAATGGAGGGGAAACCACAAGGCTACTTTTAATTTCGTGAAAATTGTCGACTGTGAAACTCGAATCCAGGTTCTCAAATACCACTGAGCCACCTACCCTATAATATAGTATCATTATCTATGGCGCTACAGCCCAAATCGGGCCTGGGCCTACCGGACACACCGAGCCGCAGTTTTTACACTGCCGTACTGCCGGTTTTCGTAGTCGAATGCTACATTATTTAAGGCGTATAAGTGACTAGCTTATTGCGCCCGAGTGTGATAAATACATGTAGCTGTATTTTATATTTTACGACAAATCACACATTGTCGACAGGCGGATTCGAACTGACGAACCTTGGCTCGGGTGACGTCACAGTATGTTAAGAGATGTGCCTTAACACGCTCGGCCACCGCGCCTGTTAATATAGTATCTAGTAACTAAAATTATGTAAAATTCATTTTCAAAAATACACCCTATTTTTGATCTATTTGCAGTTCTTACTAACTGCAATTTACTTAAAAAATTAAGGGTTTCCTTCTTTTTTTATCATTTTACATTCGTTACATTGAGTTATTTTAGATTTTTAATGTGAAACATACGTCGAATGATAGCTGAATGAAACAGACGTGATTGAATGTTTGTTGCAAGATAGCAGGAATAAAAGAGATTGTATAAAGGATACATGAATGTATTGAAGCGAGGATGGTGTATTTGGTTGAAACTGTTGATAAATGTGATGAATGAATGTTCTATGAATGTTTCAGGGGTTCGTGCTACCCCATTTAATGGGATATAGCGTGGTATTATATGTATGTATGTTACTATTATTATTTTTTACTTAAATATTAATTTATATCATGTTATTTTACTTCCTTGTTGTATTTTGATTACTGTTTACCAGGTTCACATTTGCTCCAATAATAAATTTGCCCTAGAAACTTCGCTGAAGTAGTGAAGAATCTGCTTGTTATGAAATTTCATTAGATTTGCTTTGCCTCTCATCGTTCTCTAGTTATTTGCTAAACAAACAATTTTTTTTTTCATAAAGTTGATTAAAACATGTTGTATTCAATGTCGTCGCGGGCATCTTCATAACTTGCTTAGCTTTTTTGTATAGATGCTTTTGAAAATTATATTTTTTCAATTTTAACCCAGTTTCATATTTTATCCTATTAAAAATTACCGGGAAATTTAATTCATTGAGAATATTCGTATAAATGTCATTAATACTTTTACTTCATCTAATTAACTTTGTTAGTTAGCTTCATTTTTATTTAATTATAATAATAATATTTATTTTATAATAAGGTGTAAGTACAGTATGTCGAAATAGTCAAAATATATTTTAAATTATTACATACAAAGAATACTACATATTAAAATATTCGTTGATGGAGTAAAAACAAATAGGTTTAATATAATAGTTTTTAGATCTTTAGATCCAAGCATATATTAGACGTTTGTTAAAACTTTAATTTTGACAACAACTAACAAAACAATCTATTTATTATCATATACTAATAAAACCAGTGATATGACAAGTGTCGCTATATTTCCTATTTCTGTAAGCACGAATTTAAATTCATGTCAAATATTATCTGACAATTATCATATTACGAGTTATATTTTACATGAGCCTTTAACAAGCATTTTTTTTTCTGTAGAAGCAGATCCCCAAAAAGAATTTACTCTTTCGATAGTTTTTTCAATTAACGTTTATGAAAATAGCCTTTATTTTATTGATAGCCAAGGAAATTTAATTACAGTGATTATTTCACTTATGTCAATTATACTGACAAATTTTACATAGTTTCATAAACAATTACAGTAACAAATGCCTTGGCAACGGGGGTTTGTCGCGCGGTAAATGCCCAAGACCATTTGTCACCGACAAATCAGTTTTCTAAAATGTCAGAAGTGAATCGTTTTGAAGATGCGTCTTTGGCGGCAATTTGTACCGAAATAGAAAATAAGAAATCAGAAAATACAAAAAAGTGTCAAGGTAGTATCTGGAGAATATTTACCTAATTAAAATAATCACATTTAAAATAAATTTTTAATTTAATACAAAAATATAGAGATATCATTCGAGAAATATTCTTCACAAATACCACTCGCGACTCTTATTTTATCAGTAAACTTTTCTTTCAAACATTGTTTACCTTTAAGCAACATCCTTCGAGTCATCTGCTCAGAATAAATCCCTCGAGCTACGCTCTCGTGATTTATTCGAACAGATGACTCTCACGATGTTGCTAGGTAAACAATGTTTTCAAGAAAAGTTTACTGATAAAACTTGAGTCCCTTGTGATATTATATACGAAAAATTATCACTTATTAATTTCATTAGTGGAAAACTATCAAACTAAATTTCATTTCATTGGTTTATTTTTAAAAAATTAGCGACTTTATTGGTTCCCAAAGTAACAATATAATTACAATAATAATTAGTAAATTGAGCTATGACAAGGACGACAACTATTTATGTATCGGTCCGTCAGTACTGTGGTGTGGATAGCAATATGGAATTCGAATCCGGAGATCCCGAGTTCGAATCTCACTCAAGCTAAAAATTATATAAACTATCACACTGCGGCTCGGTGAGTGCGGACCCTGTACTGTAATTGGGATTAAATTCCTGTTGTACAGAGTAACATAAATAAATAAATAAATAAATAAATAACAAATAAATTTGTGTGGCTTACGTCATTCCTTTTTGTTATAACGACTCTAAGTATTTATGTAATAGTTGATTATTGTTTCTTCGACTCATTGGATTCTTACATTTCAGTTCGTCATTTATGGAGTTAGGTGGTGGTGAGATTTCCTAGTCAATTTGCACTTCTAGAAGCTAAATATTAAACATTTAAATGGGGTAGGTGGCTCAGTGGTATCGAGTCGGCCTGTGGATCTTGTGAACCCTGGTTCGATCCCCACAGCCGACAAAAAATTTTCATCAATTTAAATCTACCTTTGTGGCTCCCCCTTTACTAATATCTTTGGGGGCCGTGATTTGATGGCTGGTAAATATATTACTTACCGAGATCTGCTTAGGCAGAGTGCTACATCCAATAATGTGTAAAAGATGTGATGATATATTTATTTATTTTATATTTATTTATTTAAATAAAAGCAAAGTGAAGTCAAATGTCATATGGAATAATTGACATTGCTATCAAATATTCGATTTGTTTTTATTTATTTAAAGCAAATTTAAAATTGAACTTTTAGGGGTGAAAATACTCATTAGTGTTTATTAGAATTTCGAGGGATATTCAGGATAGTTGACGTGCATTTTAATTTTGTAATTTGTATCATTAAATTTATTTTTAATTAATAATATAAAACGTTCTGCATTTGCATTAATAAAGTTTAGTGTACCCACGCGCATTTATTTAATTCAAAACCAATGTCATTTTAATTCTAAACAAATCGAAACTATTCGTTTATTGTCGGAGATTAACCGACAGCAAAATAATTGCATTAATATATTTTTTAATGCTTTTTAAAGCTAATAAACAAGTTAGAACCTAGCTCACCAATTAGTTTGCATTGTCGAGAATCGTTGGTTAATGTTGAGCTGGACTAGTCTAATACAGTGCAGATTTCTACAATGAGTACAGTGTTTCGGATGTTTTGTGGGTATTTTAGTGAATATTTTAATGTGTAAAATTACTTAAATTGTATGTTTTTGTATAAGTGAAACAATTAGAATTATTTGATTATTAAGTGGAAGAGAACATTTTGGGATCTTTCATATATCAACAGCGAGCAGCGTGGGACATAGGCGATAGCTGATTTCTGCTCAAAGTAAGTAATAATATTATTATTTTTAACAATACTTGTTGGGTTGTTTATTATTCCCTGTTTATAGCATATTACATAACAAATTCATAATGGTAGATATTAATACTCGAGTACACTATTTTATTTCAACTAAATCTAATATGAATGTAAAAAAAACTATTACTATTTTATTGAAAACCATGGAACAATAAATGCTATGCTGTTGTTGATCAATTTGGTCGTTTCATAATAAAAATCTTTGTTGAAATAAAAATGTGTAGTATAATGAAACTCTATGTCTTAATAAGTGTCATTAAAGTACAGATAATATATATTTAATAAGTAAATTTGTGCACGGCAGAACAATGTTTAAGTAATGTCATTCCATAAGAATCAAATGAGTGACGTCACAATCGGAGAACCAGGAATATATTTTAATAAAATTATGTATGAGAAGTGAAATGATAATTGTGGATAATATTTTGACATGAATTATGAGTTGTCAACGAATTTAAATTCATGTCAAAGTATCATTACCAGTTATATTTTTTGTGAGAAGAAAGTTAAAATTTCAGTCCATTTACTATTTTTTTTCAATTGACGTTTATGAAAATAGCATTTATTTTATGGGATAGGTAGCTCAGTAGTATCGACTCGAGTGGATTTGAGAACGCGGGTTCGATTTCTACAGTCGACAAATAATTTTCACCACTTTAAAACTTCCCTTGTGGCTCACCCTCCATAACATCTTTGAGGGCACTGATTTGGCTACTGGTTCACGCGAAGAAATATATCACTTACTGAGATCTGCTACGGTAGAATGACACAGCAATAATGGGTTTAATTATAGTGAGAAATTATTAATTATTTCATTAATGGAAAATTATAAAAATAGTTTAATTTCATTGGTTAATTTTGAAACAAATTCGTGATTATATTTTTTCTCACATAAACGTGGTAATTACACATGTCGAGAGCAGATATGTAATTTCTACCTAAAAAAAGATAACTTTTTTATTTTGATATAAAACGATGAACTCATTATTGCGTGTGTTTATATGACCAGTCGTACTGATCTGGTATTATGAATGCATACACTGCAGTATTAATAAACCAAAAAGAAGATTGCAAAACATTAGATTGTAATAAAATTAAATATTATTTCCAGCAAAAATATAACATCAAAACCATTGTTCAAATCTGAATTAAAACAACTATAATGATGCATATAATTTTATAATTATAATAATTTATAACTAGCATGAAAACATTGTCCTTGTTACAAATAATAATAAACTATTAAACAATTTGGATGTGCCAATAATGTGAATCATCACTAAAGCCCGGATATTTAGGCCCTTAAAAACACCCAAATAAGCAGGCAAATAGGCCGGTAATTACTCTAAAATAGGCGGGATTTTAGGCAGCCTAAATGTACATAATTTGTTTTAAAAAAAATTAACGAATCCATTTTCTAATATTGGTACTCGTATCTACTCTTCGTTAGAAAAAAAGAATCATTTTAAACAAAAATTAACGCAATCTGAAAAATAATAATGTAGGGTTCTCATTTCATTAACTATTATGCAAATTCAAATTATGTAGTATACTTTAATTCACAAAATATTACGAGCAATTGCTCTATGAAATTTTCGGAAAGGGACTGTCTTCGGTCTGTCAGAACTTTTCTTGTAAGTTGAAAACTTCGTTCGACATCACAAAATGTGTCAGGAGCGTTCTTATATTTAGCCATATCGTCTAAAGTTACCTCAGCTCCATTGATTAATGGCAAAGACTCAATTGAATTGTCACGTAAAATTTTTACTAAATCGTTTTTTCTTTCGGCATTTTAAATTCACACACAAAAACTTGATTAAAGTAAGTGCTGTAAATATTATAGGTTAGGTTGAAACACTTTGTCGAGTGCTGAATTAGTCAACGAAGTAGATGATAAACCTTGTCTGCTCAATAAAAGTTAGAATAGGCAAAATAGGCTGTATAAGGTAAAATAGGCACAATAACCAAAATATAGAAAAAATAGGCTCTAAGGCCCGAAAACAAAACCTTCCATTACACGTAAACATATTACCTATGTATAGAAAAACGAAATTGCCTGAAGTATATTAAAATTTGAATCTAGGCAATTGCCTAAAAATCCGGGCTTTACTCATCACCGTCATTCACAAAATGTTTAGAAGAAAAAGGCGAGAAAAACATAATTTCAATTTAGAACTAGCACCGGAAACATACCAAAGTTTTTCTAGCTGGTTGTTTTTGACAGTATCAGTTAAAAATCAACGGATAATTTCCTGCGGTAACCTTGGCGGAAACTCTGCGCACTTCGTAGCTCTTCAGCTGTGAGACATACGAGCACGACGAGCGGATGCCGTTGAAACGGGCAAGTGCCGTGTACGCATGTACCCGCGTGCGATTCAGATCTAGGTTCCGTCAATTGAAATAGGAACAATCGAATTCCCGTGGCCGCGGCCCACGTATATCACGGCGAACGGCGTCGCAAGCAGCAAGGGCACTGCATGCAACACCGTGCACGAAACATTTCCTTCTCCATTGTACGTTCATCACCCATAAATCACACCCAGCGTAAAGGTTTCTGTTGTTGCTATGCATGCTTTTAGTTCGTGTTCTTATTTCGTATCCAGTTGCGTATGTTGGTTCGCAGCAGGGATCTGGAGTCGGACAAATGTACCCACTTCGAAAGCATGTTTCAATTTTATAGAAATTACATATTGCAAGATCGTCTAATTATATTTTTAATATAATGCAAATTTTGAATTATCTCTACATAATTTTTTATCTATTTTTACTTCCTTTTCGGTTCTCAGATTTCAGTGGAAATACGCATTTTGGCCTTTTAAACTTTCCAAAATTGGTATATAAGACTACTATATCAATGGAAATAATATAATAGATTTTGGTTAAAATACACTAACCGGAAGTGACACATTACATGAAACTGCTAACAGTTTTCCTTGAAAAAAATGGTTTTATTTTAATTTTAGAAATAAATGCTGCAAATAAAAGTTTTATAGAATTAAATTCTGCGTCTAGCACATTAAGAATTTTTAAATTAGCCTTTTGCATAAGCGAGATATCTAAATTTAAATATTATATATTTGTTGTTTTTTTTTAATTAAGTTTGCTATGGATTAGAACAAAAAATAAAAAAAAACAAAAGAGAATAAAAGATTTTATGTCAAATATGTGCAATTAAAAAAATATCCACATCAGATTTTTTATACACACCATAAAAATATGTCTTATAAGAGTTAGAGTCGATTGTTTTTTACTTCCTTGTACAAAGTAAAGGAAGTATTGTAATCGCGAAAATTGTCGGTTTTGAGATTTCAGCGGAAATATCTATTTTGACCATCCCTGAATCCATTTTGACTAATTTCGTCGTGACGACTGTACGTACGTACGTATGTATCTCGCATAACTCAAAAACGGTAAGCCGTAGAAAATTGAAATTTTGTATTTTGGACTGTTATAACATCTAGTTGTACACCTCCCGTTTTGGTCATTATATAACTTCCGGAAGTGGTACTTTACTTGAAGCCTATAATAGATTTTAATGAAAAACTATATTCAAATATAATAATCAAATTTGTTATAAAAGAGTAGTCTTATATAACAAATTTGATTTGATTTGGATTATATTTGAATATAGTTTTTCATTGGAAATAACAAAATAGGTTTTGGTTAAAATAGACTAACCGGAAGTGATACATTACATGAAGCTGCTAATAGTTTTTCTTGAAAAAAATGGTATTATTTTGATTTTAGAAATAAATGTTGTAAATTAAAGTTTTACAGAATTAAATTCTGCGTCTAGCACATTAAGAATTTTTAAATTAGCCTTTTTCATTAGCGATATATCTAAATTTAAAAATTATATATTTCTTGTTTCTTCTAATTAAGTTTGCTATGGATTAGTACAAAAAATAAGGAAAAAAAAAAAAATGTAATGTCTAATTACGTCAAATATGTGCAATAAAAAATGTAGGTATAGTATAATACGCGTACAATAAAGTAATGTGGTGTCCACATCAGATTTTTTACTTAAAACTTAATGGGGTAGGTGGCCCGTGCTTTTACGAAGTAAATTTGGGGCAATTGGCGATTAGTAGAATTGTAAATTGGATGTAAAAATAGGATTATAACAATTTGATTAATGTTGCTAACTGATAAAAAAATAAACATTACCATCATTTACATTTTTTAATGTACGGAAGAAAATAGTTGTACAATAGTCATTGGTTATATCAACAAAACATATTGAACTTCCGTTATTGCAAAAAACCATATAACGGTACACGATTTCAAATAAAACACGCAACATACAAATAATATAATTCCATCAAATAAAAATGATAGCATGATAACACATTATTATTCCGTCAATTATATGCGTGTGCGACATAAATACACACGAATATAATAAAAATATCACAGAAATAAAGTATTTGTTGCGGATGAAAAATTAATAAATGCTGTCTAAACCTTATTGAAAGAAATCAAAGATATAATTAGTTTGGTAGAAAATGTCTACAGAACTTGTAAGCGTAACTATGCTATTTATTTTGACATTGAAATGTCGGAGGCAAATAAAACATTTTGTAGAAGTTGGTTGATGATAATGTAGGGAAATTTATCGACTGGATTCGGTTTGTAACATTTAAACCATCTTCAAGGGTAGGTGGCTCATTGATATCGAGATCCACAGATCTTGGGGGTTAGTTTTTTAATGGTAATTGTTTGTCGGCTGTGGGAATCAAACCCGGGTTCTCAAATCCACACTGACGCCATTTCCCAGTTACTCCATAAAAATATATCATTTATCGACGTCTGCTACGGCAGAGTGCCATTGTCAGTAATGGGTAAAAGGCGTGATGGTATATTATACATACAAGGTGTAAAATAAGTAAGGAATATAGATTGATTTAATCTAAATAACTTTTAAAATCTTTCGAGGGTTTATGATTGCGGATATAATGAAAGTCTTTTTTTCACTGTGAAGGTAACGACATTTTTTTAATGGATTGCTATAATTGTGTAAATACCATTCGAAAATATTTTTTTGTATAGAAACATATCAAAAAATTATATTACCTTATTTGAAAAATCGTGTTGAACAAATCACAAAAAAAAACATTTCCGGTAAAAATATGAATATTCACTACTTATTTTACACCCTATATATACATATATGGATAAGCAAGAATATATATTGGAATTTACATATTTTTTAGTTATAGTAAAGGATGAAATATTATTTTGGATCCTTGAATACTATTATTTATTTATTGGACGTTTCGATAGTTAACCCATCATCTTCAGCATTTATTAGAACAAAATTATTTTCCAAACCTAATACATATCTTTTTTTTACATTGTCAATTTCTTAAAATATAGTTGAAATTAGCTTCACGCATGAGCAAATATCATAAACGTAAAAGTAATCTAACTTGTGAAATTCACGAAAAAAATAATAGTATTCAATGATCCTAAAGCCATATATTCCTTTTCAAAATAGAAACTCAGGATCAAAATATTCCAAGCAAAAACTAAAATATTATCTCCACTAATATCTTACGGAACCGTGATTTGACGGCTGGTAACCCCATTTCACGCAAAAAAATATATCACTTACCGAGATCTGCTTAGGCAGAATGCACACCCAGCAATAAGTAAAAGGCGTGATGATATATTTTATTTATTTATCTCTAAAATAAAATTGAATAATATAATAGTTCCTGCATTCATCGGTTGTCAAGTTGGAGCGTTTCAACATGCTGCAATCCCATTCATTGAAATCGTTCATGCAGCATCACATTCGTATTTAAAACTCAACACAAACTTATCCAAGTTTTAATTGCAGTCGGATACAGAGACAGCAAAATTATTTAATGGACGTATTAGTCATGGTTCAGTTGTCGCTAAAATTAAATGTAGAAGTCAAGTTTGCGAATCATTGACTCATAACAACATTTTAATATAATTTACTTTATAAGTTTGCCCTCAAATTTAAGTCAAGGATGCATTCTCTTCTCATTATTAAGTATGTACTCACGTAATCATACTTTTGTTTTATATTTTGTAATGTAGTATTACACAAATGCATATAAATAAAATTTATGTAGATGTGGTGTTAATTTGATTTAATTAAACTAAAGTTGACATATATTTCACACTTTTACGCAATGTCTCAAATTGTTACATTTGGATAGATAAGAATTTTTAAATGTACTCGAATCAGGAACGTATTTGATTAATTATTTATTAATTTGTTTCCTATTTTGCATAACAGGAACTTCATTATAGTTCAGGAAGTCCACAGTTTTTCACACCTTTGTTTCTTTTTTTAAATTCTGGTGGAATAAAAATGTACTGAAGAAATATTTATAAATATAATGAATTTTTTTGTTATCTTTCTCCAAATTGTTTTTGAGATATTAATAGTATTTTATACACAAAGGGAGGGAAACAAGCGATTATTCCCGCGTGTGAAGTTGGCAAACGGAGACGTAAGCGAGGGGCGAAGGCTCGAGCTGAAGTCGAGGTTTGCCAACTTCACACAAGGAATAATCGCGCCCTTTCGTGAAACATATTATACCTTTCGTAACAAATGCACAAAAATTACTAATAATAGTTTTCTGTAGGGAGAGAAACATGTCCCTAGGGAGAAAAACATGCTACCTAGGGAGAGAAACATTATGTTATTAGGGGAGAAAAGCAGTGTTTCTCTCTCTAAAATTAGGGAATAAGAACGTGTTTCCTATGCATGTGTTACGAAAATTAAATTTTTGACATAATTTTACATATATTTTTGACTGCCTAACTGCAATTATGTAGCAGTTACTTTCAAATGAACAAACAAAAAGACACTTTTTACTTTTCTTATTTATTTATTTTACACTGTACAACAGGAATTAATCTCAATTACAGTACAGTGTCCGCACTCACCGAGCCACAGTGTGATAGTTTTATATAATTTTTAGCTTAAATGCGATCCGAATTCGGGATCTCCGGATTCGAATTCCGTATCGCTATTCACAACACTGTAGCACCGTACTGACAGATTCATATATTTATGTGATTTATGTAATTTGACGGCTGGTACCCGAACTTCATGCGAAGAAATATATCACTTACCGAAATCAACTAGTTGTGTTTTCTATGAAATTTATTCTCATTTTTGGTTTACATTATTTAAAAATAAATAATAATAATTTGCGGAGACGATTAATATATTTACTTTATCCGCGAAGGTCGCAAAAGCAAAATATTTCCTATGACTCAGACAAAAGAAAACTTGATTGTTTTCATATATCAGCATTTAAATCAATGAAAATTCGTTTTCATTGTTCTAAGATATTTCTGTTGACTATAGGTAATTAATTGTAGATGCGTGAAATACAGCTTCAGTGAGAATCTTCATGAAGCATGACAATGTTCAGTTCAATTCATTCCCATACCAATTGTAGTGAACAGTTAAACACTCTATTTAGATTATACGGTTCATTTGTCACGGAGATTTCAATTAACAATACGTAATAAAGGAAATAGCAGAAAAATAAATGCGTAGAATTCACATTTGATTCTGTATAGTAAAATGTTCCCACTTCCACCACCTTTTATATTTTTAATATAGATTTGTACTTATTACTCTTTAAGTACATAATAAAATATTACTTATTAATGTATGTGAAAGTATATCTTTATTATTATTATAGATATTAAAAATTTAAACTAGTTTATTATTTAACAAAGGAAATGGTCTTAACCGAAAGTAGACTTTTCCTCACTCATATGTGGGTCAAAATTAAATAATTCTCTCCAAGAGTGAAGAAATGAAATTGTATTCCCTAAGTAGGACGGTAACTGTTTTCCTCACTTATTTGTAATTGTTTTATAGCAACCGTCAACACAGTCTTAAATATTTACTTTTTCTTTTATCGTCACAAATTTTTTTATTTAATAATATGAAAAAATGGTAGTAGAAAAAAATCACATGTATATCTCTTCACATGTGTGATTATTGCCCTTAGTTCAGCCGCGGGAGAAAATAATACACTTTCCTCCCTTGCTATATATACCTATATATATATATATATATATATATATTTTCTACTGCTAGCAATTAAATCCTATTTAACGAGTTTTATATTGCTAAAAGCATAAACATTTAAACATGAATATTTATTTGTTTTGTACAAAAACTGAGTCGACAGAATATTACATATTAAATGGGGTAGCACAAAACATTCAGAGAACATTCATTAACAGAATAATGTATATATATATATAAAATAAATAAATAAGGTCATGTTTTTTACCCACTTCTGGGTATAATGATTGAACACGCCTATGATTTAAACACACATTTTTCACAATTTCAATGCAACATATTTTTTTTCAAAATTCTCAAAAATAATTACACATTAGTTGGAACATATTTTTTCGCGGACTGGATTCATAAAATAAAATAAATATACCATCACGCCTTTTACCCATTACTGAGAGTGGCACACTTGCCATAGCAGATTTCGATAAATAATATATTTCTTCGCGTGAAGTGCGGTTACCAGCCATCACGGCCTCCAAAGACTTAAGTGGAGGAGGAGCCACAGGGGTAGATTGGTGAAAATTGTTTGTCGGTTGTGGGAATCGAACCCGAGTTTTCAAAAAGACCGATTCGATACCACTAAGCCACCTACTCAATGGGTTTATAAGTTACAATAATGAATAAAAATTAGTAAATATTAAAATTTATTTTATGTAACAACAAAGACCAAATTAATTGTCAACCAACACTTGGTGAAACAAGGTTTAATAAAAATGTCCTCATAAGGTGACTTGGAGGCTGAATTTTGTGAAACATAGCCAAGTGTTTACTTTACATTTTTATTTATTTTATGTTTAATTGTAACATTATTTATAAATATAATTTCCTGATCATTATTTGTTCTTTAATAAAAATTTTTATTGCTACAATCTTATATAAATGACAATTTTGTTTAAAGCGTAAGATATGAGAAACTCTATTACTCAGAATTGGTTGTTCGAATGTACAATCAATTAAAAAGTAAATAAAACTAGAATTAATTAATTCATTTTATTATTTTTACAAATAAAATATCTATGATGACTATGAAATTATTCGGTATTATTTCCAGAATTCATTATAAAGCACAATTAAAGTGTTCATTATCCACTCGTCGAATCGTATAGTTCGCGGAACATACAATATAATTAGTATTTTTCTGGTATTGCATGTTATTTGACACGCTTCAATTTAATTCCAAACACACATTATAGTAGCTTGTGTACAGTCCAGATAAAAAGTGTCAGTTATTGTGATTTCAATTTTATAGCTTATTAAGTTCCACATTTATTGGATATCCTTTCAATTAAGTTGAAAATAATTAGAATCAATTAAGAACACACGTATTACGTAATGAGGTGCTAAGTTAATTACAGCGAGCGTAATCCTAACAAATGAAATGTTTGGGTCTTATCGGAAAGTATCGCATGGTGTATACGTATCCAGGGTCGGATTAACTATAAAAGTGCCAAGGCACTACTTTCTTGTGCTCCCATTTTTTCTTTAAATACGTTCAAGACAAAATAAAATATGCAATTATTTGTAAAATTCTCTAGTTGAATCACATTGTGATACTGTCTTTTAAATTTAAATATTTGATATTTAAAATTTGAAATAATTTACTTTATTAGTAATATCTTTGGAGGCCGTGATTTGACGGCTGGTAACCGCACTTCACGCGAAAAAATATATCACTTACTGAGATCTGCTTAGGCAGAGTGCCACACTCAGTGATGGGTAAAAGGCGTGATGATATATTTATTTATTTATTTAAATATAATATAAATGTAATGGTATTAAATCGTGCCATGAAAAAAAGAATGTCTGAAATTAATTAGGTAATTAGCTATCATAATGACAACGAACAATGTTACCGATTGTTCAATTTAGAAGGACTTTTTTTAATGGAATAAATGTAATTGGTTCAAATATAATTATTTTGGTAATCTTTGAAAGCCATACCGATTAAACTAATAAGATTTAAAATCATAAATTTGAAATTAATTATTGAAAAATTATCTGTCAATGAAAATGTCGACAATTGTGGTAAGCTTAGGCATGCCCCATTATATGTATCTTTATTTTTAATAGCACGATTTAAAAAAAGTAAAATAAATATATCATCACGTCATTGGTAAGTGATATATATTTCTTCGTGTGAAGTGCGTTTACCAGTCGTCAAATCACGACCCAAAAAGGTACTCGTATTAGTGGAGGAGCCACAGGGATAGTTTTAAAGTGGTGAGGAAAATTATTTGTCGCTATGGGAAACGAACCCAGGTTCTCAAATCCACAGACCGACTCGGTGCCACTGAGTTACCTACCCTATTGTTTTAAGGGGTAAGGTCACTCTAAAATTTTTTAAAATGCATTTTTTTTTTATTTGCTTAAATTATAGTTTAAACCCTTAGGAATAAGGGACAATTAATTTAAATGCCGCGCGGAAGTATTTCAGAGGGAAAAAAGCATATATCTATTAGTACTAGTATTTATATATATATATATATATATATATATATATATATATATATATATATATGACTCGAAACTTTAAACGCGTTTTTCTCGAAATCATATTTTCAAAATCGGGCGAAAAGAAATCTGAAACACTAATTGATGGATCGTGCTGAATCTTTTTATTTCTTATTCTAGATATAAAATACTCAAAAACTACGGAGGCTTTTTCTATAAAGTGTTTCATTCGTTTTTTATGGTCGTTTTTATACAGAAATTTAGTCCCGAATAATGAACTTTTTTTTCAAACGTGCGCCATTTTGTTAAAAATCAAAATTTTCAAAATCCAGCCCGTAGTTTTTTAGAGTATACATCAGAGATTAAGAAAACATATCTTTTTTTGATCCAGGTCTATTGTTGTTCCCGAAATGTTTTTGCCCGATTTGCCCTACGCGCCGATAGGAGTCGCCATTTTTTTAAATTTCTGACGACAATTTTGAATATTTTCTTTAAAAAAAATTTTAAATTAAGTTTAAAGAGCACTAAATAAAGATCCAAAAACAGTTCTTAATCAGCACGTTTAGATTTCGTTAAAAAAAATCTTGAAAATGACTCTTTTTTTCCTTGTCTAGAGTGGCCTTACCCCTTAATTACCTATATAATGATAAAGGGGTAAATAGCTGAGTGATATCGTATTGGGCTGAAATTGTGAGAACCCGATTTAGATTCTCACTGTACTCCACATTAATATTACTGTTATGGTTTCCCCATCACCATCTTTTGGTGCTAGTAACCGCAAAATATATCAGCTACCAAAATCTGCTATGAAAGAGTGCTACACCCAGTTATGTCCAATTTATTTTATTTAATAAATAAGACAACTTGTATTGCATCTCAAACGAATTTAGATTAAAAGTAAGTTATGAGAAATGTTTAACAAGTTTTGCAAGGGAGAGAAATAATTTGTTTCCGCTTTGGGCTCTGATATATCTAAGTCCGGGCCTGTACAACATCGCTACAACAATGGCACGCAAGCTCCCGGCAACAGGATGCGAAGCCACGGGCCATGACTGACCTGCTCTGGCCACTGACCGCAGCTCCGCAACTAAAATTTGTGTCATTGGATGCGCCGCCACCAGCCACTAGCCACCGCTACCACCGCCACCACCACCGCCACCACCGCCGCACATTAAGAGCCGCCGGGCCCATGTCACGTGACCTTGATCTCCGGTGCAGCCTTGGGCTAAAACGAAAACTTGTCCAATTTTTATGTTTTTTATGTTTCTGGGAATGTCATTTCAGTGGGTAATTATTTGTAGCAAATTTGATGCTTCCGAAAATTGTCTTTTATATGTTTTTAATGTCTTTACAAGTTTTTGTGTTAGTTCGTTATAGGTTACTAAGGATTACACATATAAAATACATTTAAATAATGTTTGACACAATTAATATTACTGTTAATCAAGCAATCATTAAAAAACGCGTTTATGTTCGACTCCATCATAACTACATGATTTATGACTGTGTTTAATGTCCATAAAATGACACTTTATTGAACTAGTACAATAAAATAGCAAAGTTAAACTTCTATCAATGTCGAAATATATATTGTACCTAATTAAATAATTGGTAGGTAGCTCAGTGACATTGAGAACCGGGGTTCGATTCCACAGCCAACAAACAATTTTTACCAAATTAAATCTACCCCTATGGTTTCCTCGCCACTAACGTCTTTGGGGCCGTGATTTGATGGCTGGTAACCGCATTTCACGCGAAGAAATATATCACGTTCCGAAATTCGCTACGGTAGAGTGCCACACCCAGTAATGGGTAAAAGGCGTGATGATACCATATATATTAATTGATTAATATCTTTGCATTTAAAGCAATTTCTTTTATTTTTTTGGGAATCTTCTAATAAGACTTGAGATATTATGAACGACTTTTTTTCACTGTTTTGCACCCTAGTGCGCAAAATGAGTATTTCGCTCACGCTCCTAATTTTATTTTTTTACGTTTCATTTGTTCCTACATATCAGTAGTACCAAATTCATATTATTTTTGGTTGTTTTCCTTCAATTTACTTCAACAAATCAATAATAATTTTATTCTTTTTTGATAATTGTTTATTAATTATAATAAAAACTAATGAAAAATTTTATTACTGCTTCAATGCAATGAAGGTATTGTTATATATGGAATATTTAACCTTTATTTTAATAATAGATGCTATTAGTATGTGTAGTCAACCTAAACAGGTGAGGGTTTATTATGCAAGATGTAAAAAATTCATAAAAATTATATTATTGTTATTAGTGATGCGATTAGGAAACTGAGAAATATAAAAGCCATTTTTAAGTACCATATTTGGCAATTTCGAAATTACTTTCCAAATAATCAATCATATTTTAACATTAAAATATCGTGTTATCAAAATAAGAGAATAAATTTCAAATATTTTTATACTTATTATTGTTTTTCAAATATTAAATAAATATTTTAATAGTTATTTTTGTATTAAGTGCGCCAAAGGAGTGTTTTTTTTTTGTTTCGCTTGAGAATGTCACTTTTAGTCGAGACAAAAAAGTCATTCGAACGCGCTAAAAACAAAATCTTTGGCCAGGAAATACAAACAACATTTTTTCTACAACTGTAAATAAAGAATAATATAATAATTATTGATTTATTGAAGTACATTGAAGGAAAACAACCAAAAATAATATGAATTTGGTACTATTGATGTGTTGAAACTAGAGATGGGCGAATATCATCCGCGAATAGTCGAATGCCGCGAATATTGACATTATTCGATATTCGAGATTTTCGAATATTAACGTCAGTATAGCTAACATTCGAATACCTCGAATATGCCATATGTTGATCTTAATTTTTGACTATGTTTTTCTTTATCATTTGTACATAAACTTAAAGCTATTACAATACTTTGAAGTTATTAATAACAAAGATATTTTGTTTCAAAACCATGAAGACGGATCATTTCAAATTTGTTTTTCGCCAACATCAGCCCGTACGTTTCACCTTAAATTTGAAGTTTTCGTCTTTTTCTTTTTTGTTTGTACTTTTTGTTTTAATTTTATTTTATCTTAACAATTTCATTCAAATAATGAAAAGGACATAATTAAATAATTATTAATAATTTTAGGAGTATTCGAATATTCGAGTACCTGGAATATTCGAGATCTGATTAATATTCGTATTCGAAATTCGAATTCGAGAAATTTGATATTCGCCCATCTCTAGTTGTAACCAATGGAATGTGACAACAAAATGGGAGCGTACGCGAAATACTTATTTTGCAAAATTGTGCGCAAAATACGCATTGTCATTATAATGTAAATGATCACGTTCTTCGCATATTGATATTAGTACAAAGATGACCAATTTTTTGACAATTGTAGAAAAAAGAATTTTACCTGAAACTGACAGTAAAATTAAATATTTGCCTGACCTTTAAGACTCAGGAAAGCTTTGCCTTGCATGCCTAGTCAGGAAATAACATATTGCCTTCCTAGACAGGTAATGAAAGAAACGTGAGTGTCTACTTACTTAGCAACATAAAATACTGACTGAATATATAAGTCAAATATTTCTTTTAATTTAAAATTAATTTAAAATATGCATTATTTGTTTATAAGTTTCAGGTAAAATGTTATACGTAACACGTCAGTAAAGCGTCGTACAGGATTCGTAAGCTGTTTAATCCAGGGTTCGTAAATATCATGATATTTATAATAAATATCAAAATATCTGATATATAGGATATACTATATCAGATAAATATCACTTTTTGGATATTTATTTTTTAATTTTAGTTTTTGTACACATTTAGAAAAACTGAAAAATTCGAAAAATTTCACTTTTCCGGAGGCTATATCTCAAAAAGTAAACAAGATATGGAAATGCGCTCAACGGCGTTGAATTCCCCGTGTCCGAATTGACTTATAAGCTAATTTTCATACAATTTTAAGCAATTTAATATTTTTAATTATTTCCTAAGGGGTACCCCTTTGGTTTTTTCAGATTTTAATTCAATTTTCCCAAAAATCCTTAATCTTAGGATTATTAAAACGAAAATTTACATACATATGTATTTTGACCCACTGAATCCAGTGGTGCAATCTTCAAATGCATATGACTTCTGGTGTTCGAGAAAATGTTAAAAAACCGCTTTTTGCGATTTTTTTGGCGGAAAATTGAAAAAAAATAAAAATCGCTGAAACTATGTTTATAAGTTAACTGAAGCACGAGAAAATTAATGCCGTTGAGCGCGTTTTCATATCACATTTAGTTTTCGAGATATAGCCTCGGAAAAGTAGAAAAACTGAAAAATACGAAAAATTTCACTTCTCCGGAGGCTATATCACAAAAATTATTTGATATTTTTATATAATGGATATATATCATTGCAAAAATATGACGATATATATCAAAATAAATATCATGATATATATCGATCGATATATATCTTCGAACCCTGGTTTAAGCTAAGCATGAAACTATCTACTCATCCTGTAATTGAACACTTTCCTAACTATTTTGTTATAATTTTCACATATATTTAACGTTTTTATATTTATTACAATACATTATTTAACTTAAAAATATGAACAATATGTAATATGCTTTATTTATTACAACAATATTTCCATTTTAAAAATATCCAAATAATTGTATTTTTGTTTTCTTACAATATAAAAGTAATAGAAGTAATATGCGAATTAAGTGAATCACCCAGTAAATCTTAACCAAACAAATAACAGTTATCCATATATTAATATGAGTTCAATACACTTCAATAAGAATTTAAGTACATAACATAACAAATAAATATTTGCTGAGTAAAGATTAGTAAATATAGAAATATATTTCCAATTAACATATTTGAGAAGATTGATAAAATAACAGAATGTGATTGAACAATGTAGGAATGATATTTTCCCAACATTCACAGGTTGAATGAACTAACGAACTCGTTTTTCCACTCAAGGTCGGAATTAACAATATGTTGCCGTTGCCTTTAAATTATTATCTTTCAGGGTTCGTTTCATTTCATTAAGCAAACATTTGTACATGATCATTAGTATTACAAGCACAGATTCCACGGACGTAAATGCTCGCATTTCGTTGTTACAGACCCATTATTAAATTCATCAGTAACTTTATTAAAACGTACTGACCATAGGAACACATAGTGCGTGCTGCTCCCGAAGATTTCTTCAATCTCGAGAACCGGAATTGTGGGGACTATTTTAATATTAAGCCTTTGATGTTATATAGCAATTATTGTTATTATAGAAAAAAAACATTCAACAAAAATAAATTCATTTTTACTTCCTTGTACGAAGTAAAGGAAGTATTGTAATCGCGAAAATTTTCGGTTCTCAGATTTCAACGGAAATACGTATTTTGGCCCTCCCTGAATCCATTTTGACTAATTTCGTCGTGCCGTCTGTACGTACGTATGTACGTACGTATGTATCTCGCATAACTCAAAAACGGTAAGCCGTAGAAAATTGAAACTTTATATTTAGGACTGTTATAGCATCTTGTTGTGCACCTCCCTTTTTGGTCATT
The DNA here is from genome assembly GCA_947425015.1 of Pterostichus niger. Lineage (NCBI taxonomy): Eukaryota > Metazoa > Arthropoda > Insecta > Coleoptera > Carabidae > Pterostichus > Pterostichus niger. Next base: position 35,652,193 of record OX380341.1, read on the forward strand.
ATACAACTACCGGAAGTGGTACTTTACTTGAAGCCTATAATAGATTTTCATGAAAAACTATATTCAAATATAATTTAAAACTTTCCAAATTTGATATATAAGACTACTATATCAATGGAAATAACATAATAGATTTTGGTTAAAATAGACTAACCGGAAGTGGCACATTACATGAAGCTGCTAACAGTTTTCCTTGAAAAAAATGGTATTATTTTAATTTTAGAAATGAATGCTGCAAATAAAAGTTTTAGAGAATTAAATTCTGCGTAAAGCACATTAAGAATTTTTAAATTAGCTTTTTGCATAAACGAGATATCTAAATCTAAATATTATATATTTTTTTATTTAAAAAAAATAATAGTTTGCTATGGATTAGAACAAAAAATAAAAGATTGAATGTCAAATATGTGCAATTAAAAAAATATCTATAGTTTAATACGCGTACAAGGAAGTCATGTGGTGTCCACATCAGATTTTTTGTATCACGAAACAGGAAATACATATTTTATTAGTACGTCGTGTTGATTTTTAAAATATCATAGAATTTGCGATTATCATTCGATGAGAATTATATTTTTAGTTCATTGTTAATATAAAGCTTCTAATATTGTGTTTATCAGTCTAGTTATATAAACATGAATCCCGGGAATTGGGATTATAATAAGCAGCTAATTTCCTAGGATTTCGCTTCCAGGATATGTTAAAAAGGACTTTTTTACTATACAGTAACAATGTTGTTTTTTTATATACTCACATTCTAGATTGAATATATTATTAAACAAATTATTGTTTGTGAAGAGTTACATTAAATAAATCGCGTCAAAAATAACAAATCGTGCGTAAAATACCAATGTAAATTAAATGGGAATTTCATTATTAAACGACAAATAATTGACAACAATCCTTGCATCCAAATATAACAAGCAAACGTCAATCTGAGTAATTGTGTCTATGGTTTTGTCCGTTTTGTCGTTGTATGCCGTTAAATTACAATTTTTCTGTCTTATCGGAAATAAATAATTAATTTATTATAATTAGTAACATAAACAATTGTACAAATTAAATAACATGAAACTAATAGTAGTTTATGTAACAAGTACATAATTTAGGTCTTTATTGGACGAGCCGAATTTTATGGCAGAGCGAGCGCAGCGAGCGAGGCTAATAAATAAGGCGAGTCTATAAAGCCCGATTATGTACGAATTGCATACAACGTTTTATGTTCGACTGCATGAAGAATATTTTCTCTTAAAATATGATTATGTCAATCCCTATATTTAAAACATTTAATTGCATCTCAAAGTGTGCTTCGTTGTTATGCATTTGTTGCTTTATTTATCAAATTGTCAAAGTGAAAAAAGTGTTGAGATGGATGAAGACATTGAAGACGTTCCAAAAGAAATAAAATGCAAGAGAATATCTAACAATTGTATGAGACACATATAATACATACAGAAAATGGTGTTTAAATATTTATTTTGAATTTTGTTTTAATGTGACATTGACAGCAGTCCAATTTTGCATTTTTATCGTACTAGTCCAATAAAGTACCCGATTATGGACAGTAAACAGTGTCGTAAAACAAGGTAATATGATGCAGTCGAACATATAAAATATCTAATAAATTATATTTGTTTTTCTTTTTTCTATTTAGTTCGTAGACAAAATATGGATTGATTTGTATCAATCCATATTTTGTGAACTTCTTACAATTATAGTACTCACTTCTGGCTTAAACTTTGCCACTCAAACATAAAAGTCATACGTCACATAATTGTATCATAAATAAATATTTTTACATTTTACTTATGAGGTAGGTGGCTCAGGTTCGATTCCCACAGCCAACAAATAATTAAAACAACCCCTGTAGCTTCCCCTCCATTAACATCTTTGAAGACTGTAATTTGACGGCTGGTAACCGCACTTTACGCGCATAAATAAATCACTTTGCTACGGCAGAATGCCCTTAGCTAGTAATGGATAAATTTTAATACTGAAGTACTAAAAAATATGAGTAACCTGCATTAATGAGTAAAAATTTCAATGTCTGTTATTTTGTAAATACTGCTCAAATTCCTGCATTAAACATTAATCGAAATCCTTACATCTGTACGCATCGAAGGAGTAGGAATGAGGCGTAATTTGGATTAAGCGTAGGCGCCGTTCCCGCTGTCGAATCCCGCGAAACGATCTGGACCCAGGGAGCAAAGCTCGACGAGCGAGCGTTCTCTCTTACCGCAGAGTAACCAAGCAACCACTCCGCACTCCGCACTCCGCACTCCACACTTAAGGCCTTAATGTCCCCGCAAACCTCTCAGCACTCTGGAAACGCGAGGCAATTCCAACAATATGATGCCTAATCCTAGTTACGCCACTTCAATACCTTGTAAACTTTGCCCGCAGATTTGTGAACAATGTTAAGTGAATTTTAAATCGATATTTATTTACGAATAGTTGGATCATATAAAAAGCGACACCATTCATCCACCATTTTGTTTTAAGACAAACAAAATTTATGAAGCAATGCAAAAATCTGTAAATATATATCATTGAACCTTTTAACTATTAGTGGTCGCTGCACTCTGCAATAGCAGATCTCTGCAAGCAGAGCTGGACAATAGCTAAATAGCTACTTTTATAGCCTAACTACAATTGTTTTAGCTATAGCTGTATCTATGTAAATGTGACAATATATAAGCTATAGTTTGTAGCAATTAATTTGTCCTTTTTCCGTTCAAAAATAATGTTATACGCAAAATGATTTTGGTTGTACAAATTGGGAGTTGTTATCAATGATGCAGTTTCGGCAGTTTAGCCAAGATAATTAAGGGGTAAGGCCACTCTAGACAAGGAAAAAAAGGACCATTTTCTAGATTTTTTTAACGAAATCTAAACGTGCTGCTTAAGAATTGCTTTTGGATGTTAATTTCGTGGTCTTTAAACTTTATTTAATTTTTTTTTAAGAAAATATTCAAAATTGTCGTCAGAAATTTAAAAAAATGGCGACTCCTCTCGGCGCGTAGGGCAAATCGGCGAAAACATTCCGGGAACAGCAATAGACCTGTATCAAAAAGGGATATGTTTTCTTAATCTCTGATGTATACTCTAAAAAAATTCGGGCTGGATTTTGAAAAATTAGATTTTTAACAAAATGGCGCACGTTTGAAAAAAAAGTTCATTATTCGGGACTAAATTTCTGTATAAAAACGACCATAAAAAAACGAATGAAGCACTTTCAAAAAAACCCGTCCGTAGTTTTTGAGTATTTTATATCTAGAATAAGAAATAAAATAATTCAGCACGATCCATCCATTAGTATTTCAGATTTCTTTTCGCCCGATTTTGAAAATATGATTTCGAGAAAAACGCGTTTAAAGTTTGAGGTCATATATATATATTTAAATACTAGTACTAATAGATATATGCTTTTTTCCCTCTGAAATACTTCCGCGTGGCATTTTAATTAATTGTCTCTTATTCCTAAGGATTTAAACTATAATTTAAGCAAATAAAAAAATGCATTTTTTAAATTTCTAGAGTGGCCTTACCCCTTAATTATGTATCATCTAAGATGTGTTATAGCTTCAGTAGTTTAAAGTTACTTTTTATGCAGTTATTTGTGTACCAAGAGCTGCAATAGTGTAAGAGGAACAAAGATACTTTACGCTCGTGATACACACATCATTTTTTCTATGATTGCATCTTAGATGATTAAAAACCGTATACATACTGAAAATAAATTCGTTATATCAATATGACAAGCTTCTGTTTTGTTTGTATCCCTGGTAACTATTGAAGTAAGCGCGTATTTATTTTTCGATTGGTCCACAAAAAACATCAACTTTATAATGTCAAATGAGAGCGTGATTGTCAACTTTTCATATCAATCGTAGAAAAAATAGTTATTTATTGAAGGTTCTAACATATTAAATGAAAAAAATCACTTCAAAATTAAATATTAGTTTTTTGTGGTAGCTTCTCAAGTTTTTTACACAATATAGTTATATTTTTAGAGTAGCTTTTTTTACTGGTCTATCTGTAAATGATAATATATTTTACGCGTAAAATGCAATTACCAGAAGTTAAAATATGCCTCCAAAGATATTAGTGGGGAAGGAGACATAAATTGTTTGTCGACTGTGGGATTCGAATTCGCGTTCTCAAATCCAGAAGCCGATTTAATTCCATTGAGCCAGCTACCTCATCAGAATTAACAAATAGTAATGTTACTTCTCTTATTTTGAAATGTCATGTAAAATATATAACCTAAATAGTGCTATCTCTTTTTAAATGAGTCACATCCTAGATTAATGTTTTATTTAAAGAAAAATAACTGCTGGTATTCTTTTTAAATGTTGTGTAAAGTAAAGATTTTATAAATGCCTTGGATGACGCGATGAACATGTAGATAACATTGAGCCAACGCGCTCTTTCACGACGGCGGCGCGTCGCGGCGGCAGAACATTGCTGCGAGATACTAACAAAGAAACGCACCACCACCATCACCGACAGCGTTTATACAAAGACTACTTATTTTACTGAAAATGCTTATCAATAAAAAGAGATATATGTTTCATAATTATGAATTAAATTTTGAAAAGAATTTTAACAATAGAGCTGCACTTTTACAATATATTTTTATATGTAAAAAACGGTAATACAGGGTGTGGCAAAAGTTTGAAAACGGTCAAATATCTCGAAAACTAATCAACCAATTGCCAAACAAAAAAATATGTCCAAAAAGTTTTCAAAAACTCTACTCAAAAGTACCAAAAAAAGTCCCCCACCCACCCCCCTGGGGGTCGGGGGAGGGGGGCAACTCGAAAATTTTAAATGGAAACGTACACTTTTCATTGCAGATGTGTTCATTCTGTCTGGGTCATTTTTTTTAATTCGCGATAGATGGCGCTGTAATCGCAAAAATAACATTTAAAATCTGAAATGACAACCTACATTTTTATTTGCAGACTCGGATTCTACGCTGAAAATGTGTTTATTTCGTGTGAGTAATTTTTTTTTTATTCGAGGTAGATGGTGCTGTAATCGCAAAAACGGAATTATTCGATATCAGCGTATATCAGCAATATAATTAAATTATAAAGAGAGATATGCCAATACCACAAGAAATACTAAAAATACAAGTAATTGCATGAAAATTCATGAGTACTTCGACAAGTATTTGTAGTTCAAGTGGTGGCGTGTGAAAGGCTCTGAGTTAAAATCCCGGTAAATGCTCATTCAGTTTTCAATAGTTATTCGTGTATTAAGAGCGTAAAGTGATTCGTTGTTACTCGAACACGGTAATTGCAGCGCGAGCCGAATGCGACAGCTGCAATAGTGTAAGAGGAACAAAGACACTTTACGCTCGTGATACACACATAATTTTTTTTACGATTGCATCTTAAAATTATTAAAAAACGTATGCGTACTGAAAATAAATTAATTCTGTCAACTGTCAATATGACTAGTTTCTGTTTTGTTTGTATCCTTGGTAACTATTGAAATAAGCGCGTGTTTAATATCTTTTTCGCGCGTTGCCATTGGAAACGCGCGCATTTAACGTCTTTTTTGCGCGTTGCCATTGGAGACGCGCAAAAAAGATATTTTTCGATTGTTCCACAGAAAACGTCAACTTTACGTTGACAAATAAGAGCGTAATTGTCAACTTTTCATAGCAATCGTGGAAAAAAATTATTTCTATTCCAATTATGACAAAGGAGCCCATTAAATCCGGTCTCACTGAGATAAACCAGAAGTTGAAAATACGCATTACGTTTTCCGATCGTGTGTAATCGTCTCCTTAGTATAAAGTGCAGAAGGTAATAGCTCTTGGATTATATTATGTAGACATTATTTATGCAAAGACAACAAAGTAAACCGCTTATCGTCGCGAAAAACAAAACGTGACATTATGAAGGTACCGCGTTATCGGATAAATTTCATTTTCTTTTTAAAAAGTATTTAAAAATTGGATGTTTACCAGAAATCCACTTTACTGTGACTTACTTTTCTTGCTTGAAACTCTTGCCAACTTTCATATCAACAGTTTATCAATGGCAATTGCTCCAGTCAAATTAAATAGCATTTTGGTTTTAAGAATTCATAGTATCTTCAGTATAAAGGAAGTTTATACTAAATTTCTTTTCTCCTGAATTAAATTATTTAAATAAATGTAAATATATCATTACCCATTACTGGGTATGGTACTCTGTCATAGCAGATGATATATTTTAGAGATGGGCGAATATCAAATTTCTTGAATTCGAATATCGAATACGAATATTAATCAGATCTCGAATATTCGAGGTACTCGAATATTCGAATACTCCTAAAAGTTAAATTATTTATTATTAATAATGATTTAATTATGTCCTTTATTTGAATGAAATTTTTAAGATAAATTAAAATTAAAACAAAAAGTACAAACAAAAAAGAAAAAAAAACGAAAACTTCAAATTTAAGGTGAAACGTACGGGCTGATGTTGGCGAAAAACAAATTTGAAATATGGTACGTCTTCATGGTTTTGAAACAAAACAACTTTGTTATTAATAACTTCAAAATATTGTAATAGCTTTAAGTTTATGTACAAATGATAAAGAAAAATATAGTCTAAAATTGAGGTCAACATATAGCGCGATATTCGAGGTATTCGCATGTTCGCTATACTCACGTTAATATTCGAAAATCTCGAATATCGAATAAGGTCAATATTCGCGGCATTCGACTATTCGCGGATGATATTCGCCCATCTCCAGAGATGTGCATCTACGTGTAATCTTTAATTGTCTACATCTACACGTAGACAATACGTCGACAATTTTAGCGACGTAGACAATGTAAACAATGTAGATAATGCATCTGACAGTTGTAAAATTCAACATAACCTAAATTTATTCCTTTGTAACTATTACATGTATTCGTATTCATGAGCTCGGGTCATTATCGGTCTTTATATAATAAAACTAATAAAGCAAGTGCTCGTACATTACTAGACGAATGTCTGTCTTGGGTCTTGGGCGAACTGTCATATTTTTAAAATCGATCAACGCGCCATCTCACCAGACGGAGTTTTCTTTGACGCTATTTTTAACAGTAACCAGTTGACAAATTTTAAACGTTTTGCCCTACACAACTAGTTTTTTTTCATGTAATCTTTAGATTAAAAATATAATCTCTAACAACATTTAAAATTCTCTAGTTCTAGGGATAAAATTTCTAATATGACTTAAGTGAACACAGGTGTTTTCTTTGTCTACATAGTCTACATTGTTTATATGAAAAATGAAGACGTAGACTACATGATTGTTTACACGTAGAGAATGGCGTAGATTACTTGCAGTAGACTACGCGCACATCCCTGCATCTCTAATATATTTCTTCGCGTGAAGTGTGGTTACCAGTTATCAAATCACGGCCCCCAAAGATGTTAGTGGAGGAGGAGCCACAGGGGTAGATTAAATTCTTGAAAATAACAAATCCGTCTCTGCACAAGCAATTAATAATGTCGAGTGTACAAGTTAGGAGTTATTATCGATGAAGCAGTTTCGGCAGTTGATTATATGCTGCCTGGAGTTAAGATAATTATGTATCATCTAAGATGTTTCTATAGCGAACATATTCGCAAGCATATGTGAGTAGCTTTGGGTTATGTTATTACATTACACGTAAACACGCTCCTAACAGTGTTGTTCAAAAGTGGATTGTTTGTAAACAGGCAACTGAAATTACATGACTATTAGCAACAATTCCAAATGCGCCTGCAAACATTCGACAATTACATAGTTGGTATGTTTTAGTTATAAGTTTCATTAGTGTCAATCATCATTCTGGACTGCAAATATAATATAATAGAGTGGAATTTACTAGCTATTATATTCGAATATCTAACTGTAAAATATCTCGAATATAAATTTAATGTTGTCAGTTACAAATGATGAAGATAGCGGACAGATTTGCTAAAATATTTTAATTAGAGATGGGCGAATATCATCCGCGAATAGTCGAATGTCGCGAATATTGACATTTTTCGATATTCGAGATTTTCGAATATTAACGTCAGTATAGTGAACATTCGGATACCTCGAATATCGCGCCATATGTTGACCTCAATTTTTGACTATGTTTTTCTTTATCATTTGTACATAAACTTAAAGCTATTACAATACTTTGAAATTATTAATAACAAAGATATTTTGTTTGAAAACCATGAAGACGTACCATATTTCAAATTTGTTTTTCGCCAACAGCAGCTCGTACGTTTCACCTTAAATTTGAAGTTTTCGTCTTTTCTTTTTTGTTTGTACTTTTTGTTTTAATTTTATTTTTTCTTAACAATTTCATTCAAATAATGATAAGGACATAATTAAATAATTATTAATAATAAATAAATTAACTTTTAGGAGTATTCGAATATTCGAGATCTGATTGATATTCGTATTCGATATTCGAATTCGAGAAATTTGATATTCGCCCATCTCTACTTTTTTCTACGTCCGTTAGGAAATAGACGTTTTATTTCACTTATTTGAGTTATGTAATGAACTGCATTATTTAACTAGTGAAATAATGAGGTAACATAGCAACACAAAATAATTAAGATATCTTGGCAAACGAATTCTGATTTGTTATTCTTTTATTTTTTGAATTTATAACTGTCATTAATATGTCAAAATTTCATAATTTCAAAAACGCTCTTTCATATTTATTAGAATGGAAGTAGAAAAAATATTGTATGAAACTAGTAAGGAAATGAAGGTTATTACCTTACTTATGTGTTTACATAACTCGACTACGCCTCGTTCTGCAAATTTCACATGCGTAAGGTAATAACCTTCATTTCCTTACTAGTTTCATAAATAGCTATTTTTTTTGTTTTATACTGTCAGTTTGACACATTATTATTTTATTTGTCTCGGGAAATTATTTAACATTAAACGTGAAAATTATGAAGTGATGAAAATAGTTACTTTTCTCCTTAGGGAGGATAATTTTATTACCTCCCGCTAGGAGATAATTTTCTACTTTCCACCCGCATTTAAGGGCAGAAAAACCAACTTCCGGTTATTGTAGTTGAAATAAGATTAAAATAAAATTAACATTCTCACTGTACTTTCAAGAACAAGTGAACAAGTCTTAATGTACAAAGGTTCAAAAATCAATCGCTTTCGAGATAGAAGTGATTTCGTTTTCTCATAATGAGAATCCATAGTTCTCATAATGAGAATCCAGATAACGAGAAAACAGCACACACAATTTGGGCAATAAAATATGAAACATATAATTTTTTTGTCTAATTTATTAGCGTTACATGTTCAAATCATATTTCACTACACAATAGCATATGTTAAAGTAATGCTCATTAAACCAATTTACGTGATTTTACTAGATATAGATACAAATTGTTGTTCTCGATTCGAATTTGAAATATTTAAATTACGGATATGGAAACCTAGTTTCATCATTCATTTTTTATCAATTGTCAATAATGTAACTGAAGCAGTTAAATTATTATTTTGACATTTATATGGATTTGTTGAGTCAAATTACTGATATCAATTTAAATCTATCAAAAGCAATCAATTATTTACAATTTTTTTAAAGGCATATATACAAATAAGTCCTGATTAAGCTAAATATAAATAATAATAAATATATCATCACGCATTTTACTTTGTTTACTTCGTTGTGATTGGAGTTTGAGAAGCTGGGTTCGATTCCCACAAGCTCTCGCTGCACAAACATCTTTGGGGACCGTGATTTAACGCTCAGTTACTGCACTTCACGTTTATAAATATATCTCTTTTCAAGATCTGCTACGGTGTAGTACTACATCCAGTAATGGATAAAAGACGTGATGATATATTTATTAATTTTATTTTTACTTGTTAGTTGGCTTCAAACTTAATTTTTGTAATCAATGTTATTATAAAAAGTCATTACTTTTCTTGGTTTATAAAAGAAGGAAAAATTAGGTAAATATAAAATAAGCAATACGTAATTAGTAAACAAGCTTTATGAAAGTTGCTTGTTCAAAAGCTATTTTCTTTGTCAAACTTCTAACAAACGTTCATTATCATCGTACAAAAATATTTTTAAAACAGAAAAAAATATTCTTTTAAATGGTTCTGACATTTTACTTAATTGTTTGTTTTTTATATCGTTCATGAAAAACTAATTACGAGATTTTAATAGAAATACACTTTTAAAACATCATCAGATTTATTTTAACTATTGACATAATGATATTAGTATAAAACTCGAAAAGTACCGGTGCTAACCGGAAAAGTATTCGTCAAATTGAGCTAAATATGAACAAGAGTATATATGGGATGTGCTATATAAATAGTGAGTTTACATAACTACCTCATTGTTCTATTTTACTGATTTGAGTTCTAAGTTTCTGTTACGTGTTCATTAATAATCAAAATGTCTTTATATATATTTTTTCTACTTCCGTTAGGAAATAGACGTTTTATTTCACTTATTTGAGTTAGGTAATGAACTGTATTATTTAACTAGTGAAATAATGAGGTAACATAGCAACAGATATCTTGGTAGACGAAGTCTGATGTGTTATTCTTTTATTTTTTGAATTTATAACTGTCATTAATATGTCAAAATTTCATAATTTCAAAAACTGTTACAAGCTTTAGTCACAATGGCTGGTAGCATAAGCTCTGTTTTTGGGTGTTTTAAGAGCATGGTTTTAACATGTTAAAGATAGCAAAAACACCCAAAAACACTGCTCTTAAAACAGGCAAAAACAGAGCTCGTGCTACCAGCCAATGTGTATGATAACAGCTCCAAGATCACCAGCTATTCCAAGATGATGATACAAGGTCCGATGATGTTATTCACGATGATAACAGTTTCAAAGACATTGGTTGGAACACCAGCTACTCCAAGATGATGATACCATCTCCAATGATATTGTGATGCTGATGTAAACGCCAGCTGCTCCAAGATGCCGGCAAAGATCGCAAGAGATGTTTGCAGGTCCCGTTATGTTCCTATAAATTTAATAATAATAATAATAAATGTATTTGTTAAGAGAAAGAGAGTCTGCACAAATAGATTGGTATCAAATACAATTACATTATGTTATTAAACATTTTATACATTTAACATAAAAGCTCTTATTTTTAAACATGTTTTAACATAATTATAAATATCATACATTTTTTCTTTAGTATGTTCTGCGAGAAGAGATGCATTGGAATTGTCTTGATTACTGTAAAGAATATATTTATTTAGGAATTTGTTACGAACAGGATTATATATGGGACAATTGAATAAGAAATGATAAAAGGTGTTTTCTTCATAGGAGTTACATATGCTGCAAATCTCATCTCCTTTGAATCTGTGCCAAAATCCGTCTTGATTTATGTTCCTATAAATATAAAAACAATGTATTAGTAATATAGAACAACTAAAAACAGTAAAATAGAATTGCATTCACCAGCATTCATACCAGACATCCCATTATAATTTTATTAATACAAATTTTTCGAAACACATGCACAAGAAACACGTTCTTATTCCCTAATTTTAGAGAGAGAAACACTGCTTTTCTCCCCTAGGGAGAGAAACATTGTTTCTCTCCCTAGGTAGGATGTTTCTCTCTCTAGGTAGCATGTTTCTCTCCCTAGAGATATGTTTCTATCCCTAGAGACTACGATTATTAGCTGTTTGCGGCGTTTCCTAGGTAACTAGTTACGCAACCCATATTTGACATTTGTCCCGATAAGACAGTAATTTTTGTGCACTTGTTACGAAAAGTATAATATGCTTCACGGGATGGCGCAATTATCCCTTGTGTGAAGTTGGCATACTTCGACTTCAGCTCGAGCCTTCGGCCCTCGCTTGCGTCTCGGTTTGTCAACTTCATGAATCGCTTGTTTCCCTCCCTTGATGCATAACATACTATATTTTAATTTTTATTAATAGTTTGTAGACACAGTTTACATTATTCGAATTAATTACCGATTTTGTATCTACACTATTCTGATTGAAATAGAAATGATGGTACAAAAGTGAATAGAATTTTTATAGCAAAAGTATGTGGAGTGGAAATATGACGAAATCTGAAAAATATTCCTTTTCTCCAACACCTTGGAAACTTGAAATCCTTCGCCTGATTTTCACGCTATACACTTCGTCCATATAAATTTTCTTTGTCATCCTCTCATTACTTATTCTTCCCACATGTTCAATCGATTCTTACCTACTCTCCTTACAACATTTTCAATCTTACACTCTTTATATATTCATTCTTTATCCTGTCTGTTCTTAGTGCTCTGGCTTCTTTCACATGAGTTCTTAACTTATTCAGACACTAGCGAATTTTTGCAGCTTACGTATGAAATATTCGACTCAAATTCCAAGCGACATTCATTCCGAAAACAATGCTTGATCACAAAATATCAATATTTTCTTAAGAATGTTCTCAATTTATCAGGAAAATCTTAGCTAAACATGTGCTTCATTGGGTCTATAATTAGCAGCTTTTCTTTGTGAAATAAGATGTTATTTTAATTTTAAATTAATCCTGTTATTTACATATATTTTTTAAGCTAAATGTTGAATGAAATTAAATTAAAAATCAACACTAGGTTAGTTTCAAATAATGTAAAGTTTATTTTACAATACGTATTTCGGTCGACTAGACCATCATCAGGTGAACAAGATAAGAATGAATTTGTACATTAGAGTAAGACTTATAAATAGTATACACAAGAATTCTGACACAAGAAGTGGGAGACCGGTCGTAATTTCAGCATTAGATTAATGAGCATAAGAAAGCGCTACTAAATAATAATGTGTCTTCAAATGTTGCTAAACATTGTCTTGACAATAACCATAAGTTACATGATAAGAGTTTGTCAATCAAACACATTTGTAAAAAGGGATTAAAGTTGGATTTCTTAGAATCCTTGGATATTCAGATTGCCATTAAGGACCAGCTAACAGTAATGAATGAACAAATAGATTTGTACCGTTCACCTTTAATACGTCCGCTTTAATCTCTTTACAACTAGGTTTAAAATGTAATTTCCATCCAAATAATTATAGTTACCTCTTCGGTCTGATCTTATTTTCTTTCAACTATGGTCATAAATGTATTTTTCCCAAACTAATTGTACTTATAACATCTGTTTTCAATCATGTATCTCCCACTTCTTGTGTCAGAATTCTTGTGTATACTATTTATAAGTCTTACTCTAATGTACAAATTCATTCATATCTTGTTCACCTGATGATGGTCTAGTCGACCGAAATACGTATTGTAAAATAAACTTTACATTATTTGAAACTAACCTAGTGTTGATTTTTAATTTAATTTTATTATAAAATGTTTCAACGAGAACCGACAGTTAAATCTATCGAATTTACTATATGTTGAAAATATTGTAATGAATTTGAAATATTAAATTTATTTGTTAATATTTCTGCTATTCTGCAACTGATTAATTCCAATTACAGTACAAGGTCTGGTCTCACCAAACCGCAGTATAATTAATATATTTTTAGCTTGAGTGGGTCAAATGCCGTAATGCCGAACCTATCGATAAGTTAATAACAATAGTTATTTTTTACATGGCATGAAATGGAAAATGTAACGAACCGGAACTCCAATTTAAAATTATAGCGCGACTAAAAACACTAAAATGGCCCAGAAAATGCGTTTTAGATCGAAGATTAATTTCGCAGCAGATAACAATAATTTTAATAATTCTAATATTTATGGAGTAGGTTGACTTAGTGGTATCGAGTCGGCCTGAACCCGGGTTCGATATCCACAGTCGACAAATAATTTTCACCATGTGAAAAACCCCTGTTGCTCTCCCACCACTAACATCTTTGAGATTCTTAATTTGTCAGCTGGTAACCGCATGTCAAGTGAAGAAATATATCACTTACCAAGATCTGTTACAACGTAGTAATAGGTAAAAGGCATTATGATATATTTATTTTTGTAAATACAAATTTTGAAAAAGTCATAAGATTAAATGTAGTTTATCTGAACTAAACAATTTAGTACCATTAGTTTGGGGTAGGTGGTTCAGTGGTATCGAGTCGGCCTATGGATCTTAAGAACCCTGGTTCGATCCCCACAGCCTACAAACAATTTTCACCAATTTGAATCTACCCCTGTAGTACCCCCTCCATTAACATCTTTGAGAGCCGTGACTTGACGACTGGTAACCGCACTTCACGCGAAGAAAATATCACTTACCGAGATCTGCTACGGCAGAGTGGCACACCCAGTAATAGGTAAAAGACGTGATGATATATTTATTTATTTATATTTATAGATTGAGAGTTATGTCTAATATATTATTCACAAATCAATTATTTATTTGTACATGCTACTCTGTACAACAGGAACTTAATCCCAATTACAGTACAAGGTCCGGACTAAAACTAATATAGAGTGCGAAGCATTCAACGAAGGGCAAGCCGGTACAAAAACACCATCTTCTGAGAAGACGTGTTCCAAGAATATACTCGCTACATATAAAACTAAGAATATACGGCAATGGAGGGATTCACAGCGTTTCGGCAACGCAACTTGTGATATTATTAATTACCTAGAAATTAATTGCGGTATTCTGTTCGTTGATGACGTGAATTTAAACCTCGCGTGATATTACACATACCATTCCGCCCTTCGCCCACCGCCCTCAACGTTCAAAATTACTCGACTACTGAAATTCAGTTTTTGACACATAAGTTTTAATTAATAGGTGGCACTGATGATAAATATAGTTCTGAATGTTGTTTCGTGAAATGTTAATGAAAAATTGATGTTCGATTTATGCGTACAAATCATCAACTTGTCAAATGGACGTTACATAACTACAACACAACTATGTTTGACAAATCACAGTTTTCAGAAATATTCATCAATTATATTTCCTTATTACTTCCTTGTACGAAGTAAAGGAAGTATTGTAATCGCGAAAATTTTCGGTTCTCAGATTTCAACGGAAATAGGTATTTTGGCCCTCCCTGAATCCATTTTGACTAATTTCGTCGTGCCGTCTGTACGTACGTATGTACGTTTGTATGTATGTACGTACGTACGTACGTATCTCGCATAACTCAAAAACGGTAAGCCGTAGAAAATTGAAACATTATATTTTGGACTGTTATAACATCTAGTTGTGCACCTCCCTTTTTGGTCATTATACAACTACCGGAAGTGGTACTTTACTTGAAGCCTATAATAGATTTTCATGAAAAACTATATTCAAATATAATTTACAACTTTCCAAATTTGGTATATAAGACTACTATATCAATGGAAATAACATAATAGATTTTGGTTAAAATAGACTAACCGGAAGTGGCACATTACATGAAGCTACTGACGGTTTTCCTTGAAAAAAATTGTATTATTTTAATTTTAGAAATAAATGTTGCAAATAAAAGTTTTAGAGAATTAAATTCTGCGTCTAGCACATTCAGAATTTTTAAATTAGCTTTCTGCATAAACGAGATATCTAAATTTAAATATTATATATTTTTTGATTAAAAAAAAAATTAAGTTTGCTATGGATTAGAACAAACAAAAAGAAGATTTAATGTCAAATATGTGCAATTAAAAAAATATCTATAGTTTAATACGCATACAAGGAAGTCATGTGGTGTCCACATCAGATTTTTTGTATATGGCTAAATTTCAAAAACAATTAAGGATATATATTTATTTATTTATTTATGTTACCCTGTACAACTGGAACTGAATTCCAATTGAACATGCTACCTAGAGAGAGAAACACCCTACCTAGGGAGAGAAACACCCTACCTAGGAAGAGAAACACCCTACCTAGGGAGAGAAACATAATGTTTTTCTCCCCAGGGGAGAAAACCAGTGTTTCTCTCTCTAAACTTAGGGAATAAGAACGTGTTTCTTGTGCATGTGTTACGAAAATTAAATTTTTGACATAATTTTACATATATTTTTGACTGCCTAACTGCAATTATGTGGCATTTACTTTCAAATGAAAAAACAAAAAGACACTTTTTACTTTTTTTATTTATTTATTTTACATTGTACAACAGGAATTAACCCCAATTACAGTACAGGGTCCGCACTCACCGAGCCGCAGTGTGGTAGTTCATATAATTTTTAGCTTGAGTGAGATTCGAACTCGGGATCTCCGGATTCGAATTCCATATCGCTATCCACACCACCGTACTGACGGACAATATTATATGATTATCTAAGGTAGGTGACTCAGTGGTATCAAGTCGGCCTCTGGATTTTAGAACCCGGTTTCCCACAGACGACAAACAATTTTTACCTCGTTGAAACTTTCTCTCCACTAATATCTTTAAGGGCCGTGAATTGACGGCTGGTAATCGCATTTCATGCGCATAAATATATCACTTACTGAGATCTGCTACGGTAGGGTACTAAACGCAGTAATAAGTAAAGGGCGTGATGATATATTTATTTATTACAAAGCAAAAAAGTTTTTCGAAATTCGCAAAAATAATTGCACATTACTTTCTCATGCCATTGATTACTGATAGGTTACAGTAATGAATATGGAATAGGTGGCTCAATGGTATCGAGTCGGCCTGTGGATCTTGAGAACCCTGGTTCGATCCCTACAGCCGACAAACAATTTTCACCAATTTAAATTTACTCCTGTGGCTCTCCCTCCACTAATATCTTTGGGGGGCGTGATTTGACGGCTGGTAACCGCACTTCATGCGAAAAAATATATCACTTACTGAGATCTGCTTAGGCAGAGTGCCACACCCAGTAATGGGTAAAAGGCGTGATGATATATTTATTATATTTTAATGAATAGAAATTAATAAACTTGACAATCTCTGATCTAGAATTTAGCTGAAATTTGGCAGATAAATAAGAATAAGAAAAGTATAAATAAAAATCTTAAGATCAAAAAGTGATAATAGTGTAAAGCCTTACTCCCAATGTAAGATGTAAACAAAGGAGTCCCCACCAAGACAATCTTCTCCGTTGCTGGCAAAGACCTTGTCACCAGCTGAAGATTTCTGTCCGTGATAACAGCTCTCATCAAAAATACATGCCACGCGGAAACGTCAAAATTATAATATCATTTTTATAGTATTTAAGGCGTATAAAAATGTTTAGGTATGACTAATATATGTGAGAACAATTCAACAAACAAAAGCCGAAACTGATAGCACGAAAATAGTGTAATATTATGTTAAGGTTACAGAAAAAAACAAATGTGCTTATTATATCTTTTAAAATTTCTCAGTAGGTGTATAATTACGGCATATTTGAAGAACAAATATATAAAAAACAAATGTTAATTAAAGTAATTAAATAGATTTTTTTTTTATTATATAGTGCTGGGCAGGGTTCGAAGATATATATCGATCGATATATATCATGATATTTATTTTGATATATATCGTCATATTTTTGCAATGATATATATCCATTATATAAAAATATGAAATAGTTTTTGAGATATAGCCTCCGAAGAAGTGAAATTTTTCGTATTTTTCAATTTTTCTACTTTTCCGAGGCTATATCTGAAAAACTAAATGTGATATGAAAACGCGCTCAACGGCATTAATTTTCTCGTGCTTCAGTTAACTTATAAACATAGTTTCAGCGATTTTTATTTTTTTTCTATTTTCCGCCAAAAAAATCGCAAAAAGCGGTTTTTTAACATTTTCTCGAAAACCAGAAGTCATATGCATTTGAAGATTGCACCACTGGATTCAGTGGGTCAAAATACATATGTATGTAAATTTTCGTTTTAATAATCCTACGATTAAGGATTTTTGGGAAAATTTAATTAAAATCTGAAAAAACCAAAGGGGTACCCCTTAGGAAATAATTAAAAATATTAAATTGCTTAAAATTGTATGAAAATTTGCTTATAAGTCAATTCGGACACGGGGAATTCAACGCCGTTGAGCGCATTTCCATATCTTGTTTATTTTTTGAGATATAGCCTCCGGAAAGTGAAATTTTTCGAATTTTTCAGTTTTTCTACTTTTACGAAGCTATATCTCGAAAACTAAATGTGATATGAAAACGCGCTCAACGGCATTAATTTTCTCGTGCTTCAGTTAACTTATAAACATAGTTTCAGCGATTTTTATTTTTTTTCAATTTTCCGCCAAAAAAATCGCAAAAAGCGGTTTTTTAACATTTTATCGAAAACCAGAAGTCATATGCATTTGAAGATTGCACCACTGGATTCAGTGGGTCAAAATACATATGTATGTAAATTATCGTTTTAATAATTCTACGATTAAGGATTTTTGGTAAAATTGAATTAAAATCTGAAAAAACCAAAGGGGTACCCCTTAGGAAATAATTAAAAATATTAAATTGCTTAAAATTGTATGAAAATTTGCTTATAAGTCAATTCGGACACGGGGAATTCAACGCCGTTGAGCGCATTTCCATATAATGTTTAGTTTTTGAGATATAGCCTCCGGAAAATTGAAATTTTTCGAATTTTTCAGTTTTTCTAAATGTGTACAAAAACTAAAATTAAAAAATAAATATCCAAAAAGTGATATTTATCTGATATATATCCTATATATCAGATATTTTGATATTTATTATAAATATCATGATATTTACGAACCCTGGTGCTGGGTGGCTTCTGTATATAAGCGAGATAGTTCATCATTGACATCATGAGAAGACTATAATTAAATTTTATTAATGTATAGTATATTGTAATATTACTAAGGAAAAGGTTTAATTGATAAATGAGTACGAATTTTGCAATGGCCCTTTCCCACGTGTGGTACATACTATTATTATTTTTTAAATATCAGTACGAGAAAATATTGTCTAAGGAAGAAAAGTAAAAAAAAGTATTATTTTCGTCTCTAAATTAAGGGAAAAAAATACTTTCTTATTAGCCTAGATTTAAAAATTAAAGATGAATTTTGACGTTTAAATAAGATAGTGGCTCTGTGGTATCATGTCTGCCGAGTTCGATTCCCACAGTCGACAAATAATTTTCACCACACTAAAACTACCCTTGTGGCTCTCCCTTCACTAACATCTTTAAGGGCCGTGATTTGACGGCTGGTAACTGCATTTTACGCGGAGAAATACATCACTTATCAAGATTTGCTACGACAGAGTACCATACCCAGTAATTAGCAAAAACCGTGATGGTATATTTATTTATTTATAAAATGAATAATATTTTTTTCTTAATAGAATATTATTGGAGAGAAAATGTGTCACTTAGAAAAAGTGAAAATGTCCGGACTCCTGTGGTTGTTGTCGCCATCGTCTGGAAATGTATCTCTTTCTTTACTACACAATGTAGCATCTTATAGATTAATTAACTGACATCCATACACCTAATATTACCCAGCTAACATTACAACTTCTCTCCAAGTATAAAGTACCTATACCGCAGAATTTATGAAACAGGTATATGTAGCCGTTTAAGTATCAAAACATCATAATTCAAAAGCACATAAACGTGTGTTTGCACATATATGTTATGACAAAGTTTAGTAACCCAACACAGCACCCTTGGATCGTACAACAACAGCAGCGACAGCAGCAGCAGCAGCAGCAACATCAGAGCCGAGTGTGCGACGGTCTACCGGAAATGACGAAACTTGGCGGCTTTGTCCAGTGAACTCTGCCGGACCTGCCACCTGTGTTCACCTCGCGCGACGAGCGCGAGCTCCAACGACAACGACGACACAATCTGCTGCTCACTGCTCGTGCGACTGCTAAATAATTACTTCGACACCGAAATGTCTGTACAAGGGTAAATTATAATGGCTGATGACACTCGGACGCAAATAAGTGCGACAGGTTCACTGAACACACGCTTTTTATTAAGTGATGTTCAATGTTTCACGGTATGATTTGACTAATAACTTCTGTGAAGGATAAACTGTTAGCAAATACTTTATGCGTCATTGCTCGGGTTTTAATGATGGGCATGACACTGACAATTTTTCAAATTTTTTTAACGTTACTTCATCATTAGCAACTTTAGGGAATATAGTTTGATTGCATTTTACGCGCATAAATATATCACTTACTGAGATCTGCGACGGCAAGTGCTACATCCAGTAATGGGTGAAAGGCAAGCTTAAATTTTTCTTTAATGGTCAACCTCTAAAATATAGTAATAATAAGAAAGAATACAACTGATCATTTTGCAGATAGATAAATATATCATCTCTCTTTGTCGTAGCAGATCTCGGCAAGTAATATATTTATGCGCTTGAAGTGTGGCTACCAGCCGTCAAAACACGCCCCCCAAAGATGATAATGTAGGAGAAGCCAATATTATGCTAATGTGAAAATCGAAGCAAGGTCCTCAATTCACCCTCCGGCTTGAAACCACTGAGTCACTCACACCAATTTAATTATTTATTTGCCAGAAGATAGAATACAAAGTATTTCCCCTTGTAAAATAGTATTTATGTAGTTAGTGTGAAAAGTGCCACTTTATTGTACTATTAGGAAGTTTGCCGCACTATTTTTTATATGATCGAAAATAAAATAAATTAAATATATAATCATGTCTTGAACCCATTACTGGATGTGGCACTCTGTCGTAGCAGATTTCAGTCAAAGATATATTTATGCGTGTGACGTGTGGTTACCAGTCGTCAAATCACGCCTCCTAAATATGCCACAGAGGTAATTTTAATGCGATGAAAATTGTTTTTCGGCTTTGGGAATCGAATCCACAAGTCGACTCTATAAATAATTATTAAATCATCTAAACTCATAATTCATAATAATGGGGTAGGTGGCTCAGTGGTATCGAGTCGGCCTGTGGATCTTGAGAACACTGGTTCGATCCCCAAAGCCGACAAACAATTTTCACCAATTTAAATCTACCCCTGTGGCTCCCTCTCCACTAATATCTTTGAGGGCCGTGATTTGACGGCTGGTAACCGCACTTCACGCGAAAAAATATATCATTTACCGAGATTTGGTTAGGCAGAGTGCCACATCCAGTAATGGGGAAAAGGCGTGATGATATATTTATTTATTTATTTAAATTCCTAATTCTTTTACTCCATTATTTTTCGATACTACTAAGCCACCTACACCATTAATTAATTATACTAATTAAATTTCAAACATAAAAACAATTGTATTATAGGTTTCATAGTTCAATTTGCTCCTTAGCAGCTATTTAATTGCAAGTTGATTGATAGTTTTTCTTTCCTTGGAAATAAAAGAAAACTCATATCCATGGCAACTACAGGAATACAACAGTATGATTTGAGATTAGTGAAATTCAGGTGACATCTATGAAGAGAATAACCTGATCTAAATTTCTTCTAAATTTATTTCTAAAAATTTAACTTTCTAATAGGGGAGAGAAAACAACTATATGTATACCCCACCCCATGAAGAAAGTTCCATTCTTTGCTCAAGATCTTTATATCCCTCATCTTCGACTCGGGAACTGAAATAATACATTCGGGAAGAAATGTATCACTTTCTTCCTCTGGTATACAAATTACTATTATTGCGCGCTGTGTGATAAACAATTATTCTTTGCACTGAGAATGAATCCATAATGACTCATTTAAGGAAATACATTTCTAACAAATATCAAATAACCTTAATTACATGTTTTGAATATACTTCACTTCTATTAAGTCCACAAAAAAGCAATGGGAAAAATGTAAGCACAAAAATTAAAATTCCTTGCAAGATCATTAAACTGTCGGCACTTGAAACACCAAATAAAAAACAATTAACCGAAACATCTTAGTCATAATACCCTATCTGCAGCAGCATCAAGTGTGCCACGAAATGAAGATCAACACCAGAGGTAATTACCCGTGGGGAGGTGCGGTGGGTGCTGGTAGCTCCCACCCGCTGCAAGGTTGTATTCACGAACAGGTGATACGCTTTATAAAATAGCCAGCGCACAAACCATGGACCGCACACTTTTCTAGTTCGGTACGCAGACCACGGATCTGCACGCATCGTGTTTAGTGTTGTTGCATTTTTGTGAGTGTATGGCTTCGTGATTGTCAGTTACCATGGGAACGATAAAGGTACGGATTTGTTTTTGTTTGAGGCGCTGGTGAAATATTTATTTATATTATAATGTACTTAATCCCAATTGTGGTAGTTTCATATAATTGTTAGCTTGAGTGCGATTCCTACTCAAGATCTCCGGATTCGAATTCCGTAACGCTATCCATACCACCGTACTGCCGGACATTATAAATATACATGTTTATAAAACAAATTTAATATATTTCTTACATATCAAATTTAATTTTAAATCAATGAAATTATATATCAAAGTATTGGTTGTATTAGATGAGAAGAATTAAACGAATACCCAGTAATTTTTGGAAAACATAGCTTTATTATAAAAATTCATAAAAACGATATTTCAAGACGTAATTGGACTCATTATCAAGTCTTGAAATAGAATATCCTTATTGTTCCATATTGGTTTATTGATCTACTCATATTTACGTGAAAATGTTTGTATTACGAAAACCGTGCCATGAGAGATTAATATAGAAAATCAGTTTTCCTAATTACTTTATAGAAAAATAGTTAAAATGAAAGAATTAAATTATCCATCTCTATTAATAAAAATATATTAATTAATTACTTATTTTATTATTGTTACAATTAATTTTTTATATATCGGTCATAAAATTTGTCCTATTTTAACGAAAATTCTTGTAGAAAGTGACGCATTTTTAACCTATTTTGAAAATAGTGCAAAAATAAAATAATACCTTTATAGTGGTTTACTCGTATTTTCATTTATTTTCACAATTTTTATTCATCTATCTCTTTGGAGATCATTCCAAATTCGGCAGCATGATATCAAAATATTAACATCTATCAAAATAATTTGTATTTACGTAAAAATCAATATACAAAAAATATATGTGTACAATACTTAATGAATGAATTGTTTTTTTCACTCATTTAATTGATGCACAACAGTAAAGCATGGAAAAATATTGCTTTCATTATTAGATATATAAATAAGTATTAAAAGATGTTAAAAATTGACATTGTTTGCAGAGATTTTTAAAAAGGTAAATTTTGTATTTTATGGCCATTTGCACCGTCATAACATAACATTTTAAACTTGGTTTAAATAAATAAAGGCAAAATGAAGCTAAATGTTATATGGAATAATTAACATTTCTATTTGTTTTATTTATTTACCTAAGTTTAAAATGAAATAAAATATTGGTGCAATAACCATAAATCAATTAGAACATTATGACATTCGAATCCAAAGATCGGAGTTCGAATCCTACTTAAGTTAAAAATATATAAACTACCAAAATGCAACTCGTTATATAAATATCAATTTCATCATTACATTACAGCTACTACTGATTTTAAATTTTGTTAAAAACTGATATTATTTTCACATATAAACAATTGTTAATATATAACTAATAATAACATTCGAATCCGGAGATTCCGAGTTCGAATCCCACTGAAGCTAAAAATATTTGAAGTATCGCAATGCAGCTTCACTGTACTGTAATATAAATCAATCAATTTATTGATTACATTACTACTGCACCAATTAATTTTTAAAGTTGTTAAAAATCCATATAAATTTTGAAATATAAACCATTGTGTAATATATAATTATCACATACTCAGTTTTAACAATAACTAAATAATTATAATTTGTAAAGTGATTAAAATGCTTAATTTATTGTTCTACAATTTTTGTTTGAATATTTTTTTGTTAAGTCAACCTGGAATACAAATAACTAATAATAATAATAAAAAATATATCTAAATATGATATAAAAAGCATCTATTTCATATAAATATTATTTTTAATAAGGCAAACGTATAATTATACCAGTAAACTGTAGATATTTATAAAAATAAAGAAAATACTAGTTTTTTATTATAACATGTAGTTAACATGTTATTACGAAAATAATAACGTGTTGAAAATGAAATTAAATCCAGTCAAAAATTATAATTATTTTTATAGCCAACAGCATGACGCCGTGTTCAACGGATGCTAAACATACATAAAAAACTATTATGTATTGTTGTATTCAGAAAATCACATTGCATAAAATGTAATGCTAATTTGATTATTAATATTAAATTTAAAACGTACGTTAAAATGAATTGCAAATATCCCACTCACCATGTGAAAGGTTTTGAAAGATACATTAAAAGTTTTGCCAAAAATAATCCATTCTAAAATCTGAAAATTTTACCCATAAATTTCTAGCACATAATATATAGCAAGAAAACATTTCGGGAGCTAAGCAGAATTCGGATTCGGGATTTCTTGGGCGCGCGAGCGGTACACATATATCACCATTAATACAAAGCAAATTCTGTAGACACGTTGCCTTTGCTTGGATCGAAATTCGAAGAGTTTCAGATGATTACTCGATCCTGCCAGAAACCAATTTACATCATAAATTACACAAGTTTCTTCAACCAAAAAACTGATTTCGAATTGGTACAAAACTTCAAACATTTTTTATATTATTAAAAAATCATTTTCAGTTTGCACGAATATTAAAAGTTTGCAGTCTTCTCAAAATATGCTTTCTAAATATTAGTAGGTACCTTTTTAGAAACATAACTTTTATACAAATAAATAAATATATCATCACGCCTTTTACTCATTACTGGGTGTGGTGCTCTGCCAAAGCAGATCTCGGTAAGTGATATATTATTTCGCGTGGAGTGCGGTTACCAGCAGTCAAATCACGGCCCCCAAAGATATTAGTGGAAGGGAAGCCACAGAGGTAGATTTAAATTGGTGAAAATTGTTTGTCGGCTGTAGGGATCGAACCAGGTTTCTCAAGATCCACAGGCCGATTCGATACCACTGAGCCACCTACCCCATAATAACTTTTATACAACCACATAATTTGATGTTATGTTTATTTGGCCATAATTATGTTTTAAAAGTATGACCTAAATATGTTGATTACCACATTAAATACAGATAAATCTTTTATAAAGCATTTTCATTAAAAATTTGCAACATTTGACAGCATATTCAGAATTCGAATCTGGAGACCCCGAGTTCGAATCGCACTCGCAATTGTCATCCATACACTTGGTGAAACTAGGTTTAATAAAAAATATAAACTAAACACTTGCCTAAGTCTCACAAAATTCAGCTCTCAGTTCTTCGTCACCAACTTCTTCACGTGAACTTTGTTCTAGGTGAAGAAGTGAGTTATACCATACTGATGAGCTCTAATAAGACGTCTAACTGTGCTGGCCAGCCTCTGACGATGCCCTCATAAGGTGACTTGGAGGCTGAATTTTGTGAGACTTAGCCAAGTGTTTAGTTTATATTTTTTATAAAATTGAAGCTATTACTATAACACAAAATACTTATTACTATGTGACTCTTGAGGTCTACACCTCTACAAGTTTTTAATTTTTCAATTGACTTTAATTTTGTTACCTTTGATTGTAAAATTTAAATTGTTAATTGTTATTTCATACTAAAATTGCTTGATAATGGCCCAAATATTGGCCGAAACGTCTCCTTCTTAAGTTAATAAAAAAGGGGTTTAAAAAATAAGTAATAAATTTTATCTTTTTAATTTCAATTAAAGCCTGAAATCCAGTTAATATAAAAAAATTCAAAATACTTATTAGTTAATGTTTCCAAAATTATTATTTTACTTCTATTTTAAATTAAGTTATTCTCTAGGTTTTAAATTGTTTAAATATCAAATAAGCATATTATTTTCTATGTTTCTTGTTGGTGCTGAATCGTCATAATTATTAATGTTGCTACTTAATTATTGTAATTCATAAATAATTATATTTCACATGGCACATTAATTTGTTTGTTTTTCAAACAATTTTTTTTCAGTTTTTCATTGATGTTTAACAATTAACATTAAATAAATACTGTATATTGCATACAATACTTATAGGGTATCTTACGTAAATAATATCTTTGGATTCGAATTCCGTAACGATAACCACACTATTATACCTGCAAATGGCATAGCTGTACACTTATGTGTAGTTACATTTTTTAATAAATAAAATATAAAATAAATATATCATCACGCCTTTTACACATTACTGGGTGTGGCAGTCTGCCGTAAGCAGATCTCGGTAAGTGATATATTTCTTTGCGTGAAGTGCCGTCAAATCACGGCCCCCAAAGATGTTAGTGGCGGAGGAGCTACAGGGGTAGATTTAAATTGGTGAAAATTGTTTGTCGGCTGTGGGGATCGAACCAGGGTTCTCAAGAGCCACAGGCCGACTCGATACCGCTGAGCCACCTACCCCATACATTTTTAATGTAAAACTAAATTCTGACTACAGTGCAAACTAAATTTCCGTCGCGTCTATAAAATGTAGTGTCTCGAGGGAATCTAAATACAAACATATATTTAGTAACATCAGCTAATAATGTACGTACATACGTATATCGATTTATACTTTGTTTCGCTATCTATTAAGTTTGCTTATCGTTACACTCTGGTTAACTAAGTTAATTATTTACTCATAGCAGCTTCTCTGAATAATGGAGACTGTAACTTTGTGTTGCATTTGCTGAACTCTGTTCACCAACGAGCCCTGCTCCATAATACATTCGAAACCCAAGTTATTTCAAGCAAAAACTCCCGTTCTGTTCGAAAGAGATTCTACACTGTTTTTATAAATACTTCACTTCAATTAAATATTTAATTATATGCCGGGTGAATACTTTTTATGCTACATAGAAAACTCTCTAAAAACTCTTATACATGAACAATCAACATATTTTTTTGTCTGAGTTACTTTTCAAACAAATGTAGGGATATATACGATACGTCCTAAATAAATAAAGACGTTAGTGTATAACAGGAGACGTAGTTTCTTGCAAATTAAAAGTATTCAATAAACTTTTCCCATTACTGGGTGTGGCACTCTGCCGAAGCAGATCTCGGTAAGTGATATATTTTTCCGTGTGAAGTGCGGTTTCCTGCCGTCAAGTGACGGCCCCCAAAGATATTAGTGGAGGGGGAGCCACAAGGGTAGATTTAAATTGGTGAAAATTGTAAATGGTAAACTTGTGTTTATTAATTAATAATCAAGATGTCATGAATACAAATTCCGCAGACGTCTACTTAAAATAAACAAATACAATTGTGTATGAGTGGTTCGGATTCAATTTTAAGCAGTAGGTCCCCTTTACTGTAGTTCTATTTAAGCAGAGCGATATATAAATAAACAACAACGTTATAAGAATGGACTGATGTCATAAAAAATATAACTAGTTGAATGACAAAGGGTGCTGCTACGTTTTCATGATATATGCTCGTATGTAACCGATTTTTTGCCATAATTTTTTTGTCTGTTTCTGTGCTTCTCTGAAGAGGACAAAATTTTATTTTTCATTGACTTAACAGATATTTTAAAGACCGTGGATTTACTAACTTTTGATCCGACTGCTACTCTCTAATAAATTTTAATTAATAATGGAAATTAATGACATATTTACTAATGTACCTTTCTTAAAAAAGTTCATCATTTGCATATTCTTGTTCAAAATATATTATTAAACTAAGGCTCATCAAATGACATTCCTGTGACAAATTTCTTCTCCTTGGCATTGTTATAAACGTGCTACTTGGTCAAAGTTTTTAAACAGTTTTTTTTATTTTTGAAAGAATTGTTTATGAATGACAACTCGATATAGACAGAAAATATTTGTCATTTGAACTTGCAAAGTATAAAATAAACATTAGAAATTAAAAATAATTACTTCTAATATATGAGTCGATAGTAAATTATTCAATATTCTTATATAAAATTATCTTAAGTCAACGGGTCTGAACCCTTCTCAATCAATGTATCCCTTGTCATCCCTGTGAAGCGTCACGCACCCCTTGTCAATTAATAATGTACATTTTTTTGATTTAAATTAATAAAGAGTATTATAACTTACTACTAATATCTTTGGGAGCCGTGATTTGACGACTGGTAACCGCACTTCACGCGAAGAAATATATCACTTACCGAGATCTGCTATAGCAGAGTGCCACACCCAGTAATGGGTAAAAGGCGTAAAGATATATTTTTTTATACTTTGAAAGTTAGAATATTATAAAACAATATATTATGTAACAAGTTTTATAAACATCTCTTTAGTAACGAGTTTATTAAACGATCGCAAATTAAAACAACAACAAAATGTAAAGCTAACTTCACCCCGTGCTAAAAAGTTCGAAGCCACAGCTTGTTAACATGTGATTATGATGTTTTTTACCGCAATGGAAACCAGTAAGTTAAATGATATTTTAATAATGAAAGTAAAAAAAATAATTTTTCTACTTCCGTTAGAAAATAGACGTATTATTTCACTTATTTGAGTTAGGTAACTAGTGAAATAATGAGGTAACATAGCAACAGATATCTTGGTAGACGAATTCTGATGTGTTATTCTTTTACTTTTTGAATTTATAACTGTCATTAATATTTCAAATTTCATAATTTCAAAAACGCTCTTTCGTATTTATTAGAACGGAAGTAGAAAAAATATTGTATGAAACTAGTAAGAAAATTAAGGTTATTACCTTACTTATGCGTTTACATAAGTCGGCTACGCCTCGTTCTGCAAATTTCACATGCGTAAGGTAATAACCTTCATTTCCTTACTTGTTTCATAAATAGCTATTATGGCATAGGTATATATTATAATATTACTTTCAAAAACGCTCTTTCGTATTTATTAGAACGGAAGAAGAAAAAATATTGTATGAAACTAGTAAGGAAATAAAGGTTATTCCCTTACGCATGTGAAATTTGCAGAACGAGGCGTAGCCGAGTTATGTAAACACATAAGTAAGGTAAGAAAATTAAGGTTATTACCTTACTTATGCGTTTACATAAGTCGGCTACGCCTCGTTCTGCAAATTTCACATGCGTAAGGTAATAACCTTCATTTCCTTACTTGTTTCATAAATAGCTATTATGGCATAGGTATATATTATAATATTACTTTCAAAAACTCTCTTTCGTATTTATTAGAACGGAAGAAGAAAAAATATTGTATGAAACTAGTAAGGAAATAAAGGTTATTCCCTTACGCATGTGAAATTTGCAGAACGAGGCGTAGCCGAGTTATGTAAACACATAAGTAAGGTAATAACCTTTATTTCCTTACTAGTTTCATTAATAACTATTATATAGTTTTTATAGAAGCTTCATATATACCTCATATAGAAGGTTAACGTATCTCTTATACGCCTTGGACCTCTAGTTCTAAATATGACTTAAGTAATACTTGATATTTAAGAAACGGCGTTGCAAGTGACCATTATATCCTAATTTTTATTTTAATGAATAATTTAACTATAAATGGACTTTAAAATCATAGCGATAGTTGTTGTTACGAAAAAAATTTAACCAAATATTTTAAATATTTTCTCTACTTGGAGGGCAGGTCTAATATTACCATATGTAATTTGGTACCAAATTCATTAGATTTGTACAATCTTTATCAAGAAGTAAAATATGAAATAAATGCTTCAGAATTAATGAATGCAAGAAATGTGGTTACTCATCACTCATCACTCATCACTTCATGTTCCTCAAGGTTGCATTCCCTATTATTACTTCAAATATTAACTACATAAACCGTGAGCACAAGTCAGAAATATATCATTAAGGCGGCATCCTCATTTATTAACATCCTTAGTAAACGGAACTACACGTATTATCTACTATATAGAGTATCTATTTATTTATAAATTGCGGTTGTGTTTTTGTTTTTATTTATATGAAAATTATTTTATATTGGAATCATTCGGGTGATTATCAAACAGACTGTAATTAAATTAATTTTATCTTCCTGTTTATGATTATTTGTTCAATGCACAATTAGTTTATAGTAAAAATAAATTTCATATATTTATTATACAGTTATTTGATCAAATTAAAGCTTAACTATTAATTTCGTTTTAATATTTATAACAATAAACATTTATTCTAAATTATTTATTTATCATAAAGATAGAATAAAGTTGATAAACATTACTAAATACAAAGCACTTCCATTATTTTAATAATTAATTACCTACAACGACCTCAAAAAAAAATGTAACAAAGTCGATTCAATACCCATCAGTCGAATCGGATTTTGTTTTAATACTACTAATCAAGAGTAATAACAGAAAATGTTTACTTTTTATACTTTGACATCGAGTAAAGAAAAACAAGAGAATTTTTATTTACCTTCATTACATTGGAAAAGATAAATATATCATTATTTTAGTAAAATAGTTCATTCCATAAATTGTCTAAATTAATAAGTACCAGAGTAAACTGCATGGTAAATCCAGGTTTCACCTAATGTAAAAAAATAGAGTATCTGAAAATACAAATTTATCTAAAAATATTCCAAGAGGCAATTTGATAAAATAATTTTCCGAGACAAATAAAATAATAATGTGTCAAACTGACAGTATAAAACAAAAATTAAATAATTTTGTTGCAAATGACTGCATATGAATAATAATAAAATTTATGGATTAGAGTAAATATTTCAAATAAAAAAAAGTTTAAGAAAGAAACTAACTAATTATTTCATAATTAATCGAACTCTTGAGTAACATTTAAGTTCATTATTTTTTTACTTACAAATTTAATGAAGTATGGGAATTTTATTTTACACATTCACTATTTTAAACCATTATTTGACAGCTATTTGACATTTTTAAATAGTATATTATACATGATATACTATTAACAAAGTTTTAAAAACGTCCCTTTAGTTGCGAGAGCATAAAAATCGAGAATCTAAAAAGTTTATAAAATGAGTCACATACTATACTTTTTCTAAAATTAAAAAAAACAACAAAAAATGTAAAGTTTTATAAATTATTTAAAAAAGAAGGTTAAATTATATTGACAGATGCCTGAAGCTAACTTCACCCTGTGCTTAATATGTCAAGCCGTAACTAAAAAGTTCGAACCCACGATTTGTCAACATATGATTAGAATGTTATTTAGCGCCATGGATACCAGTACGTTAAAAGACAGTTTCATAACGGGAGTAGAAAAACTATTTAAGTTATAGTGATTATTCTCGAGAATGGTCACAAATGCTTTCTTCTTACTATACTAATAACAAGATTGCTTAAAACGTGCACATGTCACAATGAATATAGTTATTTGTGTATTAAGAGCGTAAAGTGATTCTTTGTTACTCGAACACGGTAATTGCAGGGCGAGAGCTGCAATAGTGCAAGAGGAACAAAGACACTTTACGCTCATGATACACACATAATTTATTCTACGATTGCATCCTAAAATTATTTAGAAACGTATACGTATTGAAAATAAATTCGTTCTGTCAACTATCAATATGACAAGTTTTTTGTTTTGTTTGTATCCCTGGTAACTATTGACATAAGCGCGCATTTAATATCTTTTTCGCTCGTTGCCATTGGAACGCGCGCATTTAACATCTTTTCGATTGTTCCACAGAAAACGTCAACTTTATGATGACAAATGAAAGCGTAATTGTCAACTTTTCATAGAAATTTTAGAAAAAAACATTTTATTGAATGTCATAAAATATTCAGAGCTTATTGGTTGAATTGTCAAAGGTTTTGCATTATATTTAATTAAAAACATGTCAAGGGAAATTATCTCAATAAATACTATGTGAGTTATAATTTTTTCAGTTCAAATTTGTATTTATTTCTCTGAATATTGGTTGTTTTTAAATATACTCAAACAATTTTACATTATACAAAATCTCTTCACCCGTGGTGTCAGTTTTTTGTATATCAATATTCTCGTTCGTTGTTACCTTTGATAGTAGTGAAGCCTAAAATTGCCTTGAATTTAATTTATGTATCAAATTATTATTTATTTAAATACTACTGTAACGCTTGCAAAATTATTTTTGTAGTTCAATGTTCAATTCATTTGAAATACAATTGATCTAAATTCAATTTCAAGCTTATTCGAAAAACCATTTCATCATCAGTTCACGTTTGTATAAACATGTAAAAAAAAACTTTCACGCAGAAAAGAGGTTTCCTGCGGCAAATTTAAATAAATGTATGAATAACAATACGTATTAAACTATCAGATGTATCTTTACGCTCCACTTAATTGCACGAATTTTAATATTGTCCTTTGGTCTAACAACCAATTCGGCACAAGCGCATTGCGTGTTTAGGTTTATGCTATCGCGTCACGTTTGCTGTTTGGCGATTTTAGTTCGGATAAGAATAACCTCCATTCCCAAAACTGATTTATTTACTTCTAGATATATTTTGTATTTTAGATTGATATTTAAAATGAATGATTGCTTTTTAATTGTATTTTTAGGACATGCTACACAATAAGATAATATGTAAATATACAGGGTGTTTCAGGACTAGTGTAACAAACTTTAACAGCTTATTCCTGAGGTCATTTTGAGCCAAAAATGTCATATGAACATAGGTCTTATTCCTTCTAGTTACCAAAATACAAGAGGTTGAAGTTCTATAAATAACACGAAATTTTCAAATTTTTGTAATCAAGATACTTTCGGAAAACAAGAGTTTTATTGAAAAGACATGCCTTATTTGTCTTAATTTTATTTATCAATATTAACATGCATACGAGTTCAAGACGCTCATTTTGAACACTTACTGTAATTTTTTTTTAAAATTTGTTATCTTATTTCATATTGTGTTAACCTATTCCATGTTTGGTTATGTTGTTCTGTGTCTATTTAATTGTGTCATTTTATGTTTTGTTCTCTAAATCGTATTCGTTAATATTAATAAATAAAATTAATTAAGACAAATAAGGTATGACTTTTCAATAAAACTCTTGTTTTCCGAAAGTATCTTGATTACAAAAATTTGAAAATTTCGTGTTATTTATAGAACTTCAACCTCTTGTATTTTGGTAACTAGAAGGAATAAGACCTATGTTCATATGACATTTTTGGCTCGAAATGACCTCAGGAATAAGCTGTAAAAGTTTGTTACACTAGTCCTGAAACATCCTGTATATATATATATATATATATATATATATATATATATATATATATATATATATATATATATATATATATATATATATATTATATATATATATATATATATATATATATATATATATATATATATCACGCCTGTTACCCATTACTGGATGTGTCGTTGCAGTAAGTAATACATATGCTTGAAGTGCAATTTAAGTAAACTTTAAATAAAGAAAATGTTGATAAAAATTTTAAAAATCGGTGTGAGACAATGCTTAAATTATTTAGCATGAATTATAATACTCTTTTTCACATTTTTAATACTAATTTGACGGCTGAAATCCGCACTTTATGTGCATAAATATTTCACCTATCGAGATATGCTATGCAAAAATGTTACTCCCAGTAATGGGTAAAAGGTGTGATGATATATTTATTTATTTTAATTAATTATTGTTAATATATATTTAATTTTAATGGGGTAGATGGACTATAGATTTGAGAACCCGGGTTTGATTTTTACTTCGTGGACATTTTAGATGCCGTGATTTGACGGCTAGTAACCGCACTTTACGCGCATAAATCTGCTACGACCGAATGCTGTATTCAGTAATGAATAAAATGTGTAATGTAAATACGATGATCGACTGTCACAGAATGACTAGATTTGAAACTGTGTAAATGATTTTTTGTAATGTTCCTTTCAATGTGTTTTATTTGTTCATGTTAAGAGTTGTGTAATTTTTAAACCTTTTTATTTATTTATTTAAATTTGTGACATTATGTTCTGTTTTTTTAAACATTTTGTTTATACTTATGGCTAGACGTTACATATCCCTGAGGAAGGCGATAGTTATCGCCGAAACGTAGGAAGTGTAACCGTTTCAAAATATATTAGACTGATATCCCGATCATCAAAGTGTTGTCAAAATGTGTAATGTTCTGTTAGAGATACATGGCGGGCCCTAGAACCAATCCTGGTTTATTTACATTCTGCTAAGTACTGAATAATAATGATTCAATATCCGAACAGAATCGCCAGGCCTGACAATGCACCCTAGACATAAAGACAATACACTACACTCCGCCCAGTTTCTGGCAAGAACTGGACTGACCTGCTTATACCTTAAATGAAAGACATAGTGCAATGCAAATCAGCCAACGCCACAATAATGGATAAAATGTATGATATTTATTTATTTAAATTTTATTTATTTTAAGCACCTCGTCCTCGTCTGCGTGGCGCTCCAAGTCCTGCAGGTCCACAGCGCTGTAAACGAGCTCAGTCAAGTGGACGAACGTCCAACCCTTTACCGTCAAGCGCGAGATGACCGCTACTACCAGCAACGCTACGGTGCCGCAGCTGCAGGAGGTGCAGACCGCGACAGAGACCGAGACCGCGACCGTGACCGGGACCGAGACCGCGGACGACGCACCAGCCTCAAACCTGTTGACCAACAACACCCAGAGGCACGTGGAGGCGAACGCGATCCGCAAGACACTCAACAAGGCGCTGGGGTTGAGAAAAGATGCATTCGATGCGCGACCTCTTATCTAGATCCTTACGACTATAGAGATACTTATGATCGAGATAATAGATATTATGATCGATATGATGATAGAAGATACGATGATAGATATAATTATGATCGGTATGATAGATATGATAGTCGACAGACTCCAGTTTATGAGCGAGATCGATGGTATGAAAGGAGACCTGCTGCTGCTGCTCCTTCTTATTATGATAATGACAGGTTGGTATACTGAATGTTCTATATGTGTGTGACGTGTGATTTAGCTTTGTGTTGGGCGCAAACATGAAAATGCCCAATGACGGACTTTTTCAAAATCTTACATATAGCTTTCATCTCAATTTCAGTACAGGGTCTGCACTCACCGAGCTGCACTGTAGTAGTTCATATAATTTTTAGTTTGAATGAGATGTTCACTGACTAAATTAAATAGAGTGCTGACAAAATATGGACCATATTCCTAAATTTAATATACCCTTAATCTAGGCATATTACAATTATTATTGCCCGGTTTCATAATAAAAGAATTAATTTACTTCTATAGTACATAAATTTAAAGTAACAAATTTGGATCAGTTTTATTTATTTTTTCTACTTCTACTTATTTGAGTTAGGTAATGAACTGCATTATTTAACTAGTGAAATAATGAGGTAACTTACTAACACAAAGAAATTAAGATAATTTTGGTAGACGAATTCTGATGTGTTATTCTTTTATTTTTTGAATTTATAACTGTCATTAATATTTCAAAATTTCATAATTTCAAAAACGCTCTTTCGTATTTATTAGAACGGAAGTAGAAAAAATATTGTATGAAACTAGTAAGGAAATTAAGGTTATTACCTTACTTATGCGTTTACATAAGTCGGCTACGCCTCGTTCTGCAAATTTCACATGCGTAAGGTAATAACCTTCATTTCCTTACTTGTTTCATAAATAGCTATTATGGCATAGGTATATATTTTAATATTACTTTCAAAAAAGTTCAACTGTCATTTGAATGAACCAATATGAATTACTCTGAAAGTAAATTAATTTATCATTTATAAAATTGGCCAATAATGTTTGGAAAGCTCATTTCGCTGACTTTTATTTTTCCAATTTTAAGATTAGATGTATTGTCTACTTATTGGATATTTTCATAATTTGCCCTTAACATATGCACTGCTAGCACATTATCAATTACTTCAAGTTCATTTCATCATCGACTAACACTCATGTAGTGAAAAAAAGAAGTTTAATACCATAGCATAGATATAATATATCATTGTGTGTAATTTAATTATTTTTTTTCGAAATGAAACGAACTTCAAATCTTCTATAAATGGACAAAATCAATTATTTATTAACTTGGTTTAATATTTTTATGCAATTTTTAATAGATTAAATAGCTATTAAATAGTACATTTTTCTCAAGACCCGATCAGAAATAATGTTTTCCCTCAATTGAGAGAAGAAAATTATATTTTCTCAACAATATTTGTTAAATTCCCTCACTGAAATTAGTAAAAGTGTAGTTATTTTCACGTTTAATGTTAGAAAAAAATAGTATATATCATACGTGGGCAAGGGCCATTGTAAAACTCGTACTATTGAAATACTCGCTCGTGCTCGTGCTTCAATTTCCGTAGTTGTTTTGCAATTAAACTATTTCTTCACTAGTATTACATTATACTATTTCATCCGTAGGGAAGAAAAATAAAGCCATATATCCATGGTAATTGGACACAAAGGTATAATTTGATATTAATGACAGCTAGGTGACATCTGTCAAAGAAATAATAAATCTTATCTAAAAACCTAATTTATTTCTAAAATTATTTTATTTTAATACAGCACTGGACAAAATTATTTTTATACTTTGTGCAGAAAATGTGCTTAATATTCCTCCCTTTCAGTTCGGGAAATTAAACGGTACCTTTAAGGGGTAAGGCCACTCTAGACAAGGAAAAAAAGGGTCATTTTCTAGATTTTTTAACGAAATCTAAACGTGCTGCTTAAGAACTGTTTTTGGATCTTTATTTAGTGCTCTTTAAACTTTATTTAAAATTTTTTTTTAAAGAAAATATTCAAAATTGTCGTCAGAAATTTAAAAAAATGGTGACTCCTCTCGGCGCGTAGGGCAAATCGGGCGAAAACATTCCGGGAACAGCAATAGACCTGGATCAAAAAGGGATATGTTTTCTTAATCTCTGATGTATACTCTAAAAAACTACGGGCTGGATTTTGAAAATTTTGATTTTTAACAAAATGGCGCACGTTTGAAAAAAAGTTCATTATTCGGGACTAAATTTCTGTATGAAGCACTTTTAAAAAAAGCCCCCGTAGTTTTTGAGTATTTTATATCTAGAATAAGAAATAAAAAGACTGAATCCATCAATTAGTATTTCAGATTTCTTTTCGCCCGATTTTGAAAATATAATTTCGAGAAAAACGCGTTTAAAGTTTCTAGTCATATATATATATAAATACTAGTACTAATAGATATATGCGTTTTTCCCTCTGAAATACTTCCGCGCGGCATTTAAATTAATTGTTCCTTATTCCTAAGAGTTTAAACTATAATTTAAGCAAATAAAAAAAAATGCATTTTTAAAAATTTTTAGAGTTGCCTTACCCCTTAAGAAGAAATATAACATTTTCTTCTGCCAATATTATTTATTGTTATCTATTCAAATTTGACCTATTTTATTGAGATTCAGATAGATTTTAGTTCCGGGCTTCACTTTTCGTTTGTTACTCTATTAGTATATATAAAAAATTTGTCCATAATAGAAGATTGAACCTATGTTGCATTGTTCCAAAAGTCTTCGCGACATTATCTCAACGAACGCATTTCACGACAATGCACATGATTTAATCTCGTTAAAGGTCTCAATAACTGATTTGGAATCAAATGTAACTAGGTGGTACTACGATTATAGAGGATGGTATGACCGGTATGATAGGAGTTACGACCGCTACGACCGCGGCTTCGGCTACGACAACCGAGGCTACGACAACAGGGGTTATGACACCAGAGGCTATGAAACCAGACGACCTTATGAGAACCGTGCATACCGACCTTGGGACGAGACGGCACGAGGAACTTCTGGATGGGACCAATATGGACGTGGAGGCGGTGGAGCAGGCGCCGGGGGAGGAGGAGGGTATTACTCTAATCGACCTGAGTATTGGGGATATGATAGGAACAACTATGCTTCTAGCTATTACTATGGACGAGGCGACAGCGGAGCTGGACGAGACCCGTAAGTAGATTTTACATATTATACATATAGTCATTTTCAACTCATTCATAAATGAAATAAATATCATTATATCTTTTACCCATTGCTGGGTGTGTGACACTCTGCCAATAAGTGATACAAATCACGGCTTTCAAAGATGCTAGTTGTAGTTTTAAAAGGAAAATATTTCGAAACATCAAAGAATGAAATTAAATTGAATTATAAATAAATAAATATATCATCACGCCTTTTACCCATCATTGGGTGTGGCACTCTGCCTAAACATATCTCGGTAAGTGATATATTTTTTCGCATGAAGTGCGGTTACCAGCCGTCAAATCACGGCCTCTAAAGATATTAGTGGAGGAGGAGCCACAGGGGTAGATTTTTTTTTAAATTGGTGAAAATTGTTTGTCGGCTGTGGGGATCGAACCAAGGTTCTCAAGATCCACAGTCCGACTCGATACCACTGAGCCCCATTATAAATGGACAAATTAGGATACTGTAACAATATGAACAATTTTCTGATATATTTTACTATGTGCCATATTAAGTCTCGTTCCTATGACTCTTACATATATTACTCGTACATTTATTATTTAAAATACTTATTAAAGCATCAAAGGGTTAAAATTTAAAAATGCATTTTTATTATTCTTTTCGATATTCAAATGTAATATCAGGTTTCCAGATTTTATCGACACATTTTTGTAATTTTTTTCTATTTAGTAATAAACACAACAGCAAACTGTATTGCTACCATCAATAAAACTTGAAAATACAAATTTATCTAGAGAAAATCGGAGAGGTTGCGTGCTATTTAAAAAGATATATTTCCAAGAGAAATAAAATATTATTGTGTCAAACTGATAGCATCAAATAAAAATATAATAAGTTTGTGGAAAATGAGCAGCATATTAATAAATTTATTTGATGACGGAATTTGACCAGATTAATTTCAAAATAAATACAATTTATTCATTCAAATAACAGTCGAACTTTTAACAGTAATATTATAAATGTCATAAAATAAATAAAATTGATTCGAATTTGATAATTTAAATACATTTACAATGGAAGTAAATTATAAACAAAAAATAAATAAATATATCATCACGCCTTTTACCCATTACTGGGTGTGGCATTCTGCCTCAGCAAATCTCGGTGAGTGATATATTTTTTCGCGAGAAGTGCGGTTACCAGCCGTCAAATCACGGCTCCAAAGATATTAGTGGAGCGGAAGCCACAGGGGTAGATTTAAATTGGTGAAAATTGTTTCTCGGCTGTGGAGATCGAACCAGGATTATCAAGATCTACAGGCCGACTCGATACCACTGAGTCACCTAAAATATATTCTTTATAAAGTCGGGCGTAAGATAAATCAATCATTTAGATGGGTTTAAAGTATAATGAGAGATATAGTCGTTGAAATTTACTTTAATATAAATGTTTTATAAATTTAGCTAAACTTTCGAATTCTACCATCTTTATAAGTGATTTTAAAAGATAATTAAATTTAAACCCTAGAAAGGTGTAGAACATGAACAAATTACAAACGGACTTTGTGGTACAATAAAAGCAACAATTATTCAAGTAAATAATGCACGTTCCCGCCTCCATTACGAAGAAATATCGGTTCGCACCAGTTGTAAAGTTCGGCGTAAAGGGGCAGAGAGCATTTGACGCGAAACTGCAACTAGTAAATTTGGCGACCGCATTAAACTTTTATGATCTAAACGAGCACTGCTACTTATTGGATTTGCTCTCCGTGGCGGCAGACGGCAGCTTTAACTGACCACTTATGTGTTACATTGCCTACT
Source organism: Pterostichus niger (assembly GCA_947425015.1). NCBI lineage: Eukaryota > Metazoa > Arthropoda > Insecta > Coleoptera > Carabidae > Pterostichus > Pterostichus niger. The sequence continues at coordinate 35,691,752 of OX380341.1, forward strand.
AAATCAGCAACTTCCGCTCTCTAACGAACTTTCTATAACTCGCTTTAAAGCTCGTAAGCTTCTTTCTTGAATATATCATAGGATCCTTCAGCGTTGGGTCGCCACCCGCCTGTTGTTTCTTCGACTAAGCCTTTTAATTTAGTCGTTATTTTATCACTAGTTAATCAAATCATGTTTATACAAAGCCGAATGCTTTTGTTTTAGATTAAACGTCAGATTACATCATGTTCAAACTTTAAAAGTAGTGTAAAGTAAATACGATGATCGACTGTTTTAGTAATGACAACACTTTGATGATCGGGATATCAGTCTATATTTTGAAACGGTTACACTTCCTACGTTTCGGCGATAACTATCGCCTTCCTCAGGGATATTTTTTTTTTTAATTTATTTATTATTCTACAGGATAAATCCCAATTACAGAATAATATTACGAGTACAGAGTGTACAGAGAAATACATATAATGTAAATTTAATAACATAAAAAAAAAATAATACGCAAATAGAAAAAACAAAAAATGTGAAAAATACAATACAAAATTTAATTGACACAAGCATTGAGTTTGCGTTTGAAAACAGTGAAACTATCGGATAAATCAAGCTCAACACAAAATGAGTTAAATACTCTACACATGGAATTTAGAGCTGAATGGAGATGTGAGTTTGTACGAGAATTTTCACAGCGAAAAGTAACCGAACTACGGACATTGCATGGTCGAACATAAAAGTTAAGATACGTAAGTAATTCGTTATTATCTATTATATTATTTACCACTTTGTAAATGAATATAATTTGATGTTTAATCCGCCGCGTTTGTAAGGATTTAATTCCAAATTCCATCAGTAGATCATTGTAAGACATATTAGGCCATTTATGATTAATTCTAAAAAAACAAATTTTTTTGGACATTTTCAACAGCCGTAATTTGATACAAGTGATATGGATTCCAAATTACACAACCATATTCAAGCTTACTACGAACTAGAGATGCAAATAAAGAAGTAAAACTTTTAATCGTTTGAAAGTTATATGTTATTCGTAATAAGAAACCCATATTTTTACATGCTTGAGATAAAATTGTATCAAATTGTAAAGTAAACAAAAAATTGGATTGAAAATAAATACCTAAGTCTTTAACAAATGTCACACGGTTCAATGTAAAATTTCCCATCAAATAGTTAAAGTTAATGACTTCTTTTTTCCTAGAGAAGGATATTACTTGACATTTGTTTAAATTGAAATACAGATGATTTTTTGTGACCATTGATATATACTATTTAAATCATTTTGGAGTTCTAAGCAGTTACAGACAGTCTTAATACAACGAAATATTTTAAAGTCATCCGCAAATAGTAAACATTGTGAGAATTTAACAACAGAGACAATATCATTTACAAACAATATAAATAATAAGGGATATGTAACGTCTAGTCATAAGTATAAACAAAATGTTTAAAAAAACAGAACATAATGTCACAAATTTAAATAAATAAATAAAAAGGTTTAAAAATTACACAACTCTTAACATTAACAAATAAAACACATTGAAAGGAACATTGCAAAAAATCATTTACACAGTTTCAAATCTAGTCACAGAATTAAAAGTAGTGATTCAAATAAGTACTAATTAATTAAATATAAATTGCGAAAGTCGACAATACAGTATAATAGTTACATTGACTTTGGCATCATTACAAAATTGGCATTGTAATATTTGATATTAAAATGAAAACAAATATGCAAATGATTCATATTTAAATAAAAATATTAAAATGTAAGTACCAATTGATGCAATGTCCTTATTGGTATTTCAGCATGATACATTAAGGTCATTAACTATAATACATTTTTATTTCGCCGGAAATTAGTTTCAAAAATACTGTTCAGTTATAGCGACACTAATAACAGGATGCCATCACAAATGAATTATTGCTATCTTTTTTCTTATAAATATGAGCATTATCATCACATACATTAAAACATTGCATTGTTAACATGAGCTTGTGAAATGAAAATATTATGCAAAAATTTTAATTTAGGTTCCTACTCACATATTACTATATTGCGTTTAGCATTACAATTACTGGTAATAGTAATAAAATTATCTATTATGTTTTGTAGCTCAGAAAAGAAAATAATAAATAATAATACTATTTTTCTACCCCCGTTATTAAAATGTCATTTAATGTACAGGTTTTCATTGAGCTAAATAATATCTTAATTATCTAACATGTTAATAAGTCGTGGCTTCGAACGTTTTAGTCACGGCTTGAGATATTAAGCACGGAGTGAAGTTAACACCTCTTCATATTTTACCAATTTTTTTGAAATGCATTTTTATTATTCTTTATTTTACGAAATAGATGGCTTAGAGGTATTGAGTCGGACTGTAGATTTGATTTCCACAGCCGACAAACAAATTTTACCACGTTAAAACTAACCTTGTGTCTCCCCTTTTACTAACATCTTTGCAGGTTGTGATTTGATGGTTATAATGCGAAGAAATATATCACTTACTAAAATCTGTTACGACAAACTGTAACATTCAGTAATGGGTAAAAGACGTGATGATATATTTATTTTAATAATCTGTATAATTGTTTAAAATCTCAATTTTGTATAAAAAAAAATAGGTAAATAATAAAATCGCATTAGCATGTGGATTTGAAAATTTGAGTTGGATCCTCGCCGCAGATAAAATTACCTCTTTGACTGACATTGTTGTGATTCTTCACTTCACGAGAAGAATATATTACATATGGTTACAGCAGAATGCCTCACCCAGTAGTGGGTAAAAGGCGTAATGATATATTTATTTTTACATCCTTTAACTAACTTCTCTTTAATTGTTTAATCACTCAGTTTAAAACTGATACGTTGATTAAAAGGTACTCGTAGTTTTTCATAAACTGAAAGTTTAATAAAGAAATCTGGGGCGTTTCCAAATGAAAATTATTTATTAAAATAGATTGCAAAGTCCAGTAATTTGTCCATCATATATTCAAATATTCCGTTAACATTTTGAACAGTTTTGTTATTTATGTAAACTAATTTGATCAGGAAAGTTGTGTTGGTTAACGCTTATTCGAGTCTGGCATATCTACCTATTTTAATTATTCAAGTTTAATACAAACGTGGCAGTTAGTTCGCAAGTCAATCACAGGCAATCTATAAGTAATGACACGAGTTCCGCAGCGTCATTCGAATTGCAATTGCGATGCTTGTTCGTAGAACTCCCTCTACAAATTACGTTGCCAATCATAAATTCTGTAATACTAATATTTTTATAACAACAAAGACAAAATTAATTGTCATCCAACACTTGGTGAAACCAGATTTAATAAAAATGTAAAGTAAACACTTGGCTATGTTTCACAAAATTCAGCCTCCAAGTCACCTTATGAGGGCATCGTCAGAGACTGGCCAGCACAGTTAGTAACCATAGACGCGTTTCGCTCTTATTAGAGCTCATCAGTATGGTATAACTCACTTCTTCACCTAGAACAAAGTTCATGTGAAGAAGCTGGTGACGAAGAACTGTGCCAACAGAGAATAAGATCTCTGACAAACTAGTAAGATGACATGAGAAGTTTTGTGGAACTGGTCATGCCATCTACCGATAAAACGGAGAAGCTACGCAATAGCAATTTAAATAACAACAAAGACAAAATTAATTGTCACCAGCTTCTTCACATGAACTTTGTTCTAGGTGAAGAAGTGAGTTATACCATACTGATGAGCTCTAATAAGAGCGAAACGCGTCTATGGTTACTAACTGAACTGTGCAGGCCAGCCTCTGACGATGCCCTCATAAGGTGACTTGGAGGCTGAATTTTGTGAAACATAGCCAAGTGTTTACTTTAAACTTTTTTATTAAACCTTGTTTCACCAAGTGTTGGATGACAATTAATTTTGTCTTTGTTGTTATATAAATTAACTTCCACATAGCGGCTCAGTGAGGCCTGACTCTATACTTTAATTGGGATTAAGTTCATGTTATACACAGTACTATAATAGTTATTTACAAGGCCAGAGTAGTAAATTAATTTTTACGTTCTGTAATACTAATATTTCTATTAACAATTTTAATATAATTTAACTTTTTCTTTATATCAAACTAAAAATTAACTTCCACATAGCGGCTCAGTGAGGCCTGACTCTGTACTTTAATTGGGATTAAGTTCATGTTATACACAGTACTATAATAGTTATTGACGTGGCAAGCGTAGTAAATTAATTTTTACGGGCGAGCTGGAAAGCGACCAAGGAGCAAACCTCCATAATGTAATGACCTCAGTAAAGATTGTAGCCAGGGATGTGCGTGTAGTCTACTGCAAGTAATCTACGCAATTCTCTACGTGTAAACAATCATGTAGTCTACATGTTCATTTTTCATGTATACAATGTAGACTATGTAGACAATGAAAACACTTGTGTTCACTTAAGTCATATTAAAATTTTATCCCTAGAACTACGGAATTTTAAATGTTGGTAGAGATTTTTATTTTCATTCTAGGGATTACATGAAAAAAAATGAGATGTGCAGGGCAAAACGTTCAAAATTTGTAAACTGGTTACTGTTAAAAATAGCGCCAAAGAAAACTCCGTTTGGTGAGATGGCGCGTTGATCGATTTTGAAAATATGACAGTTCGCCCAAGACCCATACAGACATTCGTCTAGTAATGTACGAGCACTTGCTTTATTAGTTTTATTATATAAAGACTGATAATGACCCGAGCTCACGAATACGAATACATGTAATAGTTACAAAGGAATAAATTTAGGTTATGTTGAATTTTACAACTGTCAGATGCATTTTCTACATTGTTTACATTGTCTACGCCGCTAGAATTGTCGACGTATTGTCTACGTGTAGATGTAGACAATTAAAGATTACACGTAGATGCACATCTCTGATTGTAGCGTGCCGCAAACAATGTTTTATTTCCACCTTCACAACGTTTATTAGTTTTATAAAATAGTATGTTATGCATCAAGGGAGGGAAACAAGCGATTATTCCCGCCTCGACTTCAGCTCGAGCCTTCGGATCTCGCTTACATCTCGGTTTGCCAACTTCACACAAGGGATAATCGCGCCCTCCCGTGAAGCATATTATACTTTTCGTAACAAGTGCACAAAAATTAGTTAGTTACTAGTTACCTAGGAAACGCTGCAAACAGCTAATAATCGTAGTCTCTAGGGAAAGAAATATCTCCCTAAAGAGAGTAACATGCTACCTAGGGAGAGAAACATGCTACCTAGGGAGAGAAACATAATGTTTCTCTCCCTAGGGGAGAAAAGCAGCGTTTCTCTCTCTAAAATTAGGGAATAAGAACGTGTTTCTTGTGCATGTGTTACGAAAAGATACATTATATTTTGTAATGAAATATTATTGGCAGTAGGACAATTTATAGCTAGACGTTGTCACGGTGTTGTGATCGTTGTGATGCAAAAACAACTATTGTCAACAGATTCTTGAATTTTAAAAAATAAATAATTTTAAATAAAAGATTTAATGTCCGACGAAGACTTTAAAGGAGATATTTTTGTAGTTTAAACTTTTTGCAAATGCTGTAAGTAATAACTTTTAATTAGTTTATATTAGTTTTTTTTATGAGCATTGTACAATTTTACTGTCGAAAATTATTCATTTATTTAGTTACCATAAATTCCTATATAGTGTCATTTACAAAGAAAGTGGAAATAAATAAATGATCTGGTTAACAATTGTATGATTTGACATTAGTGAAATAAAAATGAAATCGGTCAAAAGAATAATAAAATGTATCTAAATTTCTAATTTTAATCTCTTTGCCACTGAATAGACTAGAATGTAATTCTTGGAAGCTTAAAGCTTAAATAAGTTTAGTCGAATGTAGATGTTGAACATACATTTTTCCGTGAGGAAACTTTCCTTCGTTCTGTTTCAAACCAATCACCAGTTTTCTATGTTGATTTGAGGTTCGAGGAAAATCCAATTAAACGGATTAAAATTTGTGGAAATGGAAAATGTATTTGAACATATAATTCACTTGTTTCGAACGGAGTAATTGATTTTCGTCCAAAAAATATTGCTCATTACGTCTATGACACCATGTGTATTATCGAGAAATATGCATTCAGTGCATTGAAATTTTGACGAGATTTCATGATCTCTCGATTTTCTCGTACTATTTTACTAATTTCTCTAAGTTGTGGCATTCAAATAAGGTTACATATATTAAATAAAGTATGGACAGAATAAACGAATTTCTCATTTTAAATGCAAATATTTGTATTTACTTGAAACATACAGTATATACAAGAAATATTTTGTCTATTTCACGATATTTATTGCAGTACTATTAAATTCTTACTTTCCGGACTGAAATTTCTACTGTAAATATGGAAATACAGAACAGTATAAATTAAATAACTATGATTCAATGGGAACCCTATTAGTTATTTGTGTATTAAAAGCGTAAAGTGATTCTTTTTTACTCGAACACAGTAACTGCAGCGTGAGCCGAAGGCGAGAGCTGCAATAGTGTAAGAGGAACAAAGACACTTTACACACATAATTTTTTCTACGATTGCATATTAAAATGATTAAAAAACGTATACGTACTGAAAATAAATTCGTTCTATCAACTGTCAATATGACAAGTTTCTGTTTTATTTGTATCCCTGGTAACTATTGAAATAAGCGCGCATTTAACGTCTTTTACAAACGAAACCCGTTATAAGTACCTATCATATAAGAGTCTTAAGATTGATGCTGCGTTAGACACTATGACAGAAGAATTCGATTGATGTCTTGTTGTAGCTCGACAACCAGAAGATCCCTGGTTTGAATTCAGGCGTTGCTCGAATTTTTCTGTCATAAATTCAACTTGATTTATTTATTTATTTATTTATTTATGTTACGCTGTACAACAGGAATTTAATCCCAATTACAGTACAGGGTTAGCATTAAAAATATTTCCTTTACAGGGTGTTTCAGGACTAGTGTAACAAACTTTAACAGCTTATTCCTTAGGTCATTTTGAGATAAAAATGTCATATGAACATAGGTTCTATTCCTTCTAGTTACCAAAATACAAGAGGTTGAAGTTCTATAAATAACACGAAAATTTTAAATTTGTAATCAAGATACTTTCGGAAAACAAGAGTTTTATTGAAAAGTCATGCCTTATTTGTCTTAATTAATTTTATTTATTAATATTAACATGCATAAGAGTTCAAGGCGCTCATTTTGAACACTTGCTGTAATTTCTTTTAAATTTGTTATCTTATTTCATATCGTGTTAACCTATTCCATGTTTGGTTATGTTGTCCTGTGTCTATTTAATTGTGTCATTTTATGTTTTGTTTTCTAAATCGTATTCGTTAATATTAATAAATAAGATTAATTAAGACAAATAAGATATGACTTTTCAATAAAACTCTTGTTTTCCGAAAGTAACTTGATTACAAAAATTTGAAAATTTCGTGTTATTTATAGAACTTCAACCTCTTGTATTTTGGTAATTAGAAGGAATAGGACCTATATTCATATGACATTTTTGGCTCAAAATGACCTCAGGAATAAGCTGTTAAAGTTTGTTACACTAGTCCTGAAACACCCTGTATAAGCTACCCTAACTAACATAAATGATAGTATATTTTTCATTCTCCCATTATTCATCGATTCATGATTAAACCCTTGAATATTCGACATATTGTACAAGTCTAGCACTAATTTATATAACTACTAATGATGTAAATATGTTTGATTAGTGAATACTGATTAATATGTACAAATCATGTTTCAGAGTATTAATTAGATTTATTTAACTAACCGCATGAGCATGCTACTAGCTTCATACAACCATTGCTTCATAGAACTAGTAACTATAATGTTAGTCTGATCCAGAGACTTAGAATAGAATATATTCTGGAGTGGCTCATTTCACATGTAAATGGAATCTGCCAAATTTGTGCATCCCTTAAGTTTTTCTTTTAAGGGATATTTTGACGTACGATTACCGCACGGTTGCTGTGAAAAAACTGCCATTGCATTCAATACTTATTAACAATAAAAAAAGATATTGTCCCGCGTGGCGGTCGCGCGGGTTGAGGGCCTGACTCACAACCATAAGATCGTGGGTTCGGGTCCCGCCCATGGCGACCATACATAGGACATATCGGCATATGACCTTAGTAATTGGTCCGATATATAAATTTAAAAAAAAAACAATAAAAAAATTGTATGGTGAAATTTTGGTCTTGTGGAATAATCCTTAACTTTCGCTATTAATAAAAAGAGGAATCGAATAAGGGGATCATTTAGTAATAAGAACATTTAAATAACCATTTGTTAAGTTAATAGTTATTTTTGTACTCGTAACCTTCAAAATGACACTTCCCGCACGCAACACTTAATCTGGAACAAGTGCTTTCCGATCGTCTCGACTGTAAAAATTGCAAAAAACACTGGCCTTTTGGAACATTCTAAAATAAATAAAACATTACGCCTTTTATCTTTTACTGGATGTGGTACTACCCCGTAGCAGATCTCGGTGATATATTTATGCACGTAAACTCTCAAATCACAACCCTTAAAGATGTTAGTGAAAGGAGAGCCACAGCGGTAGTTTTAATGTGGTGAAAATTGTTCTTTACGGGTTCTTAAATCTACAGGCCAGCACTATAATACTGAGCCAACTACCCCATCAATTTAATTTAAAAGATTTCTTTCAACTTCAAAACGATACAAATATTACATGACCCATAAACTCAGACTTGTAAACCAATAGAAACTAAACAACATACGTGTTCATAAAGCTACATCTCATGGCTTTACAGTTTGTTTAAATTTAACGTGGTGTAAGGATTTTGACGTTTTTCTAAGACTGGGATACTACCGTTCTAGCAATATAGCAGCATCAACAAGTCTAACGTCACGACTACAATAAGCTTTCGGAATACGATATTAAACAAATTATATTTAAATATTTGTAAACGGTCCCATTTTAGAAAAAGACAAAATAATTTTTTCTGAAATCGTCAAAAAAATGCCTCTTTCCTGACGCATTTTAGTATGGAAAGTAAGTGTTTTTATTTAATTTTATCAATAATATTAATACTAAATATACAATTGCTTAAATGACTAAAATTTAGTTATGACACTGGCGAATTTGAAGCTAAATTTATTGGAGATTCAGTAAATAAAATAAGCAAGTAGCACATTTGCTGACAAATTATTTAGCTTTTTCCAATCCATGAAAATTTCATACTCTTTATCATATCGGTCTTTGGACTTGCTCGATAATAAATTTTCAACAGCCGCAGTTGCTTGATTTAAAATTTCAGGAGGAGTACTTGAAAATACCGCCTCATACTCATTTTCATCTATATTTTCCAACATTATAAAGAAATCTTCTCTGTCAACAATATTACTTTTGACACAAATATATTCAATAGATTTTTCACATAAGATATTGTTTTCAACAACTTTTGTTATCACCTTGGATATGTAGTTTGCTGCCAATATGATTCTTACCAAAAAATTAAACATATTGAAATATTTATTATTAATTATATTGATAAAATATAAATATGAACGATTTCAGAAAAAAATAGTATACATAATACGTCACGAAAGTGTTTAACTTGACTCAGCGAATTAAAATACTCGGCCTGACGGCCTCGTACTTCAAACAACCGCTTCGTCAAGTAAAGCATCACTTTCCTGACTTATTATGTAATAACTATTAACAGTTCACGGATACGATTTATTCTTTAAAAAACCTTAATAGGCAATAGCCACTTCAGTGTATAATCTATTCTATCTCGTTGGTTTGATTTATGTTGAAAGTAATGCAGAAATTAAGTGTATATCGTAATGTTGCAGATACCGAAGGGACCCCTACAGCGGCTACGACGGCTACCGAGGAACTAGCTACCTGTACGAGCGTCAACCATCTCCAGCCACGACGTCACGCCCGCCTCCGCCTTCCAAGGACGGTGAAGTAGGCGTCACGGAGCATCCAGGCGCCGACGGTAAACCCGCCGACAACCAGAGCTCTGGATGATTACACGCATACTAAACCATCATCTATCATCGGCTTTTATACGTAAAAATCACATATAGATCTGAGGGAAGTGACTCCCGTTTCGGCCATTCCTGTTACGTAAAGCAAGGATATTTGGCGTAACAACTTAATAACCAGTAGTGGATTCGCGCATTTCAATATTGTTTAATAGATTTCATTTATGTTATATAAAATCATAAATATTATTTGAAGGATGGCATCAATTCTATTTTTTTATCGTGCTCTCAGTTGAAAGAAGAAAGTGACACTTTTCATCCCTGAGGAAGAATATTTGTGTATCTAGAGCAGAGAGTAATGTATTGCTGCTTGTGCATGGAGAGTGTTGATCGAGGCGTAACAGACATCCATGCAAGAGCGGCAAACAACTGTTTGCTTGAAGTACTTATATTATTTTTATACGACTATTTAGAAAAGCTTAAAAATGAATTTATATAGTTATTTGTGTATTAAGAACGTAAAGTGATTCTTTGTTACTCGAGCACGGTAATTGCAGCGCGAGCCGAAGGCGAGAGCTGCAATAGTGCAAGAGGTACAAAGATACTTTACGCTCGTGATACACACATAATTTTTTCTACGATTGCATCTTAAAGTTATTAAAAAACGTAGGTATACGTCTAAAACTAAATTCGTTTTGTTAACTGTCAATATGACAAGTTTCTGTTTTGTTTGTATCCCTGGTAACTATTGAAATAATCAATGGCAACGCGCAAAAAAGATATTTTTCGATTGTTCCACAGAAAACGTCAACTTTACGATGACAAATGAAAGCGTAATTGTCATCTTTTCATAGAAATCGTAGAAAAAATTATTTTTGACAGTTTTTCTATTTAAAAATTCGGTTGAAAATATTAACAGTTTTCATGTATGTATAGATACTATGATCTACTTGATTAGAAAAACTTACTTTTTGTATAAACTAAATATCTTCTTTCTATACATGAAATAATTGTAGAAAAGCGTAGGCTCTGTCACAGTCGTATAAAAAGTAAATTTTTCTTCCATAGGCAAAGAAAGTAAAGCCATATTCATGCCAACTAGAAAACAGCAGTATGATTTGACTTAAGCGATACTGGTAATATCCAGTTGACATCTTTCAAGAAAGATATACATTTTTCATTCTTCCTTCAGGTGCTTTATATCTCTTGTCTTCAAGTTGGGAAACGGTACCTACAGGTAGAAATGTCTCACTTTCTTCCCTTCATGTACAAGTTACAATTGTATGGCGCGATTCGAGGATATAAATTACTTTTTTTTATTTTGATATTTAACAGTAACAGTAGATTCTGTAACTAAATCTTTATCTCCTCATATAATATATGATAATGGACATTTTAAATAGGTATTTCATGATTAGGGAACTTCGATATTCTATGACAAACATAATTACTCTGCATTCTGTCATTTATACAGGGTGTTTCAGGACTAGTGTAACAAACTTTAACAGCTTATTCCTGAGGCCATTTTGAGCCAAAAATGTCATATGAACATAGGTCCTATTCCTTCTAGTTACCAATATACAAGAGGTTGAAGTTCTATAAATAACACGAAATTTTCAAATTTTTATAATCAAGATACTTTTGGAAAACAAGAATTTTATTGAAAAGTCATACCTTATTTGTCTTGATTAATTTTATTTATTAATAATAACATGCATACGAGTTCAAGGCGCTCATTTTGAACACTTGCTGTAATTTTTTAAAAATTTATCTTATTTCATATTGTGTTAACCTATTCCATGTTTGGTTATGTTGTTCTGTGTCTATTTAATAGTGTCATTTTATGTTTTGTTCTCTAAATCGTATTCGTTAATATTAATAAATAAAATTAATTAAGACAAATAGGGTATGACTTTTCAAAAAACTCTTGTTTTCGAAAGTATCTTGATTAAAAAAATTTGAAAATTTCGTGTTCAACTTCAACCTCTTGTATTTTGGTCACTAGAAGGATTAGGACCTATGTTCATATGACATTTTTGGCTCAAAATGACCTCAGGAATAAGCTGTTAAACACCCTGTATATATATATATATATATATATATATATATATATATATATATATATATATATATATATATATATAATATTAATTAATTGTGGATAAAAAGTAATATTTTTTAGTGGCAGCTTAGCACAAAAGCAAAATGCATAAAATTAAAATTGTAGTTACAGCATGTCAAAATGCTGATAAGCTATACAATAATCATAAGAATATGTTTGTCATAATGTATGGATTGACAAGAGACAATAATCGGATAAAAATGTCCAAATTGGCAATGACCGAAATGGGATTTCGCTTCTCTCAACCGCTCGTTCCATTTGTTTTCTACTTTTGGTTTATTCTCATTTATTATTTATGCACATGGCTAGAATCACAGCATCGCAATTTATTTAATCTGTGATGTTTAATCCCATTAATACTGAATCAACAAATAATATCTTATGTAAGGTAAATTGATTTAAGAGGCACTTTTTTTGTAAGTAATGATATTGTGTAACTTTTCCAGGTGTATTTCTAACAAAATTTCGAGTAATGAAATTTTGGTTATTAACAAAGCCTAATATTATAAGTGTGTATAAAGTTACAACATATCAGACTCCTCATTTTTTTTATGATTTTAATTAGTTGTATAGTTTTATATACTAATAATGAAGTATGAATAAGATTATAACTATTTTAAAACCGTTCTTTACACGGTTAAAATTAAAAAAAAAAGTATGTACAAACAAATTAATAACATGCACGGATTTGATTTGCATAATGAAAGTTTTTATTTACACAATACTAACTTTTGAACTATTATGCCTAGTAATTTATTGTAATATTAAGTACAAGTTTGTCAACAAATTATAATATGAATGTTTTATTATAATTACTCGTACAAGCAAGTAAATATGGAGCCAGTATTATTACAATAATCTCTTCACTGCCTAATGAATTCATTGCGAGATTTAACTAAAGTTTGAATTGAAGTTTTAAATCCCTACATGAATAAGTATCAGGTATTATACATTTTATATACAAAATAATATTCATATTGTACTAGTATGTATGTAATTATGAAATACACATGTTTAATTTCTAAATGTTGTTTCTGATTTATTTCATTTCTCTGATTGATTACCTAACTCAAATAAATGAAATAAAACGTCTATTTCCTAACAGAAGTAGAAAAAGATATTTTTCGATTGTTCCACAAAAAACGTCAACTTTACGATGACAAATGAGAGCGTAATTGTCAACTTTTCATAGCAATCGTAGAAAAAATAAATTTTGCAGTATAGTATGTTCAAATATATATTACAATATATTTTTACGTATGTAAAAAACGGTAATATATTATTTAAAGTCTCCATCTCATATTTTATTTATACAAGATTTACATGATTCATTTCAAATGTAGCAAAAAGTCATTTTACAACATACATATATAACATTACTCTATATCCCATCAAATGGGGTAGCACGAACTTCTGAAACATTCACAGAACATTCTTTCATCAGATTTATAAGTCTTATAGTATGTTCAAAGATATTCCGTTATGGCTTTAACTTACTAAGCCTGTGTTGAACCGCACACAGTAAGAGATTCTACCTGTTGGCGCTCAGGGTAGGATTGCAAAATATTTAAATTCGGAAATTTGTACAAAATTCTCTGTTTCATTATTATAATATATATAAAAATAAAATTAAATTGGGAAATACTGAATACATACCTGTCCTTGCACCCCTATAAATCAAGCTTAAATCCCTAACAATAGACTCGCTGAGATATCTTTGAACATAGTATATATAAAACTGGTGTGTTTGGACAGAGGTAGAGTTAAAAATTGAAAGTATTGCAATAAATTTGAATACTAGATTTGTATATAAAATAATGAATAGTTATTTGAATATCAAAAACAAATTAATCAACTAATTAAAAATTAATGAATACAGTTGTAAAAGAGTCTATTAAATTTCATATTTAGACACAAAGTGACAGTTGTTATTTCCTTGCTGTTGTTGTTATCAATTTGTAACTAATAATGAAAGCAATACTTTTTTTTAATTGAAATTCGATGCACAATGTCAAAGCCGGAGTGTATCAATTAAACGAATGAAAAAAATTCTTTTATTACGAGTTGTACACGTAATATTTTGCATATTGATATTAAATTGAGTTTTCACAGATAAAAATTGGAAACATTTGAATGAAATTCTAAATGCATACGTCAATCATGTTGTTTAAAATTAAACGAGTGCTCAGAATCTATGCACATTACATTTAAAATACTTTTAAATCATTTATAACGTTACCAAACAAGTTACAACATAGCTTATCAATTAATTTGCATCGTCGAAAACGGTTGCTTCGCTCTGAGTTAGTACAGCGCAGATCTTCACAGTGAAAGCAGTGTACACGACATTTTGTAAACAATTTAGTGAATATTTTAATGTGGTAAAAAACTTTGTGATGTTGTGTGTATTTGTATAAAATAATCTTTAATATATAAGTGATAATGAAGTGGAATAGACCCAAAATTAGCTGAAGTCAACAGTGGACAACATGAATCATTACCGGTAGCTGATGCCTGCTCTCAAGGTAAGAAATAATATTATTGTTTTTAGTAATCTTTGGCTTTTTAAATAATTTGTTTTAAAAAACAAACATTCCCTTTAAACCTTTTTACATTCCTGCTTACTATGAATGAAAATTTGAATGCATATTTTGTCAATATATGAATAATTTATTTTGCAAAATAAAATAATTGTATTCAAACACGTACAGACGCAATCTGCAAGCTTATGCAACCGACTGTACCTCCGGTAGAGAGATATACAGCTCCACATTTAGCCTAAATGTAACGGGACTGTATATGAACATAGATTCAAGGGGTTCAGCAGGAAAGAAATTTTGTTGCTGCGATGTCAAAGGCGCCGTTTAAACTTGTTACTTAGGACGTTGCGTTTCGCATTTGTACTATCTGTTGTAATTATATAGATTTCGCGTGGTGACTAGAATTAAAACAAATATTATTTTGTCGATCCAAAATGTTACTATCTGTTTGAAAAATATTATCTGTAAATTAAAAAATCTGATGTGGACACCACATGACTTCCTTGTACGCGTATTAAACTATAGATATTTTTTACATTGCACATTTGACATTAAATCTTTTATTTTTTGTTCTAATCCATAGCAAACTTAATTATTTTTTTTAAATCTAAAAATATATAATATTTAAATTTAGATATCTCGTTTACGCAAAAAGCTAATTTAAAAATTCTTAATGTGATAGACGCAGAATTTAATTCTCTAAAACTTTTATTTGAAACATTCATTTCTAAAATTAAAATAATACCATTTTTTCAAGGAAAACTGTTAGCAGCTTCATGTAATGTGCCACTTCCAGTTAGTCTATTTTAACCAAACTCTATTATGTTATTTCCATTGATATAGTAGTCTTATATACCAAATTTGGAAAGTTTTAAATTATATTTGAGTATAGTAGTAGTATAGGCTTCAAGTAAAGTACCACTTCCGGTAGTTGTATAATGACCAAAAAGGGAGTTGTAGTTTCATAAATAGCTATTGTCACGCGTCTCCAATAGCAACGCGCGAAAAAGATGTTAAATGCGCGCGTTTCCAATGGCAACGCGCGAAAAAGATTATAAATGCGCGCTTATTTCAATAGTTACCAGGGATACAAACAAAACAGAAACTAGGAAAATAATATCAACAATTGTGATGGTTTGGAATTAAATAAGGCTTGGCTTCCATTGATTCACAATTTATAATTTTAAATTACATATTTTTGTCTTTTTACTTGTCATTTGTTTATTTTTATGTCATTTATGTGTTATTTTATTTTTATTTCTGTCCTGATGAAGGTATTTGTTTAAAGTACCGAAACGTCGAGTTTTTAAATATAAATATATACAGAATTAAACCAGAAGCCCTCTTTTATTTATATATACCGGGTGGTGCTCGGTGAGTGCGAACATATGAATTTAACATGGGATATTAGTTTTATGCAATTTCCTGCTCTCCTGTACATTTTACGGAAAAAACTGTAGAGGGAAGATTTGTTCAGAATTAAAAGTTACCCATGAAACTGTTTTTACATGTTTTATTAAGTTTTTGGTTTAGCCGTAACATTAAAAATAAATTTCGAAATTTCTGTTACTTTGTAGTAATAGCCATGACTTTTCTTTTATTTTTATGACAAATGCGTTAAATGTCAATTTTTGATGTTTATTAAAGTTAATCTTATAATTTAAATTAAATCAAAAAAATCACATTTTTTATTCTTTGAACAAAGTTTTATTTTCATATTTAATAATAAATCAGTTTCAAGTTTATCAACAATTTCAATTTTTTTTAAAAATTTTAAATTACAATAATTTAATGTGAAATAATAAGTAATAATTGTAACAATATTATTTAATATACCTACATAAAAAAATAAAGAAATTACAATAAATGTTCAAACAAGCCACCATTTTCAGCAAGACAATAACCAAGTCTATTGTAAAACGAAGTTCTAACATTGGCTAATTGCCTGTCAGTAATATTATCACATTCTTCGAATATAGCTTGTCTTAGTAAATCTAAATTTTCGTAGTGTTTAGAGTAAATTTTACTTTTAAGATGCCCCCACAAAAAAAATCGCAAGGAGCTAGGTCCGGAGATCTTGCAGGCCAATTTATTCCACCACCACGACCAATCCACCGATTAGGAAAAACCAAATCTAAATATTCCCGCACATTTATTCCATAATGAGCCGAGCACCCATCCTGCTGGAACCAAATATCCTCATCTACTGCAGCTGCCTCATCCAATGCAGGACCTATATGATTTTGCAGAAGTTCTAAATACATATCAGAATTTAAATTTCCCATAATTTCAAATGGTATAATCCTGTTCTTAAAAATTCCAACCCAAATATTAATTTTCTCAGGATATTGGGTACCTGTACACACAGTTAAATGATGATTTTCTGTGGTCCACATACGAGTATTCTGAACATTTGGTTCATTATTTAAAGTAAATGTACATTCATCTGTAAAACAAATCGACGAAATAAAGTGCTGGTCCCGATTTGCCTTTTCTTGCATAATTTCACAAAATGTACTTCTAGTTTCAAAATCAGCCAAAAGAAGTTCTTGATGTGTTTGAAATTTGTAAGATTTATATCCATGTGTTTTTAAAATTCTCAGAACTGTTGAATGATGCAAACCACATTCAGAAGCAATATGTCTTATGCTGTACCTTGAATTTTGAGATATCATAGCCAATACCAATTCTTCATTCACTTCGTTATGACGTATTCTGTTATTATTATTATTGCCTTCATTACCATCGGTCACAGCTACACTAGCTGTACTCTCAAATTTTGTAACCAGTTTTGAAATTGTTGATACACTTGGAATTGGTTTATCTTCATATTTAATTGAAAATAAATCCCGCACCCTCCTATAACTATTTCCTCCATAATAATTTTTAATAATGAAGACACGTTCTTCGTTTGAATAAACATTCATTTTATAGCTTACACAAAGATTTAATTTAAATTATAAGATTAACTTTAATAAACATCAAAAATTGACATTTAACGCATTTGTCATAAAAATAAAAGAAAAGTCATGGCTATTGCTACAAAGTAATAGAAATTTCGAAATTTATTTTTAATGTTACGGCTAAACCAAAAACTTAATAAAACATGTAAAAACAGTTTCATGGGTAACTTTTAATTCTGAACAAATCTTCCCTCTACAGTTTTTTTCCGTAAAATGTACAGGAGAGCAGGAAATTGCATAAAACTAATATCCCATGTTAAATTCCTATGTTCGCACTCACCGAGCACCACCCGGTATATGAATTCTGAAAGGTTTTTCCCTATGTTAAATAAATCTTATTTCAAAAAGATTTCTCTTAAAATAAGTATAGGTAAGATGATGCGATGGAAATAATGTGTGATTTCTGTTTCTCATTTATTTTAAAGGCCCGGAGAGAATTTATGTTGTAGGTGTTAGAGTTTTAATAAAAGTTCGAGTGAAACAGAGAGTTGCGGTGCATGATTGATGTTGGTTGTGCAGTGTCGCAGGGGAAGAAATGAACAATCTCGTATTCACCTCGCTTACGTGCTTTATTTTTTCTTCGGAGAACACAAAGAGAAAGTAACATGCAAATGTTTAACTTTTTCAACTCTGCAACACATATATCACACGGAAATTATTTATTGCTTGCTTTGTTGTGCAAAAATTTACAATGTATATAAGCAATGAAAATACATATATTACTCATGTGTGCAAGCACGAGATTATTACTATGTTTTAATGTGTATATATATATATATATTAGGGTGTCCGTTATTTGGGCGACCTTCGAATATTCTTCGGCCAAACATTCCAAAAAAAAATGAGTTTCCCAAAAGGATTCAGCGTTTCTTGATGATTAACCCGTGCCACCGAGCGGTTGAAGTTTTAAGCCTACCGGAAAATAGGGGTATAACAAAATAATTATATTGTGTCGCCAGTTAGCGTAAAATAGATATGCGGGATATGTTTTCCTATGAAATTGATGATTCTGAACACGAATCTGTTTTCAAAATGTCATGAGCTCGACGCCAATGAATTTCCCGTGCTTCAGTTAACTTTTTAGCAGATTTTCAGCCATTTTTAATTTTTTCTAATTTTCGCCAAAAAAATCGCAAAAATCAGTTTTTTAACATTTTCTCAAAAACGACAAGACATATGCATTTGAACATTTTACCACTGGATTCAGTGGGTCAAAATACATATGTATGTAAATTTTTGTTACAATAATCCTACGATTAAGGATTTTCGGAAAAATTGAATTATAATCTGAAAAAACAAAGGGGTATACCTTAGGAAATAATTAAAAAATTAAAATTACTTAAAATTGCATGAAAATTTGTAACTATAATAATAAAGAAAATATAGGCGGTGGTTGGTTTCGCTGTTACACTCTGTATAACGTAATGTTATGTATAAGTATATTTATATAAAAATCTCTTTTGTACTTTTGTGTAGCATATGACAATACCAATGTACGCTTCGCTTTTCGCAAATGGAATATAATTCACAAAGTGAAAAATGCTTATGTAGTTTTAATGCTTTAAATATTCACTAATGTGCATTTCATCTCTGTTAGCACCACATGCTATACGTAATTTATTTATTATGTTTTATTTGTTTCATTTCAAATGATATATTATAAACGTATCTCCAACATATGCTCTACCCGGTGCTGCAAACACGTACAAATGCGAAAGCTTTCTTCATTACATACATATCTGTAAGCTTATTAACAGAAACAGAAACTTGCTAGTTTCAGTAATATATTTATTTATGGGTAGGTAACGTACGAGTATATATAATATATCTCTGAAATTATAAAAATATACATTTACAAAGTAATATTATTCGTATTTATTTATTAAAAGTATTAAATATTTTATATTATACATATATGCATTATACAATTTGTTTCTATACTTCAGGAAAAAAAGAACAAGAAAATTGTTTTTTAAATCGATAAATTAAGGATGGTTTGTTTACATTAATTCAACATTTTTAGTATAATTGGTTTGATAGTTATTTTAAGGGGTAAGGCCACTCTAGAATTTTTAAAAAATGCATTTTTTTTATTTGCTTAAATTATAGTTTAAACCCTTAGGAATAAGGGACAATTAATTTAAATGCCGCGCGGAAGTATTTCAGAGGGAAAAAAGCATATATCTATTAGTACTAGTAAACTTTAAACGCGTTTTTCTCGAAATCATATTTTCAAAATCGGGCGAAAAGAAATCTGAAATACTAACTGATGGATCGTGCTGAATCATTTTATTTCTTATTCTAGATATAAAATACTCAAAAACTATGGGGGCTTTTTTTAAAGTGCTTCATTAGTTTTTTATGGTCGTTTTTATACAGAAATTTAGTCCCGAATAATAACCTTTTTTTTCAAACATGCGCCATTTTGTTAAAAATCAAAATTTTCAAAATCCAGCCCGTAGTTTTTTAGACTATACATCAGAGATTAAGAAAACATATCCCTTTTTGATCCAGGTCTATTGGTGTTCCCGGAATGTGTTCGCCCGATTTGCCCTACGCGCCGAGAGGAGTCGGCATTTTTTTTAATTTCTGACGATAATTTTGAATATTATCTTAAAAAAAAATTTTTTTATAAAGTTTAAAAACCACTAAATAAAGATCCAAAAACAGTTCTTAAGCAGCACGTTTAGATTTCGTTAATAAAATCTAGAAAATGACCCTTTTTTCCTTGTCTAGAGTGGCCTTACCCCTTAAGTATAATACTGGTAGTAATTAAATTATAAATATAAACACTGCAATAGTCAACTTATTTATAAGATAAATGACTGTTTGGAGTCTCGTCCAGGGGCACTAAAAAGGTATTCTTCAAGAACCATGTTTTTGTTTTATAATCAATAGGTCTTAAATATTTTTCTAGAAGTATAAAAACACTCAGTATACATCTAGTTTCTTACACTTTATCCTAAGTTAATCCAAGCTTTTCATTTTCAAATTTGGCAGCAACATTGAAAATAAAGAACAAACTAAAACAAAAAGCATAAAATTAAACAATAGTTATTTGTTTATCGAGGATAAAAATAAAACATTTTTTCCCGAAGGGTACGTTTCATTTTCCGAACCGAAGGCAAGGGATATAAAGCACCTAAGGAAAAAATTACACTTTCTTCACGAGGTATACATATAATTCTTTTTGTTACCCTAATAAAAATAGTCAAAAATAAATTAGAAATATAATTAAGATTTATTATTTTTTGACGTGTGTCACTAATGTCAAATCATACCGCTGTTTTTCAGGGAAAAAAATTTACTTTTTCCATAGGTAAGAAAAGTCTCAATTGAGGGAAAAAAATAGTGCCTAACAGGATCCTAAAAACTAGTTATTTGCATAACGTGGGAGACACTTTACTCCAGAGGTCTATATATGATTTTTTCTACGACCATTCTTTCATATTATTTATATAAAAATTTTAAAATTCTTACAATTTACGAATAAATATCTAAGACTGTGCTGATGATTGCTATGAAGCAACTACAAATAAGGGAGGAAAATTATATTTTCTCCTGCTGAGAAAGACTTGCCTAATGAGAGAAGAAAAGCCTGCTTTCGTTTAAAGTCGTAAAAAAATTAAATTTAACATTGTGTTGATTTTATTTTACTACCTCTTAGTTCATATTAACGTTTTTATCCTTTTATTATGTTTATTTGAAATAATGTAATATTGACCAGGATTGTAAATTATTTGCATGTAAATTATATTATTCTGGAACCTGTTTTGCATTACAATTAAAAATCGTTCGTTATATATTTACATAAATTTATTATGAACATACTGACTTAATTAATGAAAGCTTTGTATTCGTGATTGTATGAAAATAATTTTGACAAAGCTCTCTGTATATTTCATATTTTGATATTACTTGCAAATGAATTTATTAAGTTTTTTATTATCTACAAAAAAACTGTGTATTTTTTATGTATGTCGGCCGAAGCTGAAAGTCGAGGCAGACTACTTTCAGTGTGTACCACATTTTATAGCGACCGAGATTCAAACGCAATTGCATTATATTCATTAACAAACTTCAACATTTATTACAAATTTAATTTCGATATTATTTAATTATATTACAAATATGAATGTGTAACCAAAAAGACATTTTTAGAAAACAACAATTTGTTTGTTTCTCGACGGCATTTTTTGTAATCTTATTTTAGATTGGTTTAGAGCAGCCTTCCAAAGTAGCCCAATAATGAATTTTTATTTCTACCTTCTTTGTAAATGACACTTTATAGTAGAGATGGGCGAATATCAAATTTCTCGAATTCGAATATCGAATACGAATATTCCTAAAAGTTAAATTATTTACTATTAATAATGATTTAATTATGTCCTTTTCATTATTTGAATTGTTAAGATAAAATAAAATAAAAATAAAAAGTAGAAAAAGACGAAAACTTCAAATTTAAGGTGAAACATATGGGCTGATGTTGGCGAAAAACAAATTGGAAATATAGTACGTCTTCTTGGTTTTGAAACAAAATATCTTTGTTATTAATAACTTCAAAGTATTGTACAAATGATAAAGAAAAACATAGTCAAAAATTAAGCTCAACATATGGCGCGATATTCGAGGTATTCGAATGTTCGCTATACTGACGTTAATATTCGAAAATCTCGAATATCGAATATTGTCAATATTCGCGGCATTCGACTATTCGCGGATGATATTCGCCCATCTATACTTTATAGGCATTTATGGTAACTAATTAAATGAGTAATTACAGCGCGTAGACCTATAAAATTTTACAGGCTCATAGAAGAAACATGTAAAATTTTACAATGCTCATAAAATAAATTAATATAAACTAATTAGAAGTTATTACTTGCAGCATCTGTAGTATTTTGTATATTTTTTTCAACTGCAAGAAAATCACCTTCAAAGTCTTTTTCAGGCATTAAATCCATTATTTCAAATTATTTATTTCTAGACTTCATGACTCTGTTTGTGACTGACAGTATTTGTTTTTCATCACAACGATCAGAATACCATGACAACATCTAGCTATAAATTGTCCTTCCGCCAACAACCTTTGCTTACAAAATGTAATGTAGCTTTTTATAAAACTAATAAAAATGAATTTAAAAATTGCTGTGAAAGTGAAAATACAACTTTTTACGAGGCACGCTCGCAATTAATCTTTATTGGGCTCACTGGATTATGAAGGCTTGATCCTTCGTCGCCTACCAGCTCGCCCGTAAACATTAATTTACTACGCTGGCCATGTAAATAACTATTGTCGGGCTGTTTACAAAAATGTTGAATTTTGCGGAGTAAATTGTCATCTTTGTTCGACAGTTGCGTGAACAATATTTAGATTAGATGTTCTGACACTACCTCCCTGTAACATGGATCAGGGGGGTGTCTTTGGAAGATTTTCCTCTCCACCAACAAAAAAAAAAGATGTTCTGAACCGAAGGTCCATAGACCCTCAAGGATGGGTTACGTAAATTAGTTTTTTTGTAACATTCATATTTTTTAAACTAGTCATAACTAAAGCCCGGATATTTAGGCTCTTAAAAACACACAAATAAGCAGGCATATAGGCCGGTAATTACTCTAAAATAGGCGGGATTTTAGGCAGCCTAAATGTAAATAATTAGTTTTAAAAAAAATAAACGAATCCTTCTTCTAATATTGGTACTCGTATCTACTTTTCGCTAAAAAAAATAATCATTTTAAACATAAATTAACGTAATCTGAAAAATAATAATGTAGGGTTCTCATTTTATTAACTATTATGCAAAATCAAATTATGTAGTATACTTTAATTCACAAAATATTACGAGCAATTGCTCTATGAAATTTTCGGAAAGGGACTGTCTTCGGTCAGTCAGAACTTGCTTGTAAGTTGAAAACTTCGTTCCGACATCACAAAATGTGATAGGAGCATTCTTATATTTAGCCATATCGTCTAAAGTTACCTCAGCTCCCCATTGATTAATGGCAAAGACAATTGAATTGCCACGTAAAATTTTGACTAAAAAACGTTTTTTCTTTCGGCATTTTAAATTCACAAACAAAAACTTGATTAAAGTAAATACTTTAAATGTTATAGGATAGGTTGAAACACTTTGTCGAGTGCTGAATTAGTCAACGAAGTAGATGATAAACCTTGTCTGCTCAATAAAAGTTAGAATAGGCAACAAAAATAGGCAAAATAGGCTGTATAAGGTAAAATAGGCACAATAACCAAAATATAGAAAAAATAGGCTCTAAGGCACGAAAAAAAACCTTCCATTACACGTAAACATATTACCTATGTATAGAAAAACTAAATTGCCTGAAGTATATTAAAATTTGAATCTAGGCAATTGCCTAAAAATCCGGGCTTTAGTCATAACTCTCTTTAAAAATTAAAACAACAAATTCATTCATTTATAGTGAGATGCATTAATTGAATTAATGTTCAGATTTGAAATAGTGAACCTCCTGGAAATAAACTAAACCTCGACCTCCAGAAGGACACTAAATATGAAAACAAACATAGCAAATCATGCATAAACTATACGTACAGTAATGTTTCAATCCCAAACGTCCAACTGTAGTAATGAATTCAACAATGAACACAAATAACATCTTGGCCGCGGTACAGCCAGGACGGGCCTTATTATCAGATTTGCGGTAAATTAGCATATTGTTTACCTAACGCTGTGCCTCCAATTAACAAGAAGGGAGGTAGACATCCGCTCTCTAGCAGCACTGGGAACAGCACGTTGCCGATAATCGATCCCGTTCGTCCGGTCATCATGGCGAGAGATATGGTCATTGTTCTGCACATACACAGACGAGTCAAGTAAATACGAGCACACTACACATGGGACGGTTGTATGCCTGCTTCGACCTATTTGTATTTTGACAAGCTTTGTAATTATTGGCACCACTGGGAATGGGAAATTGTTAACGTTTATTTTAAATATTATGATATTGACATGGTTACTAATTAAAGTCTGTGTCATCATTACGCGAGGTTTTCATACATGTTAAAAAAGATGTTACATAAGTATGGAATATTTATATTATTTTATAAAATAAATAAAGATTTTGAGAGTTTATGATTGCGGATATCGATAGTCATTTTTTTCACAATTAAAGGAGAGGACTATTTTTTAATTGGCATGCTATAATTTGTTTTTGATCCTACTTGAAAGAATGTTTTTGCTCTATACAAACATATCAAAAAATAATAATAATCATACTTTATTTGAAATAAAATAGAGAAACACAGTGTTGAATAAATGCAATTTTACAGATTATTACCGGAAATGAATTTTAGTTGTCATAATAGTGATAAAATAAAGAAACAGTAGAGACGACTGCCATTTTTGCCATGATATTTTAATAATTTACAGAGACAAGAATTATAGATATAAATAAAATAAATAAATAAATATATCATCACGCCTTTTACCCATCACTGGGTATGGCACTCTGCCTAAGCAGATCTCGGTAAGTGATCTATTTTTTCGCGTGAAGTGCGGTTACCAGCCGTCAAATCACGGCCTCCAAAGATATTAGTGGTGGAGGAGCCACAGGGCTAGATTTTTTTAAATTGGTGAAAATTGTTGGTCGGCTGTGGGGATCGAACCAGGGTTCTCAAGATCCACATACCGACTCGATACCACTGAGCCACCTACCCCAAATTATAGATATGTCATGTAAAAAGTATGTTTTTTTAAATTAATAATATATTATATAATAAATTTTATAAACGTCGCTTTAGTTATGAGTGTATAAAAAACGAATATCTAAAGAGTTTATTAAACGAGTCACATACTGTACTTCTTCTATGATTGCAAATAAAATAACAAAAAAATGTAAAGAATTATGATTAATGTAAGAAATGACAGATGCCTACAGCTAACTTCATATCTCAAGCCGTGTCTAAAACGCTCGAAGCCATGACTTGTCAACATGTAATTAAGATGCTATTTACCGCAATGAGAACTACGTACGTTAAATGACATTTTAATAACGGGAGTAGAAAATATCTATTTATGAAACTAGTAAGGAAATGAAGGTTATTACCTTACGCATGTGAAATAAGTAAGGTAATAACCTGTTTCCTTACTAGTTTCATACAATATTTTTTCTACATCCGTTCTAATAAATACGAAAGAGCGTTTTTGAAATTATGAAATTTTGACATATTAATGACAGTTATAAATTCAACAAATAAAAGAATAACACATCTGAATTCGTCTACCAAGATATCTGTTGCTATGTTACCTCATTATTTCGCTAGTTAAATAATGCAGTTCATTACGTAACTCAAATAAGTGAAATAAAACGTCTATTTCCTAACGGAAGTATAAAAATATAATTATCGTAATATATTGTATTATTAATAACAGAAAAATATCAGTACAATTTAGGAAATTCTATAGTGGGACGGTTTAAGAAATTTGTTAAAATATTGACATAACATATTGTTTATCTGTCAGATAGGTTATTGGTTTTTTTTATGTCTTGAAAAACGAATGTTTAGAATATACGAGTAAAGGAATAATTCAAGTTGACAAGAAAATATTGCTGAAAATGCAAATAAAACATAATGCATTTTTATAAAGTTCATTTTGTATATTTTGGAATGTAGCCGAAATAGACTTTCCGTAAATTATGGTTACTGCCTTGTCTTGCTACTCGTACATTCGTATTCGAATCTCATATTTTGAAATACAAATATATTTCAATAATAATAATAATAATAATAATAATAATGACTTTATTACCCAACAGGAAACCAGTTACATAGAAACATTCGCGAAATGCAAAGAAACCCACAATGTAAATTTTCAATTCTACTTTATTGTTTAACATTCTTATTTGAAAATGTTTGAAATTCTCTTTTAACTCATTCAATTTCTAAACAATTCATTCCACATTCATCACTTCAACGTCAAATTCATTTCCATTTCATTAATTTGTTAACAATTATTATTTATTACTACCTAACATATATTGCTACTTTGAACATACTTTCAGTAATTTCATACTAAATATGTATAGTTGCATCTACTTTAATTCGTTGAACAATAGGTAGAAACTACAATTAAATTAAATTAATCAATGAAAGAGATTGGGATGCCAAAGCTTTTCCATTTCGAATATTCAATGCCATAATTGCCACACTAATTGTTTTACCATAATACACATTTTGATCAGCTTTTGAAGGAAAAATGAGAGAACTTTTAATTAAATGAATAATTATCTGACAATTTATCAGCATCAAATAGTTCCATAAATATTTTCTGTTTAAATATATATATATATATATATATATATATATATATATATATATATATATATATATATATATATATATATATAGGTGTTTCACAATTTAGAGCAAAAAATTAAAGGGTATATTCTGTACGACGTGCTGATCATGAAACAAAAAGAATTTTTTTTTAAATCGCAAAACTATTTTCCATGTTTCCCAGTCCAAAATTTTTCGTTGCCACTGCCACTGGGTGGATGATTATGTTAAAGTTATTAATTAAATAAAATTCTATTATAAATAACTGCTAATAATTGAATAATTCATTTTTCGAATTTAAAAATGCAGATATTTATTTGTTACTTGTTTTGTCATTAATTTTACCTTGTTAGATTTTGTTTAATTTCGTAAAGCCACTTAGAATTGTTGAATAAAAATAATTTATAATATTTCTTAATTAACTTATTTATCTCAATTTTTCTCATATACATTTATGACAAGTAATACATCGTTGAAAAGATAAAAAATGGCGGTTTTTATTTTAATAAAATAATTTGAAAAATAAAAGTTGATAGTCGTATCATGTAAACCTGACTTTATAAAAAAATTATATATGTGTCATAAAATAGTATATTTAATATAGTAAAACTTCCATATTAAGAAAATTTGTCTATTCCTTATAATAAAAAAGTTAAGGGGGGGTTCGTCTTCCCAGACTAACCCTGTATATATATATATATATATATATATATATATATATATATATATATATATATATATATATATATACTACCCGTATGACTTTCCCTCCACTAACCTCTTTATGGACGGCTGATAATTGCACTTCACGCGAAGAAATATAACACTTTGCAAAAACCTGCTACGGCAGAGTGCCATACCCAGTAATGGGTAAAAGACGTGTTGATTTTTAATTCAATATACGTTCAACATGCTCAAACCATACCCACTCTAATAACATTCATCCTAACCAAAAACATTAACTAATGAAACCATTTAACGGCCGTCGTTAATAGCCATCGTAAACTAAAATATCGTGGACACGACGGTAAATGTTAACTTTTTTTGTCAGACATGAATGATTAATTTAATATTTGAAAAGGATTTTTACTCACCGTAGTGTAGTAGGAAAGAGATCAACTATGACGCTAATCATAGTGGCGGTGCATACACTGGACACGCCTCCGTGGATGGATACTAACGCCAGCGTGGCCTCGGCGCTACTGGACCAGTAGTTGCCGATCCCGGATACGCCGCATACCATGTACATAAACACTACACAATTCTAGTAAATTTCTGGGTAAAACTTGACTTGAGGGCCAAACCTGAAGTTGGCTGCAGAACAAGCTGCTTCTGGCTTGAATTCAGGAGTACCAATTTAAAAAAAAAACACCCCTAACCATGCCAAACCTAGTACAGAACGCATTTTTATGATAAATATATTTTTAAATAGATGTACTCGAATTTTATTACAAACAAAATTTTGTTTCGTTAGTAAAAAAAAACATCCCTAACCATGCCAAACCTAGTACAGAATGCATTTTTATGATAAATATACTTCGCATTTCAAATTGCTCGGCGTTTGACGTTAAGTTGATACTCCTGAATTCAAGCCAGAAGTGGCTTGTTCCGCAGCCAACTTCAGGTTTGGCCCCCAAGTCAAGTTTAGCCAATTTCTGTTTCAAATATTCTTATTTATAATCTCTTCTATTTTATATTCAATTACTAAAAGATGACTTGGATTGCGATATGTCAAACTTGATACGAAGGTACACTTTCGGTTGGACTCCATAAGTTTATCATTGTTGTCACTTGTATTTCTTTGTTTTTTCTTTTATTTTGTGTGCATTTTATTAATTTATAGAAATATAGTTCTGTGATGTCATTAGAACTTTTAGCAATTATGTTAATAATAATATGTGAACAAGCACGCTGCGGTACTGTGATTCTGGACCGTGTACTATATTTGGGATTAGGATTAAGATAAATTATTAAATAAATATTGAACATATTGTGACTATTTTAAAAATCTTGAAAAAGTAATATTAATAAAAATAATTCGTAAAATTCTGATACATTTAAATTTTTTTCTTACAATTTCTAATTATTTATCTCCTTGAAGATCATTTGACATCTGTTACTCGTAAAATAATTATTAATTTTAATCTGTATAATTTATTGTTTCTATGATCAACAGAAACTTAAACTCAATTACAGTACAAAGTACAAGTACTCACCGAGCTGCACTGTGGTAATTCATATAATTTCGAATTTGGAATCTACGGATTTGGATTTCGTAACGCTATCGTCACTACCGTACGCCCGGATTATAATAGTTTACCTTCTTTGTTGTAAATATTTGTTCTATTATCATTCATTTTTATAATTTTTTTAAGTACTTAGTTATTAGAAAAGTACGAAACTGTACCTTTGCGTAGTTCACTATTAAAAATCGCAATAGGGTTGCAATATTTGTTAGCTATTTTTCTTACCTAATAAATATTTCTTTCCAATTTTATTGACTACTAAACTGGCAAAAATAAACCCCATTACATTACACATGGCTACCACCATAGTATTTATATAAACTTGGTTATCCACTACGGTCTGAAAAACAAAACAAACATAATATAGGTATATGTTACTATATTTTACACCAAATAATTGTTATTGTCCAATTCAATGCAAGGTTTTAATTTGAAAAGTTATCAGTTGTTTACACATTTTGATTCTTTCATTTATATTTTCAAATTACAACAAAATAAAATTATTTTTATGACTAATATTGACTTGGAAATTCACCATTCATATAGGTAATTTTAATTATTAGCATTTAAATTATATAAAAGTTATTAATTCCATAATAGTTTCTTTTAAAAAATATGTTTTTGCATTTTGCAGCTTTTCTCATCTAAATCAAAGAACAAATATTTTTTTTCTACAGACAACATAGAAAGTAGTTCATTGAACGTTGCGATAACAACCAGTGACAACAAATAAACAATTTAATTTTTTTAGTGCTATAATGCTGAAAACTTGTAAAATTAAGTTTTTAAAATGGAAACATTTACTGTGTCGACTGTAAAAAAAGCTTGTGTGTGTTTCGAGCGCAAATGTACATTGTCGTCGATTTCGAGATTGTCCGGGGACCTCTCAATCGACAACGTTTTTAAAGCTATTCTCTGAATATTGTTTAGATGATTGCAGGGACTTAAGTAAAAGGTGAACAAGTAATTGAAATGAAATACTTACTACTGTGCACACTTGTTCAGTAAGATTATTCGTGAAGTTATTTAAAGGTGTTGACAATGAAACACTTAACATTTCACAAAGAGGTGCTGTTCTAGAGTAATTATACATTTGATTGTATTCATCTATTTTCGTGAAAAGTTGTGGCAGCCATAATCTCATTGTGTTTTCTCTGAAATTGCAAATAAAATATACAGGTGTCTAATTTTATTTGAACCAGCATATATCTTTTTTAGTTTCTTATAGAATTTCCAAAATCATACTGGTTTCTTTCTGTTATATATTTATATTATAAAAAATTATTTATTAATTTTAATAATTCATATTTTATTTAGTTATTGTTAAATTACTAATTTAATAAATACGTACTTTAAAACAAATTTATATTATTCTCATTTTTCGGCTCGGTTGCATAAATCGATGTTAGCTATGTAGTTATCTAACAATATGTTAAGAGTTAATAATAACCAATAATCCGTCAATACAGTGGAGTGGATAGCGATACGGAATTCGAATCTCACTCAAGCTAAAAATTATATGAACTATACACTGCGGCTCGGTGAGTGCGGACTCTGTATTGTAATTGGGATTAAGTTCCTGTTGTACAGCGTAACATAAATAAATTAATAAATAAATATGGCTATCACCACATGCTATATATTTTCTAATTTTTTATGTTATAACTATTTAACATCAGCATTATCAGCTTATAGTTAGTTAAATAGCAATGGTAAAACCATATTTATAACAAATAATTATTAATTTAATGTATAATATAGAAATTATAACGAGTTAAAAAATTGAACTGTCAAAAATTTAGACGTTTTTTTATTCCAATTTCTCTGATTATCTGACAACGGTTTATGCAATAAAGCCTTAATGTATCACTATATATATACAATTTAGGAAACAGGGCAGAACAACTTGAAATATAGGTTTCCTACGACGTTCTATTGTCCTATTATAAAGTAATTTAAAATGCATGGAGTTTTTTTTAAAGGTTGAACTCATAAGAAGAAGTATTCATAAATAATCAACCTAGATACGTATGATAAGTAGTGTAAAACTAATTTGATATCCAATAATGCCACGAGATTTGATAATTTATTTTTAGTATTTTATTTTAATAATATATTATGTAACAAGTAGTTACTAGTGTATAATAAACGAGTATCTAAAGAGCTTATAAAACGAGTCACAAACTATACATTTTTTACGATAGCAAATGAAATGAATTATTTAAACAGTAAGGTCAAGTTAGAATGCATGGAACTAAATGCACCTCGTGTTTAATATCTCAAGCCACGGTTTGTCAACATGTGTTCAAGATGTTATTTAGTGCCATGAAAACCAGTACGTTAAATAATATTTAAATGGGATAGGTGGCTCAGTGGTATCGAGTCGGCCTGTGGACCTTGAGAACCCTGGTTCGATCCCCACAGCCGCCAAACAATTTTCACCACTTAAAATCTACCCCTGTGACTCCTCTTCCACTAATATCTTTGGGGGCCGTGATTTGACTTACCAAGATCTGCTTAGGCAGAGTGCCACACCCAGTAATGGGTAAAAGGCGTGATTATATATTTATTTTTTTTTATTAATAACAGAAGTAAAAAATATAATGTATTTTCTGGTTCTCAATTCTACTATCGGATATGATGGTAGTGAGATATTTGCCTCATTAGCAACCCATGTAGCACATAAAGTCCAATATCACGCGCATAATGAAATGAAGATATATGAATACATACCCCAACAAGCCCAGGAACAAAATGAAAAATATATGCGTAATTCGCATCAAATGCGGCGGTGCAAAAATAGGCCGAATTTGTTCCCACCCCTGCCGAATCGATTTCGTCGTTATTTTTTTACTTTCCTGTGCGGAAGTTTCTTCAACGAGTAGCTTTATCTAGAAGAAGAAAAACTCTTGTCTTTAACAACGCGTTTTCTCGCCATCGCTAACTTTGATACCATTTCGTTCGACTTACCGGGAAGCATTCCGGAGGATTACCTGTGTTCATTGAGTAGACGCGCTGGAATACTTGCATGGCCTCGGTGTTTCGCCCTGATGTCATTAGGAACTTGGGGCTCTCTGGAAGGTATAAATAGGCGCAGCCGCTGATCAGGCTCGGTAATGCACATACCATCAGGAATATTTGCCACGAATGGATCACTATATCACACAACAATAATTATTATCTTAAACTTTTAAATAAAACAACTTGAACTATAAAGACAATACTAGAAATGACGCTAGAATTTGTACTTGGGATCTATAAATTCCGCTCATATGCTTTAACCAACTAAACTTATTTAAATTTTTCTTTATTTTTTTATGTACTATAAGCAACCTGGATCCCATGATTCTTTAATTTGAGAGAAGTTGATTGTAATAACATTGGCTGCACAAGCTCTGTTTTTGGGTGTTCTAAGAGCACTATTTTAACATGTTAGAGATAGCTAAAACAAAAAATATTAAATAAAACTCTAGGCAAAGTCTCACAAAATTCAGCCTCAGAGTCACCTTATGAGGGCATCGTCAGAGGCCGGCCAGCACAGTTAGTAACCATGGACGCGTTTCGCTCTTGTTAGAGCTCATCAGCATGGTATAACTCACTTCTTCACCTAGAACAAAGTTCATGTGAAGAAGCTGGTGACGAAGAACTGTGCCAGCAGAGAATAAGATCTCTAACAAACGGTAAGATGACATGAGAAGTTCTGTCGAACCAGTAATGCCATCTACCGAAAAAAATGAAAAGCTACGCAATAGCAATTTAAATACACACAAAATTTTGTGAGACTTTGCCTAGAATTTTATTTAATATTTTTTATTATACCTAGTTTCACCAAGTGCATGAATGACAATTAATTTTGTCTTTGTTGTTATTTAGATAGCTAAAACACCCAAATACACTGCTCTTTAAACAGGTAAAAACAGAGCTTCAGCTATTTAAAGAATATATTTACCATTTGAATTTGAATTAGAATTTGAAGTAATGAATTGATATATCACATCAATTCATCAAATTTAGCAACGAATTAGTCTTTGTCAAACATTCTCATCCTGACACACCACTATCGCTTTATCAACACTCACGTTCTCTTCATGTCAGCTCATTTATTCCTCACTTTCGGAATCTTTCATCAAGAAACAAACTTTCAATCAAATCAATTCATTCGCTCTTATATACATATGTTTCACCTCTAATAACGAATAAAAATGAGAAGAAAGGAAAAGTATGTTATAAAAGTACAACGCGGAATTAAATGCACTAAAAAATTAAAAATATGCGCTATATATGAACCAGAAACACTGAATATCATGTAATATATAATAGGCATAATTTTCAATATATATATCATCACGCCTTTTACCCATTGCTGGGTGTGGCACTCTGCGTAAGCAGATCTTAAGTGATATATTTTTTCGCGTGAAGTGCGGTTACGCATCACATGCTCTCTCTATCCTATATTCTTCACTCAAAGAGTGAATGGAAGGTGAAATACATAACCTACCTTGTTCATTGCTATCTGTCTATACAGCTCAGTTTATACAAACACGTTTTAATTTAAGAATTGAGCTAACACCTGCGTTGTAACATATACCGAGTGGAACATCATACCTCAAGCATTTATCTATTTTTGTTTCACTTCCATGGCTATTTGATATTTTCAACGTAATTTTTAATATTCTTTTATTTAATGTCTGTCGTTACAGCGCATGTAAATGTAATTCTGTTTATTGATTTAGATGCAGAATGTTATGCTCTACAACATTTATTTGAAGCATTTTTGCCTAAAATAATTTGGGGAGTAATGTGCACGGAAAAACTGTTTTTTCATGTTAATTGCCTATGTACACAGGTATGATGTTCCACCCGGTATGTCCATTACTTTATTACACATATAATGATTATACATTTACAAGCATATTTATAAAGAGGATTAAATATGGAGTTAAATAATACAGTTTCGCAAAGATATGTGTATGTAATTAAAAATGTAAGTTCTCATCTTGAATTGCAGAAATGCTTTCATCGCAAACCACAGCACCGTTTTCACTCATTCCTACTGTATTTAAGTGTCTTGATTGAATGCATTTGTACGTGTATTGTAATGTGCGGTTCATAATTCTATTCGAGAAGCGAAACGTGGAATTGGTTCTACTCATACATACGTACGTACGCATGTATAATGGAAGCGAATTGGTGGAACATTTCCCCCGTTGATAGGTTTTATAAAAAGCAATCGGATTTCAAAGGCTTTCAGTTTCATTTATAGTTTTCCATTGTGTACATTACAGCGAAAAGATTTGCTTAAAACTGTCGTTTTATTTCGTTTTTTCCCGCGTTTCTCGATTTCATTCCAATACGGATGTGAAGCATAATCGACAGCTTTGATGCTTCGAAAGCTGCCGCCAGGGGCGGGTCTATATACGAGATGAGCCCCCAAATAATAAGAAATACATTTATAGTCGTTGATGGCACTATTTACAATAAATGTTTCTGTTCTTCTTCTAATGGCACTACAGTCCAAATCGGGCCTGGGCCTACCGGGCACACCGAGCCGCAGTTTTTACACTGCCGTACTGCCGGTCTTCGTAGTCAGATTGTTTCTGTTACAAGTTTAAATAATACATTCGTAACATTACAATTTCTTATGGGGTAGCACGAATACTATAAAAATAATTCCACAAAAAATCTTCAGCAAACATTCTTGTGCTATCACATCACTTTTGTCTCATCTTTTCTCCACACATTCAAGAAGCTCGAGTTTGGGGCTAAAATTAAATGAGACTGAAAAAAAATCGAAAGCGACATTGCTATTAGTATACGAGTATTAAGGGTTGAAAATAGCTGTTTGCGGTTCAAAGTTTGAGATTGTAGCACAAGTGAAGCTAGGGCTGCAAATAATCGAGATCTGCAAAATTACTTTCAACTAGAGATGTATACAACATTTTTTGTATGATCGAAAATTAAAATTAATAATTGTAATTAATAATAATTTTGAATGTAGGTAATTAAGAACAATACATTGAAAAATGTAAATAAATTTGACATTAGTGGTTTACAACGAGCTGAGATTGTTAATAACAACGGTTTGTAAGAATCTGAGTTTACTTTGTGTCCAAATGAGATTCGAAAAACCTATTTTTTGTCTCATAAAATATTAATTCACAGACATATTTTCGAAATTAACTCGATATCAACTGTTTTGAGATATGAGTAAAATCTCGAAAGAAAATTGTGGAGAAAAGTTATTCTTGTTTTCTTACTTTTCTTTTTAAACTTCACATCTTCCATTATTTCCCCAGTAAAGCTCGGTCTTACAGATATTAATGTATATAATGTTCAATTGTCCCAATTATTATTATAAGGTAAATGGCTCAGTAGTATCGAGTCGACCTGCGGATTTGAGAATCACGATTCTACTCTCAAAACTGTCAAACAATTCTCATCACTTTAAAAACGACTCCTGTGGCTCTCCCTCCACTAACATCTTTGGGGGTTGTGATTTGATGGCTGGTAACAGCACTTCACACGAAGAAATATATCATTTACCGAGATCTACTACGACAGACTACCACGATCAGTAATGGTTATTTTATTAAAAGTAAAAATTTCAAAGTTTCCCGGTTTTTTATTTTTCTAATTAAAAAAAAAAGAAAACAGCAAATTTTAAGGATTACTGGCGTCAAACTTACTTAATACACCCCTAATAGCAAATTTTGATTCATATCAATTTATTATCCTTAAATCGTTTACACAATCTCTCGCCTTAAATTTCACAACCATATATCTGTTTCATTCAACATACGTTTCACTTCCCCAAACCATTTCAACTGGCTTATTATCTTATATATACAATTATCTCAAACAAAAGTTTCGACCTTAAAACATCAGCTCCGCCTCTGTTTGTGAAAGCATCCGCCAATACAATTCTCAGAAAGTCAATTCGCGATTTCGAATTATAAACAGCGCGTAATCTGGATTTGTAACAGAACAGACACGAAAGCATCGTCATCGACTTACCCATGTATTCACTGAACAGTGAAAAAGAAATGCGCTGCGGAATAATCCACCAGGCGAGGCCCGACAGTGCGACGTTGGCCAGGCAGAAGAAGATGCAGGACAGTAGAAGGATAGGCGCTCGGAAACGCGCTCCGTGAAACTCCGAGATATACGACATTAGCACGGCGTACGGCCCGCAAATCCTGCGTCAATGCAACGCTACGATCAGTCTATTTACTGGTTATTACTTTTTATAATATATAATACACATATAAGATACACAGGCAACTCTTGACTTAAATTTAAATTGCACCAAAGTTATAACATTCGCAGACGAATTTAATAAGATGATGAATAGAACAGCGTCCAGTAAATAGTAACCAATTTAAAATAGTCGCAATTTGGACAAGGGAGTAAATAAAACCACTTCAAATACTCTAACGTTTCAGTAATAATATTACCATCCTCGGAGGAACTATAATAGAGAAACGTAAAGATATAAATATAATAACAGTAGCTGGTACCACAAGCTTTGTTTTTGGGTGTTTTAAGAGCACGGTTTTAACATACGTTAGATATAGCTAAAACACTCAAAAACGCTGCTCTTAAAACACGCAAAAACGAAGCTTGTGCTACCAGCTAATGTCTCAGGGTTTAAAATAGTTATTTTTTATTCTAGATTGCGAAATGTTACTTTTGCATTCGAGAATGAAAGATTTTTTGCAAGCATAGCGAGCAAAAAATCATTCGAGAATACAAAAGCATTTCGCAATCGAGTATCAAACAACGTTTTTTCGAAAACTATGTCCTAAAATTAGTAATAATGTAATGAAAAAATTGTATATAATATAATTGCTATCAAATCTGCTATCCTCTGACCAGCAATTGACAACGTTCTAATTTTTTCTGCGATGTATTAGGATTCGCATTGCATTTCGCATTGCATTTCGCATTGCATTTCTCAAGAAACTATTCCAGTACACCAGTTAGCTTCCTCAAGCGGGAGAAATATGAATAATTGCTCAATTGGAACATTAAATTTAAATTTTGTTAAACAATAGAAGTATTGTTTCTAAGCAAAAGAATAAAGTGACAAATATTATTAAATTGTGAGCCTTTCTTCTATCAAAAAATTGCAGGATGCAAAAAACTTTTGCAACCTGTATGCAAAAGTCTTTTGCATTCTGTAGACAAAAAACACTCACTTCGCGTGTTGATAGTTGTTATGTAAATTTTAACTTTATATGACAGTTTTCGAAAAAGATGTTTTTCCAAAAAAAGTTCAAAATTTTTTCAAATAATTGTAATTTAAAAGTAATAGCAGATAGAGAATAAAATATCAAATAAAAGTTATATTATATCCAGCGATCATTTAGCAAAATGACTTAAATCCCTTCACTCACACTAATCAATGCTACTATTAAAAATTCTTCTTTTAATGCAAATACATGTTCTACATAGATTACAAAATATATCTAGGAAACATGAAAATTCCTTGAAAACTTTTGAAATACAGATAGAGATTATAGAGCCCGGTGCGACCCTAGTCGCTCAGTAAAATACTTATCTCTTGATGCTTTTCTTGGCTTAGTAACGAGTGCACAATACTGAACTGTGCAATTGGTAATATTTTGTACCGAATATAATTGAAAGTTACAAAATGGTATTAATTTTTTTTTTAGAATTATTAACATAAAAGAATCACATGCTATACTGTTTCTGATCGCAAATTAAGTCAACAAAAAAATGTAAAGAGTTATGAGTTATTAAGAAAGTTAATTTAAGTTACAATGACAGATGCCAGAAACTAATTTCACCCCGTGTTTAATATTTCAAGCCGTGACTAAAAAGTTCTAAGCTACGACTGGCGTCAACATGTGATTAATATGTTATTTAGCACCATATAAAGCAGTTCATTAAATAACATTTTAATTTTAACTGAAATAGAAAATACAGGGTGTTTCACAACTTAGAGCAAAAAATTAAAGGGTATATTCTGTACGACGTGCTGATTATGAAACAAAAAGAATTTTTTTTTAAATCGCAAAACTACTTTCCATGTTTCCCAGTCCAAAATTTTTCGTTGCCACTGCCACTGGGTGGATAATTATGTTAAAGTTATTAATTAAATAAAATTCTATTATAAATAACTGCTAATAATTGAATTGTGTAATTATTCTTTCGTAATTGATACCTACTTCATTGTTTGTGTTTAATAGGAAAGCGAATCCAGTGGAGTACTACAAAAAATGTTTTAGGTTAACAACCCTTAATTTTTCGAATTTAAAAAATAATATTTTTGTTTCATGATCAGCAAGTTGTACAGAATATACCCTTTAATTTTTTGCTCTAAGTTGTGAAACACCCTGTATATATTAGAAATACTTACAAAAATCCGTTGATAAATTTAATAGCTAGCAACAACCAGAAATTCTGGACAATAGCAGACAGCAGCACAAATACAAAATCAGTAAAGTACGCATAAATCATAATATTTCTTCTGCCCATCGTATCTGCGAGAAATCCCCAAATAAACGAACTGACAATTGTACCTAAAAAAAAAAGATAATCAAAAGTTGGTCCTACATTCGTTTACTGATCAAGTTACCAAGATATGTGACCGCGTTGAGCATGCCTTTATGAACCAGTGACATATTGAGATCACATTGAGCTGCAGGAAGAACATACGACATTGACGTGAAATCGAACTCCGAGGACCAAGACGAAGGAAGTGCAATCAGGAACAACAAGATATTGAATTTTCCGAAGCTTGTTGCCGTGATGGCGGTCTCGAAGTCTGCCGGTTCATCGGGCGATGTTATCGCTGCTAAAAGTGTGTATCGATTCAGTAATAAGTACTCAAAGTTCTTCGATTATAAAAGAGCAATCTGATAAGAGTAAGTGGCGAGTTGCTTTTCAGTGTGAGGGACTTTACCGGCTACAATAAATGCTTTCATTATTGCTTTATTAATAACGAAGTTATCTACAGGCCTCGTAAATGTCACATAGTTATACTGTTACTCACTTTTATTAAACTTACACGAATTGAAACTAATGTTGGTTTTTATTACTACGTACAACAGACCAATGATAAATTATGTATTCTAGATAAGTTTGCAATTAAAATAAATAAATATTTATATTCACTCGTTTTGTTTTTCATTATTAGTGATATATTTATGCGCGTGAAATGCGGTTATAAGCCATTAAATCACGCCTCCCAAAGATGTTAGTGGAACTAGAGCCACAGAGGTAATTTTAATGTGGTGAAACTTATAAAATTATTTTCAAATCTCAAATTCACAGTCTACTTACTAAATAAAAATTTTGTCGAGAAATTGTCATATATAATATAACAAGTAGTATGAAAATTGCTGAAAATATTTTGACATAAATTATGAGTTGTGTTTCCTATTTCCATAACAACGAATGTATATTTATGTCAAAATATTATCTGTCAATTTTCATACTACGAGTTGTATTCGGCTTGAGAATTTACCAAACAAGAGTTAATTAACTAGAATAGTTAGGTATTTATTTGCAAATTATTAATTAGGTATTACAGTGATGAAAATTCTACATTTTTTCAGTGTACATTTAATATTCAAAATTGACATTTATGAAAATATTGAAAATATCATTTATTTTATTCGTAACCAGGGATATTATTAACAGTGGTATTTCCGATATCAATTTCACTAGTGATGAATTTCCGACGATTTCATTGGTTCATTTTCAAACAAATTCGTGATCCTATTGGTTGACAGTGACGTGTGGTGAATTCTCTTATAAATATGATATGACCTTTCAATTCTTTTTTCAAGCCCTCAATTTTTTTGTTTATAAGTAAATCACTCAAGCAAATTGACGTTTGGTAAAACCTATCGTCTTAAGGAATCGGGATTTACTCGTAACAATTTGTTTATTTTCATGCTTGTTGCTATGTAAAAAATGATGTAAAACTTGTAAATAAAATCAGAGAAATGTGGAATAAGTTTTTGGAGTAGATGGCTCAGTAGTATCCCTACAGGCAACAAACAATTTTCACCAAATTAAAAATCTACCCCTGTAGCTCCCCTTCCACTAACATCTTTGGGGGCCGTGATTTGACAGCTGATAACCGCACTTCACGCGAAGAAATATATCACTTACCAAGATCTGCTAAGGCAGAGTGCCACACCCAGTAATGGGTAAACGGCGTGATGATATATTTATTTATTTATGTACTGAAATAAATCCGTTTTAATGTAAGTTTCTGAAACGAAAATACAAGACAAATGAGCGTAGGGCCATTGTGACTAATTAAAAATGTGAATGTAGTTTTGTTAAACATGCAACGTAATTCTATTTGTTCGCGAAAATTTGTTCAACAAATAAAATGGCATTGAAGGGAAATGCACTTGTGACAAAAAGTTCTGTACGTTGCTAGGCCGGAATATATATTTTAATTTGTATAAAGTTGGCAACTTGTTAAAATAAAGCTCGTTCCGGCCTAGGGACGTAATGTGCCATTTAAGAAAAACTTTTTTTGCGTTGCAATCAAATAATATATACTTTTTTTACAATAACTCATTAAAATATTAAAATCGGTGTAAAATAAAGACATTTAACAATTTTAAAAAACTGTGGTTAAAATTTTAATAAAACTTCTGTGTATTTATGCATACATTTATCTCTTGAAACGCGATCTCGTATTCTTTATGATATTCTCTTGAAAAATTCATTATACAGAGAGCATATATCACCTTTCACATTGTTCGTCTTCTCTTTATCACTCATTTTCAAATTTCCTTCTGCTAATTTATCATCGGCACGTTGTTGATCCATTACAAAAAAATAAAATAAATAACTTCAGTGAAACACAAATATGTTTTCTCGGCGTATCAATCACATAACTTTCACTTCTTATTACACATTGTGTGTGTATTGTTTTTTGGTACACTTTATACTTTTAGTAGATAGCTGTCTGCAGAAATTCTCGTAAATAATGTGTGGAGAAAAGTCTTTGTACAGTTTAAATTATATTAAATATGATATATGGTAAATAATTTATTATCAGCAGTGGCGTAATAAGATGAATGTGTCAAAGTGATTGCTTTTTGTTAGCTGTATAATCAGCGGCGTACCAGAAAATATATTTTTCAAAACCTGTGATATTTATTTGAACCCCATATAGGACTCAACGTACTGATTATGAAACAGATATATTTTTTTTCAAAATTTGTAAATTAATTGCACTTCATGGGGTAGGTTTGATCCCGACAGCCGACAAACAATTTTCACCAATTTAAATCTACTCCTGTGGCTCCCTCTCTACTAATATATCACTTACCGAGATCTGTTTAGGCAGAGTGCCACACCCAGTAATTGGTATAAGGCGTATAATTGCACTTCACATGAAGTAAACATTTTTAGTCCCATTGATTTGAGAGTTATATTTTAATATATTAATAATTAATTTATAATTATAAACACTACAATGATCCATATATTCATTATACAACATCAAATAAATGTCTAGTAGTAGTGTTATAATTATAATTAAAATTTAATTATTAATATATTTAAAAAAAAAAAACAATCGAAACCACCAGGGAGAAGAAAATGCGGCAGACCAGGTAGATCGTAGAACGAGTCCATCAGGAAATCAATGAATGATCGAAGCCTGGAGTAGATGATGCCTTAGACAGAGAGGTTTGACGAAGGAGGGCGGGAACACGGCAAGACGCTGTCAATAATTAATGTTTTATTATAAATTAATAATTTTGTTTTAAAGGTATTATGAATTAATTGTACCTGTATTAATAATAATAATAACTCTCAAACTATGTGGCACTAAAAATGTGTACTATATGTGAAGTGCAATTAATTTAGCAAATTTTGAAATAATATGTTTTATATTCAGTACTATATGGAGTTAAATTTAGTACCATAAGTTATGAAACAGCCTGTATATTGAAGTTATATGTAGTACGCATCACTACTCATATTGCAAAAGATGTCTATACTTAGTTCATCCATTGTAAAAATAAAAATATCCTACTT
The DNA here is from genome assembly GCA_947425015.1 of Pterostichus niger. NCBI lineage: Eukaryota > Metazoa > Arthropoda > Insecta > Coleoptera > Carabidae > Pterostichus > Pterostichus niger. The sequence goes on from OX380341.1 coordinate 35,733,992, forward strand.
TGTAACGGTGCAATTAAATTGTAGGTACATTTACTTTCTTTGTCTATTACCTGTATTAGATCAAATCAAAGTGTTGACATTTTAAATTTCCTATTAAATTAATTAAAAATAACTTCCACATTCTTCTCTCCCTAGGCTTTTTTCTTAAAATGAATCTTCTGTTTTTAAATAAAATATTTCAATAACACTTGTCAAAGTTTTACTAATTTCAGCCTCATCTCAGAGGCCGGCCAGCACAGTTAGTAACCAAAGACGCTAATCGCTCTGATAAATCGACTTTCTGAAACTTTGACAAGTGTTATTTAAATATTTTATTTAAACTTAGTTTCACCGAGAGTTCACAATATGGACAATAATTTTGTAGTTTTTGTTTCAAATGTTACTTTTTTTTGTTAAATTTCCCAGTTCGAATCTCCGGCCATGTCTTATTACACCATAATTATACTGTATTTGTTAAGGTACTTAATTATTTATTATTATAACAAACTGTTATCTTCTACAGCCACAAATTACCATGGATTTGATAACGCAATTATGATTTGCGTCTAATCAGCTCTTATTAAGTTTTTTGTCTAACTGCTCTAAAAATAGGAATATATATTTATTTAATATTAAGGAATTTAATATTATAAAAACAAGTACTAGACAATCTCATGCAATATTCTTAATTTTTTTATTATCTTTCTTTGAAACGTTTTCGAATAATCTTTTTACACTATTATTTCACCACATTTAAATTCTGTGGCTTCCCCATCTACTAACATCTTTGAAGCCATTGATTTGACGGTTGGTGCCCGCATTTTACGCTTTTTACTTATTACTGAATGCAACACTCTGCTTACTTTACCGTAGCAGATTTTGGTAAATAATATATTTACGTGCGTGAAGTGTGGTTGCTATCCGTCGAATCAATGCCACCAAAGGTATTAGAGCCAATAGAAACATTGTATTAAGCATAATTAACATATCATGGCAATATAAAAAATTTTTCTTGTCAAAAATATCAGTTTGACAAGTTATTTGTGTATTAAGAGCGTAAAGTGATTCTTTGTTACTCGAGCACGGTAATAGTGTAAGAGGAACAAAGACACTTTACGCTCGTGATACACACATAATTTTTTCTACGATTGCATCTTCAAATTATTAAAAAACGTATGCGTACTGAAAATAAATTCGTTCTGTCAACTGTCATTATGACAAGTTTCCGTTTTATTTATATCCTTGGTAAATATTGAAATAAGCGCGCATTTAATATCTTTTTCGCGCGTTGCCATTGGAGACGCGCAAAAAAGATATTTTTTGATTGTTCCACAGTCAACGTCAACTTTACGATGACAAATAAAAGCGTAATTGTCAACTTTTCATAGCAATCGTAGAAAAATATTGTACTTTATTGTCAATTTTATTTACTTGACACAAGTTGCCATGGATATATTATTTTATCATAACTTGATTATTTTAGGCAAAATATAACACCTAATAGTATGTTATGCATCAAGGGATAATCGCGCCCTCCCGTGAAGTATATTATACTTTTCGTAACAAGTGCACAAAAATTACCTTCTTATCGGGACAAATGTCAAATATCCTAACTTGGGTAAAATTTCCCATTCATTTAAAAAAGAGAAGTGTTAAATTTTCCAACTGTTAAAAGGGATATCTTTCTTTTGTACCCAGCACTGTTTTGCTTCAAAATAGCTGACACTGACTTTTATTTTTCTGAAATTGGATTATATTCATAAATTAAATGAGCTTGTGGTTATATTTTTAACATTTTTTAAAACGGAATATGTTATGTTCACAAGCTAAATGAGGTTATAATTATATTTGACCATTTATGAAAACAATAAATTAGGTTACGTTCATGAATTAAATATGGCTGGGTTATGGTTTATATTTAACATGGTTTTCAGCATCGAGTATTTTTCCCACAAGGTATTGGGTTTGTATTTGTCAGATAACATACTAAAATATGACAAAATCACGGCCTCTGAAAATGTGCTGATTTTGTGCTCCTTTTACCAGGCAATGAAATCGTTGTAGCACAATATATAAATATGTCGCAATTTTGCCGGAATCAACGCCGAAGTTGCTTTATTAACATCGGAAGACAAATCTTCGAACTTCATTTCAATTATCAACTGGGAAATGTCACATGTGTTGCGTAACTAGTTCATTGTCCGCTCAGTTAGATGGCACGTTCAACGCCGCAAACAGGGAGTAATCGTAGTCTCTAGGGAGATAAACATTCTCACGAGGGACAGAAACATCCTACCTAGGGAGAAAAGCAGTGTTTCTCTCTCTAAAATTAGGGAATAAGAACGTGTTCCTTACCGATTTTGCCCTCGAGCATTGATTCATATCCGGAATATTTTTAGAAATAATTAAAATAATCACGCTTTTTTTAGAGATGGGCGAATATCAAATTTCTCGAATTCGAATATCGAATACGAATATTAATCAGATCTCGAATATTCGAAGTAGGTACTCGAATATTCGAATACTCCTAAAAGTTAATTTATTTATTATTAATAATTATTTAATTATGTCCTTTTCATTATTTGAATGAAATTGTTAAGATAAAATAAAATTAAAACAAAAACTACAAACAAAAAAGAAAAGAAAAGACGAAAACTTCAAATTTAAGGTGGAACGTACGGGCTGATGTTGGCGAAAAACAAATTTGAAATATAGTACGTCTTTAGGGATTTGAAACAAAATATCTTTGTTATTAATAACTTCAAAGTATTGTAATAGCTTTAAGTTTATGTACAAATGATAAAGAAAAACATAGTCAAAAATTGAGGTCAACATATAGCGCGATATTCGAGGTATTCGAATGTTCGCTATACTGACGTTAATATTCGAAAATCTCGAATATCGAATAATGTCAATATTCGCGGCATTCGACTATTCGCGGATGATATTCGCCCATCTCTACTTTTTTTTCATTACTAGGTGTGGCACTCTGCCGTAGCAGATCTCGGTAAGTCTTCTCTTGAAATGCGATTACCAGTCAACAAATCACTGCCCCCAAAGATGTTAGTGGAGGGGAAGCCACAGGGGTAGTTTTAACGTAGTGAACATTGTTTTTCACCTGTGAGAATCGAACCCGAATTCTCAATTCCATAGGCCGACTCGTTACCACTGAGCCACCTCATTAGAACAATGTAATCTATACTCATATTCCACTCGAGCAGATTTATTACGTTATTGAAATGCACTAAAAAAAAATCCAGAAAGCATCAATGCTCTTAGGAGATTATAAGTGTGCCATCTACCCTATGATAATATAATAATTTTATTTATATTTCTTATTACCGAGATCTGTTTAGGCAGAGTGCCACACCCAGTAATGGGTAAAAAGCGTGATGATATATCTATATTTATTTATTTATTTTCGTAACTGAGAATGGAGTGTATAAAACAAAGTTGGGAATATAAGGTTTTATGTTCTTCCACAGACGAGTAGAATATGGTAGAATGTAGCTTTTAATCAGGAAAGTAATTTCGTCTTAGAATAAAGTAAAACCCAAGTGAAAGGAAATAATTACAAGACAGTCAGTAGACATTTCTTGGGAAAATATAAAGGCCTAATAAGGTAACCTGAATAGCACGCTAGAGCAGAGCAGAGCACACCATACTCGCTGTAGAACCGGAAGGGACCCCATGTAAGTGTCCCAGCTACCCGCACTCAATGAAACATTCAGGACATGTCCCCGAACGTGTTTCGTAATACGACATTTTGGTACGAAGCGTTAGGAGGTAAATTTACGATAGAATTAAGTGTAAGGCTCAGCCTTGCTGGCCAGGGCACGTGCTTTGAGTCTGCCGCCGCGCCGCGCCGATTCTAATGTATTTAGGAACATTTGGCGCGCTGAACGTCCTGGCCACTGCCTCCACTGCCACCACTGTGCCTCCTGCCATTAGTATTCTGTGCGGCTTCTGCAGATATTGGTCGACAGCTGGATGCCAACAACACGCTGGACCTCCACGGCGATTTAAACTTTTTGTTTTGCGGTAAATTTAAAGAAACCTGATTGCAGACACTGTAATTACAGTATAACTCACACTTTATTCGACTAATTTAGCTAAACTGTTGAGACACCCTATTTCTTTTAAATGCTGATATAGCATTGAGTAGAATGTTAACATAATGAAAGAACTTTTAGAACTTAAGGGGTAAAAAAAGCATATTTCTATTAGTACTAGTATTTATATATATATATATATATACAGGGTGAGTCTGGGAAGACGCCCCCCCCTTTAACTTTTTTATTATGAGTAATAGAAAAAAATGGTTCATATGAAAGTTTTATTATTTTAAATATACTATTTGATGGCAGATGTAGATATTTTTTATAAAGTCAGGTTTACAAGATACGACTATCAACTTTTATTTTTTAAATAGCAACCTATAATTATTTTACTAAAATAAAAACCGCCATTTTTTTCTCTTTTCAACGGTGTAATTCGAGAAAAATAAGAAAATTGAGAAATACTACAAATAATTTTTATACAAATATTATAGGTGGCTATGTGAAAATAAACAAAATGTAACAGTGTTAAATTAATGTCAAAAAAGTATATATTTGCTGGTTACTTTATTTAACTTATTTTGCAAATAATAAAAAAAAAAACGTTTTCAAATGTTTACGAAAGAAGAATTAATAGATATGATTCTAATAATTGGCGAATCGACTGGAATCATGAGAAGGGCAAAAAGAATTTACCGGGAGCGGTTTCCTAGACGTCGGCAACCGAGTTTAAGATCACTGAGGAGGATTTTTACCCGATTTCGAGAAACAGGTTCAGTAGAAAAACCAAAACGAAATACATCTAATATTATAGTAAATGAAGAAACCGAAATTATGGTTTTGGCTTCTGTTTACGAAAATCCTCATGTCAGTACGAGGAATTTATCAAATTTAATTGACATTAGCCAAAGTTCTGCGTCTAGAATTTTAAGAAAACATAAATTTCATCCTTACCATATTAACCTTACACAAGAATTGCACGGTGAAGATTTTAATAATAGAATTCGATTTTGCAATTGGGCGATGGAAAATATTAGACGAAATCCGCTGCTATTATCTAATATTTTATTTACGGATGAGGCTACTTTTAAAAGTAATGGTTGCGTAAATAGGCATAATATGCATTATTATGCAACTGAAAATCCTCACTGGATGCGGAACGTCGACAGCCAGAGGGTATGGTCCTTGAATGTTTGGGGTGGCATAATAGGAGATTTTGTTGTTGGTCCACATTTTTTTGAAGGTCCATTGAATGGAGACGGTTATTTAAATTTTTTAATAATGATCCTCCCGGAATTATTGGAAGATATTCCATTAAATGTCCGCCAAAATTTGATATTCCAACATGACGGAGCGCCACCACATTATGCCGGTAATGTTCGGAATTATTTAAATAATCACTGGAGGGAACAATGGATAGGACGAGATGGACATATTTCATGGCCAGCAAGATCTCCTGACCTTACGCCTATGGACTTTTTTCTTTGGGGATACGTCAAGGATCTTGTCTACCAGAAGATACCTACAGATGCAGAAGACATGAAAGAGCGTATTCGAAATGCTTTCCAAAATATTTCGCGAAACATGCTGGCAGATGTTCGAACACATCACGTTCAACGCTTAAATTTTTGTATTACAGAACATGGTCGTAATTTTGAACATTTGTTTTAAGTTGTTTTTGTTACTGAATTTGTTGCTTTAGTTTGTTAAGTTGTATAACACTGTTACATTTTGTTTATTTTCACATAGCCACCTATAATATTTCTAGTATTTTCAATTTTCTTATTTTTCTCGAATTTTTTCAGATACATTAATAAAAACTAATACACCGTTGAAAAGAGAAAAAAATGGCGGTTTTTATTTTAGTAAAATAATTATAGGTTGCTCTTTAAAAAATAAAAGTTGATAGTCGTATCTTGTAAACCTGACTTTATAAAAAATATCTACATCTGCCATCAAATAGTATATTTAAAATAATAAAACTTCCATATGAACCATTTTTTTCTATTACTCATAATAAAAAAGTTAAGGGGGGGGGGCGTCTTCCCAGACGCTGAACACGACGTCCTAAGTAACAAACTTGGACGGCGTCGTGACGTCACAAACAGTTCCTGTCCCCCCAGCCCCTTGAATCTCACGGCATCCAGGCTAAATGCTCGCTGTGAAGTCAGTTGCCAGATACATGAAGTTGTGCTTCATTTAAATGAATGTCTCGTGCTTTAGTTCACTTTTATTTATTTATTTAATTTTTTTTTAATTTCAAAAAAAAAATCGGAAAAACAATCAAAAATTATTTGCCTAATTTTATGTTGTGCATTTAATAATATTTAAAGTACTAGTTTTCATGTAAATTTAATGTTTACATACTTATATTTTTGTTTAAATATCTAAAATACTCATAAAATTCAAATGCACTGAATTAAAAATACAATTTTTAATTAATATAATTAAATATATAATATTTTCAATAAATAATAAGTTTTGTGCAGAGAATGCACTCGAAAACATTTTGATGTGCACTGGTTTGGTCTTAATAAACAAGTACAGCGCACGCGCCGGCTGTCCGCAGTTCAAATGTTTAGAATTGACAGATAGTTTTGCTGTATGAAAATTAGTGATTTTGAGTGAAAATATTATTAAATATTAGTAAAACACAGTATCCATCGTAAGTATAGATGTTTTCTGGTGATCTTGATATACTTTTCACGTGGACATATAGTTTTTGGTAATTACAAATTTTCGTTGCATAAGTTGCTTTGCACGTTACCTATAGAGAAGGCAGTCACATAGAAATATTACATTTTAACAAATACATTTCGGATAATTGGCTTTACCATTATGTAAAAACATGATTAAAAATCACTACAATATTTAAAATAAATTTAGTATGACGCCGGGTGTCGTTGAGTGTAGGTGCGTGCATAAAATAATCGTACTTTATAACAAAACATTTATTATTATTGTTTTCGATAGACATTTGTTTTTAAAAATAGTGTAAAAATGTACTTTATAATATACCATAATCATTCATTTTATTAGTTGATTTTACTAATTGTTAATTATTAATCTAAACAATATTCTATTCATTTCTAGTATTTTTCTCAATTTTTAAATTTCAACAATTACAGATATAATTTAAATATTATTAATAGCAAATATACATACATAAATAGTTCATTTAAATATCGATTTTTAAAAGAATTTCGTTTGTTCAAATGATAAATTTGCCGAAGTGAACCTGTTCGTTACACAATAATTGTCTAGTATGACGCTGGGTACCGGTGAGTGTAGGCGCATAAAATATTTGTTCTTTATAACAAAATACTGGGTAAATAATTCATTTCATCCTAATTATTATTGTTTTCGATAGATATTTGTTTTTAAAAGTAGTGTAAAAATATACTTTGCAATACCATAATAACTCATTTTATTAATTGGTTTTACTAATTGTTAATTATTATTCTAAACAATATTTTATTCATTCAGAGTATTTTTCTTATTTTTTAATTTCAACAATTACAAATTAAATTTAAATATTATTAATAGCAAATATACATACATAAATAGTTCATTTAAATATCGATTTTTAAAAGAATTTGGTTTGTTCAAACGATAAATTTGCCGAAGTGGACAGGTTCGTTACGCAATTGTAGTATAGCATGACCGCGTGTATTTATTTATTCTCATCTACGGCGTTTACCAGTACAGTCTTAATAATTTGTACCCATATTTCAGCCATTTTGTAGTCAGTGACCAAGTTAAAATTGAAGTGAAAAGTTGTGCGCGATTAAAATCTCGAGTGAAAAGTGTTTGTGTGTAGTGTTGTGCCCAGAGATGGTTCCAGGTTCCCGTGGGCTGTTGCTGAAGCCATGCTAAAGCCTTCTACATGGTAGGTTCCTTTTTTAAAGCATTTTAAAACTATTCTGTTGATTGTTTTCTCTGTTATAATTATTCTCGTTTATGTTTAAATGTACTAATATATTTATTCAATTGTTGCAGGTTCTGGAGAACTTACAGGGGGCTAAGGTCAGTAACAACATACATGTGCTTTCTTGTCTATCTCTTTTTTGCAGTAGTACCGTAGGAGTAATTCTATTTACTCATAATTAAATATTTCTTACTTCATAAATGTGATTCTTAACCTGTATCAATATTTGCTATTTATTCAATAATATTTTTTTTGGGACTTTTAAATAAATAAATACAGGATAAAATCACATTTATACATATATCTTTATTTCCGAAGCACATGTCGCATCCACGTGTAGTTAGTTGGGCCGCGCGTCGAACATCGAATATCCGCAATTAAAACCGAAGTATTACCTAATGTCGCGCGTACTCGTAACTTTGTTATATACATTAATAATTTATTTATAGTAGATTTTTAATGAACCTTCGTTTGTTTATAATTATTAAATTAAATTAATTGAAAACGTTTAAAGTTCGCGACAGATTAATTGCTTTAAGATTATATTTGTTTAAAGAATTTTTAAACAAGTAAAGTCAGCACAAAGCAATATGAGACACGAGCCTTAAGAGCGGGCTTGTATGGATACAGGAACCACATGGTGTTTCTGTGGTTTTATGACACCTTCTGCAGGCCTGTGGAGCCTCCTAGAGGCCTTCAATCTGCTATCAACAGCCTGTATCTGTGAAGAAGACGTCCGATTTTATTCATACGATTTACTCGCGAAATATTAAATGTTTTTTATAGTATAATTAGAATAACACTTTGATATTTAATTTTAAAACACACACTTGTATTTTGTTGATGAATGAAGTAAACTTCGCGAATTTTGTTCGGATTCGGGTCGGTTTGCGTGATTTTAAATCAATTTAGGCTAGTCTGGTTTTTACATGGAGAGTTTTGAATTGAATTTTTAGGCGTTTAAATTATATATACAGTCCCAGAAAAATATCTAAATTTCTTATAAGATTGTTGTTTTACAAAAAAATAGAGTCCTTTAAATAATTCACAAAATCTCTAATAAATTTTTTGAATACTTGTAAGATTGCATATATTTCAGAAAAAATGCTAATATCTGTTTAATAATTCATACAGATATTAAATATTTTTTAAACTATCTTTAAGATTGTAAATATTTTTTTTAAATTTAAAGATTTTTAAATAATTCATAAAAGCTTTGATTATTTTAAAGTACTTTTAAAGCTTTTTATTGTAAGAATTTAATGAATTAATTTAATGGTTATGTTTTTATGAATTGAGACCTTAGGTTCAAATCCTGATCCTCACATTTTTTTTGTTTATTAAAGGTTTTTAAAATGAAAGATATTTTTGTTGAGATCTGCAATTAAATATAATTAACAATGCAGATAATTATTTAATTATATAATTACGCCTACATAACATTTAGATATTGCGGCACTTGCCGGGGTTGATTGCGAGGGGTATTTGATTTTTTGATTTATTTGGAAATTAACGTAGTTTTTCTGACCTGTTGTCAGCAAATTTTTATTTTTCTAAAATTAATTATATATAAATAGTAATTGAACCCTTATTATTTATTGATTGATTTATAATATTAACGTAGTTTATTAACAAGTGTCATACAAATTTTTATCCCGAACCCTTCACTACGTCCGCCGCTGGGGATGGCTTTGGCCTCTGGCGTGGTTTACACGTTGAGTAACCTTTGTCAACCCCTCTTTGGCCTTGAACTAGGTCCGCCGCTGAGGATTGCTTTGGCCTCTGGCGTGGTTTACACGTTGAGTAACCTCTGTCAACCCCTCTCTGGCCTTTAACTTTCTCATTTTTGCAACCTACTCAAAAGATACCCTGGAAGATGCTTTAGATTTTCACCATGTAAAATCAGACTAGAATTTTGACTTCGATACAAACATAAATTCTTTTTCAGGTGAACAACGCACAATACACATATTTCGCGTAACGTTTTAGCTTTTGTTCGCTCGTCGCCGCGTTACTCCGGCGTTGGGGGGCCGCCAAACGTGCGGCCTATTACAACATATTTTTGTATATTTGTATTATGTATGTATTTCTCGGGTGTAACCCGTCCTAGTAGGCGGAGCACCCACTGTATACACTAATCTTTTTTCTATGAGAGAATTTTCAGGTACATTTTACAACAATAAATTATATTTTAAGTTAGACATAGTATAGCCAGGAATATTTTAATGATTTTATCACAACATTAATTTACTTTCAGTTTAAGATATTTTATTGTTCGGGCGCGAAATAATTCAAAATCTGATCTCGTTTCAGATATCGATGTTATTTTTATTTTTCTCGCGTAGTGAATTTTTTCATACGGTAAGTAATCATTCAAAATAATAATATTTAGATTTTTTTTTAATAAATCTGAACTTTTGCAGGGGCTCTATTTCAGAAACTAAACAAAATATGAAGATATATTTAACGGTAATGATAATTTCTCGTGTCCGAATTAACTCGTAACTAATTTTTTTCCAATTTAATGTTTTTCAAGTTCATTCATGGAATCCAGTGGTACGCTGTCCTAGTGCACATGGCTAGTAGTTTTCAAGAAAATGGTAAAAATTATTTGTTGTTTTTTTTTGTTGTGTAAATAAAAATAGCTTAAAATATGTTTATAAGTTAATTGGAACACGAGAAATTCAACGCCGTTAAAATAAAAATAATGAATTTAATTTTTCCGGAACGTATATCTCAATAATTAAACAAGATATGAAAATGCGCTCAACGGCATTGAATTCCCCGTGTCCGAATTGACTTATAATAGTTATTTGTGTACTAAGAGCGTAAAGTGGTTCTTGCTGCAATAGTGTAAGAGGAACAAAGACACTTTACGCTCGTGATACATACATCATTTTTTCTACGTTTGCATCTTAAAATTATTAAAAAACGTATACGTACTGAAAACAAATTCATTTTGGGAACTGTCAATATGACAAGTTTATGTTTTGTTTGTATCCCTGGTATCTATTGAAATAAGCGCGCATTTATAATCTTTTTCGCGTGTTGCCATTTGAAACGCGCGCATTTAACGTCTTTTTCGTATTTTTTAATTGTCCAAAGAAAACGTCAACTTTGCAATGACAAATGAGATCGTAATTGTCAACTTTTCATAGCAATCGTAGAAAAACAAATAATTTATTTTAATTTTAAAGTGATCTTGAATCAGTTATAGTCTTCACTTTCGATCAAGTATTCAAGAATTCCTCTTGAATATAAATAAGCAAGTTCCAGTGAAACGGGTCCACATGAGAGTTCACTTGCCGTATCAGATCCACGCCAAATAGAGTTAAATTGTACTGCTTAAAGATATGTTTATCTAGTCGATTAGACCTTATAGGGATAGCTAGTACTCTCTATGCTGTTACTTGAAAGAGAAAGGTAAAGTTAGGACAATTCTTTAATGGTAACTTTAGACAAAATGATCTATACATAGAAATAAATATATCATCACGCCAATTTATCAAATACTAATCGTTACAACTTACAGTACTAAATATGAATTTAATCATTTATATGAGGGTAGTTCTATAGTTATCTAGTAGTATTTTAATTTCTAGCCTAAATAAAAACAATAATAATTCGATCCTTAATTACTAACTAACCGTTAATTATAATCAATCAATTTATATAATTTTGCATTTTACAATTGTACATTTTGCAAGTATTTGAAAATAGAATATGGAATGTAATTTGCAGAAAATATGTTAGCAGTTTTTCACAAATTAATTAATAATAATTAACATACTCGTATTCAATTCAAATGGGGTAGATGGCTCAGTGGTGGATCTTGAGAACCCTGGTTCGATCCTCACAGCCGACAAACGTTTAAATCTACCCCTGTGGCTCCCTCACCGCTAATATCTTTGGGGGCCGTGATTTGACGACTGGTAACCGCATTTCACGCGAAGAAATATATTACTGTGATCTGCTTACGGCAGAGTGCCACACGTAATAATGGGTAAAAGGCGTGATGATATATTTATTTATATTTATATAAAAAATAAATAAATAAATAAATAAATATATCATCACGCCTTTACCCATCACTGGATGTGATCTCGGTAAGTGATATATTTCTTCACGTAAATAATAAAATACATATTTTATATTTATGTCTACTTTATTCCAAATTAAAATTGTTAATTAACTATTATTGTTAATTAAATAATTATTTTACTATGAAGAACAATACATATGAATTCGGTGTTATAGCTGCAATATGCCCTGTAAAAATAAAGCTAATTATTATTTTAAGTAAATTATGAAGATAAAATTAATAGATTACAATGATGGTAGATACAAAGTACAAATAATGAAAGACATATAAAATCACAAATGCTGGGATGACAAACACTTGTGACATTTTGACTATTATTTATTAGTAATTAATTTTACAATGAATAAATAATTGGTCAAGATGTTAAGAGGAAGGCAACTATGTTTATTATGTCCTTTCCGTTTCGTCTGATGTCGTTTCGTCCTATCGTTTCGTCCACACATTTAATTAGAAGTCCAGACCTTATTTTAGTTGTGTTCAAATCAAAGACCCGGGGGTCGTGCGGGCTCTTCTACTACCACTATATTTTTATAACGAGCTTGTTATAGAAGTATAGTCAGTAATTGCATGTGTAATTATGGTAGTATCGAATGATTCGGACAGGGTTCGTAAATATCATGATATTTATAATAAATATCAAAATATCTGATATATAGGATATATATCAGATAAATATCACTTTTTGGATATTTATTTTTTAATTTTAGTTTTTGTACACATTTATTATCACAATAGAAAATACAAAATAAATTATTACTCCTAAATAAAAAATTAACATAGGTAATGAAAAAAAGTAAATATACATTGAATGGATACACAAATATTATACAGGGTGAGTCTGGGAAGACGCCCCCCCCCCTTTAACTTTTTTATTATGAGTAATAGAAAAAAATGGTTCATATGGAAGTTTTATTATTTTAAATATACTATTTGATGGCAGATGTAGATATTTTTTATAAAGTCAGGTTTACAAGATACGACTATCAACTTTTATTTTTTAAAAAAATATCTACATCTGCCATCAAATAGTATATTTAAAATAATAAAACTTTCATATGAACAATTTTTTTCTATTACTCATAATAAAAAAGTTAAAGGGGGGGGGGGGGGCGTCTTCCCAGACTCACCCTGTATATATGACTCGAAACTTTAAACGCGTTTTTCTCGAAATCATATTTTCAAAATCGGGCGAAAAGAAATCTGAAATACTAATTGATGGATCGTGCTGAATCTTTCTATTTCTTATTCTAGATATAAAATACTAAAAAACTACGGGGGCTTTTTTTTTAAGTGCTTCATTCGTTTTTTATGGTCGTTTTTATACAGAAATTTAGTCCCGAATAATGAACTTTGTTATCAAACGTGCGCCATTTTGTTAAAAATTAAAATTTTCAAAAACCAGCCCGTAGTTTTTTAGAGTATACATCAGAGATTAAGAAAACATATCCCTTTTTGATCCAGGTCTCTTGCTGTTCCCGGAATGTTTTCGCCCGATTTGCCCTACGCGCCGAGAGGAGTCGCCATTTTTTTTAATTTCTGACGACAATTTTGAATATTTTCTTTACAAAAATTTTTTAAATAAAGTTTCAAGAGCACTAAATAAAGATCCAAAAACAGTTCTTAAGCAGCACGTTTAGATTTCGTTAAAAAAAATCTTGAAAATTACCCTTTTTTTCCTTGTCTAGAGTGGCCTTACCCCTTAAGGTTAAAAAATGCACATCAGAAGAATTTCACAAAACATTGTTGCGTTTCATTAAAAATTGTAATTTTCAGTGAATCCAGTTCGATATCCCCAGTCAATAAACAATTTTCACCACATGAAAATAATCTCTATTACTCCTGAACCACTATTATCTTAGGGAGCTGTGATTTGACGGCTGGTAACCGCGTTTCTTGCACATAAATATATCACTTACTAAGATCTGCTTCTGCAGAGTGCAACACCCAATAATGAGTAGAAGACGTGATGATATAGTTATTTATCACCATTCGTATCCTGATGCACCACTTTCGCTTCACTCCATTTTAAATTCTTATTATTCCTCACACACGAATATTTCGTTGGCGTAACTTACATACCAAGTTACAATCATATTCATCCATTTATTCTTAGATAATCCACGCAATGTCACCCTCAATTTCACCAACATACACCTGTTTCACCAATTTTTCATTCAATATACGTTTCATTTAATATGTCATAGCGTGATGTTAATTCTAGTCGAAAAAGTTTAGATTATAACTTGTATCAAACTACGATTATTACTTATATAGTTTAAGTAACATATGATTTGATGACTGGTAACTGCAGTTCTATCGAAAATATATCACCTATCGATATACAGGGTGTTTCAGGACTAGTGTAACAAACTTTAACAGCTTATTCCTGAGGTTATTTTGGGCAAAAATAATTCATATAAACATAGGTCCTATTCCTTCTAGTTACCAAAATACAAGAGGTTGAAGTTCTATAAATAACACGACATTTTAAAATTTTTGTAATCAAGATACTTTCGGAAAACGAGAGTTTTATTGAACAGTCATACTTTATTTGTCTTAATTAAAAATTGTTGTACTTTTGATTGTATTATTGTTTCATAATGGATGGTTATAGTACTGCTGAATATGCAGCTATGATTTTTATTTATGGATTATGTAATGGTAATGCCCGTTATGCGTCCAGAGAATACCAAGACAGATATCCAAATAGAAGCCAACTTTCCCATCCCCTATTTGCGCGCATTTATGTTTTCCAAAAGTATCTTGTTTACAAAAATTTGAACATTTCGTGTTATTTATTGAACTTCAACCTCTTGTATTTTAGTAACTAGAAGGAATAGGACCTATGTTCATATGACATTTTTGGCTCAAAATGACCTCAGGAATAAGCTGTTAAAGTTTGTTACACTAGTCCTGAAACACCCTGTATACAGAGTGCCATATTCAGTAATAAGTAAAAAGCATGTTGATATATTTATTTATGTTTATAATGCGGTGACGTGAACACGAAATACTTGCACGCGTAGCACGAGAACGTAGCAAAGCAGACGCTGAGAACACACGTCACACGAATGTTGACAGAAATTGACAAGAAGGAAAGTAAACACACGCGCTTTTAAACCCAGAATACCGGGTCCGGGTGAAAGCTGATAGAAGGTGGAGCATCTTCTACTGCACAGAGTGCATTGAATAAAAAACAACCAGCTGCAAGCTGCTCATTCCCTTGTTTTTCCTGCTTCTACTTACGCTGGGCGTGGGCAGTTGGAAAATGTATCTATTTACTGTCCCGGACAAAATTAAATACTAGATTCACTTCAAACAAACGTAAGATAAATAACAAATACTAATGACCGGAAATCGGAAAAACTGTCACTTCTAAAAGATTACAACAGGCGCGGTGGCCGAGCGGCACATCTCTTAGCATACTGTGACGTCACCCGAGCCAAGGTTCGTCAGTTCGAATCCGCCTGTCGACAATGTGTGATTTTTCGTAAAACATAAAAATACAGTTACATGTATTTATCACACTCGGGCGCTATGAGCTAGTCACTTATACGCCTTAAATAATCTGACTAAAGAAACCGGCAGTACGGCAGTGTAAAAAACTGCGGCTCGGTGTGCCCGGCCCCTATGTTCCGCAACGGAATGATGGGACTCATTATTATATACAACAATTCTAAAATAAAATTAAAATTAATAACTTTCCTAAGCACCTCCGAGAATTATAATATACCTAGTAGGTTGACTTGGAGGCTGAAATTCTGTGGAACTTAGAAAAGTTATTAATTTGATTTTTATTTTTGAATTAGTTTCAATATGTATTAGCAAAATGGACAATTATTTGTCTTTTGTTTTACAACAATTCTATTTTAAAAGTTTCAAATTCCAGCTGTATCCCAATTTATCTTTTTAAAAACCAATTTGATTTTATCAAATGCTAAATCTTATATACTAGTATGTTTGTGAAATTGAGGGTGAAAGTTTGCGTGAACGAGCTAGGAATAAATGGATAAATATGATTGAAGAATTATTGCGTGAACAAAAGATTCTGAGTATAAAGAACAAACGAGCTTGTATGAAAGGAATTATGAATGTGGTTGAAGCGAAAGTGGTGTGTCAGGATAGGAATGTTTGCCGAAGGTTACTGCGATAGAGGATTTCGGTTGTAAGGTATGAATGAGCTTGTATGAAGGAAGTGTTAGTATGGTTGAAGCGAGGATCGTGTGTCAGGATGAGAATAAAACGAGGACTGATTTTTTGATGGATCTGTGAATGTTTCTATGTGCTACCCAATTTAATGGGATATAGCGTGATGTTATGTTATTAATAAAATTCAATTAGTTATTATTCTTTTTAAATGGCTGGTAGCACAAGCCCTATTTTTGGGTGTTCTAAGAGCAGTGGCGGATCCAGCGGGAGGGTCTTGGGGGTCATGATCCCCCCCCTTAAGCATGGACTTTTTAAAAAATGTTGTCCCTAATACATAATAATGATGTCATTATTTACGATAACTCAATTTATTAAACAAATTAAATAGAAAATATTATCTACGAACTTAAAATTCTAATATAATTAAGAACTATTGTTTAATTTATTATTCTAATAAATAGCCAAAAACCAATATTTTGTAGGGATATTATTTCAACCCGCAGATGGGAGAGGTATTCTATTTAAGACCTAGTCAATTATGTGACTACCAACATTTGCACTTAGAAAATCAACTTCTAATTCAATAATTTTTGTATTCTATCGAAGAACCGTTTAGATATTGAAACTTTATGATTTAAAAAGTGTTGGTGTTCTTCGGGGAAATTTTTGAGGTAAAAAAATTTTTTATGTAAGTATATTCTAAAGATGATTTAATTTTATTCAATGTGAGTTAATGTGAATTAATGTGATGCCAAAGATGATTTAATGTGATTTAATGCGATTCCAAAGACGATTTAATGTGATTTAATGTGATTGTAAAATTTGTTTCAAACAGGAATATGATATGAGCAAATACAAATGTTTTTTATATTTAGAAGATGGGCAATACCACCTCACCCCCCCCCCCCACCGGACAAAATTCACTCCATGACCCTCCCCTAATTCGAAGTCTGGATCCGCCCCTGTCTAAGAGTATGATTTTAACATGTTCCAGATAGCTAAAACACCCAAAAACACTGCTCTTAAAACATGCAAAAACAGAGCTTGTGCTACCAGCCTATGTCATTACAAGCGACTCTTGTGTCAAGACTATCAGAATATAAAAGAATCATGGGTTTGATACTGCCTATAGCACATACAAAATGAAGAGAAAAATTACAATAAACTCAGATTTGAATTACTTGGCGATCGTAAGCTCAGTTGGTATAGAGCAATTGACCGGATTTTCAAAGTTCCAGATTCAAATTCTGGCGGTACCCCAATTTTTCTCTTTTGAATTAAATTCAATTTTATAAATGTAATATTTATTTCCAATTTGCGTTAGTTTTCTTTTTAATTTAGAAGTTTTTCTGTAAACTAAAAATATAAAATAATTCCCTAATACGCTGTATGAGATATGAAAACATAAATCAAGAAAATGATTAAAGGTCGTCTTATTTCGTTGCACGGACCCTGTTGTTCGATTTAATTGCTTGTATTATGCTATCAGGGGATTGTATTTATTTTGAAAGTTTCTGGCTGGGCCGGTGTCGCGTTGGCCGGCTAATTAAACCGATAAATCAATAGCGAAGACGGGAAAAGTTTACGCGGCGCGTTCTTCAGCCCAGCGCGCGGATTACGCGCCGCCAGCTGCTTCTTTGCGTCCGCAAATCCGCACTCCGCACTCCGCACTCTTCACTGCCAAACGCCTCTGCGGACGTGATACGTGATTCTTTTACAAAGGAACGCTGTCGGAATCTCTTGTCAATAAACAGAGCTCGGGTACACACCCCACTATATTCAATTTTTTCTTACTTAATATTTCTTTCTGTAACGACATTTCATTAAAAATCTGTTTAATTTAAATGTGACATTTCGATTTATATGTCGCGTCAAATAGATTGACAATTCGCAATTTAAATATTGTTAATTAGGTTCGTGCGGCTGATGTCACAACATGGCTTCCATCAGCTGTTTGGAGAGCAAACAATAAATAGAAGTACGAACGTTATTTTTTGTACAAGTTATTTTGTACCAACCTTTCCCAGAATTATAATACAGGCATAGAAAGTTATTTCACCCATCCACACTTGCAAATGTATATGAATTCAAATTTGTAAATGCACGAAACTCACCCTGGTTCGATCCCCACAGCCGACAAACAATTTTCACCAATTTAAATCTATCCCTGTGGCTCCCCCTCTACTAACAACTATGGGGGCCGTGACTTGACGGCTAGTAACTGCACTTCACGCGAAAAAATATATCACTTACCGAGATCTGCTGAAACGAGACTCACTTTGTGTTTATGCACTTTCTTAATATTTCATAACTGTATATGTTAACGTACGTTATTTGAGGTAAGTCTTTTAACCTCTGTACTTAAACCCTTCTTATTTGACGAATATGAATCTGCAGTACCGGATTAACATTAGGCGGGGCCCTAGGCAATCGCAAACGAGGGCCCCCCGAATTATGTGTGTATCATACGCGTAAAGAGTCTTTGTTCCTCTTACACTATTGCAGCTCTCACTGGATTACCGTTTCGAGTAACAAAGAATCACTTTACGCTTTTAATACACAAATAACTATTTTATACAACCATTTTAAAACGCACAAAAAAACATTTTTTTAAGTTTTTAAATTTATTTTCCACATGAGTAACTAGCAAATGTCAATTTTACATACATAAAATAAATACTTTCTATCATTTACTTTTTTGCATATCAATTATGAAACTCATCGTTTTTTAATGAAAAATCTAGCAGAAAGTGACATATTTATCAACTACAGTGAAAAAACTAAATACTATTATTTAGTAGCAAAATAATGTTTAATTTTTATCACCGTAGAGAAAGCATATTATTTTCAATCATTTAATTGGTACACTTCAGTCTCGCCATCTTGCATCAAATTTCGATTTCATTTCATTCCTAATTACCCAAATAATTATTTTTTTCTACAACCATTAAAAAAAGTAGACGTTTTTGAACTTATTTTATTATGAAAGTAGCAGATTTTTACACTAGTGCAAAAATGTGAATTATTTCTTCAGTAGTGCAGAAAAGTAATTTAATATAAATAAACTCTATACAGTATACTATCTATTAACTAATTATTTACAATTATTTACTACATTAAAATTTATGTTGCAGCATTTGCTTCTTCTATAATGTCTATAGAATCTAATACGTGTTCGCCACTCGATTCAAACATTTTTAAAATTGAAAGCACGGAGAAATTTTTCCTCATTATCAACAAAATAATTGAGTTTATTTGTCATTGTCAATTGTCATGGATACATTAAACCAGGTATTTTTCTAAAGTTTCTAAATTAATAAAAAATTTCCGAGATTACTGAAATTTGTTTTATTATATTTATCAAAATTTGGTTTATGGTTGTAGAAAAAATAGTGTACGCAACTCGTGCAGAAAGAGGTTTTTTTGAACTCACGGTCTTGCGGCACTCATTCAAAAAAAACCATCTTTCTGCACTTGATACGTAAATAACTATTTCCTAGGGATAGAAAGTAATACTTTCCTGTCTCAATTAAGAGAAGAAAATGTTACTTTCCGACAAGATCATCAGCTAAATATTTCAGTAACAATATTTGAATATAATCCATCAAAATCGAGAAGTTTAAAGCATAAATATTAGATGTAAATAAATATTGCATAACGAAATGATTCCAGTTAAGAACAAATGAACACTGATTGATATAGTGTCATAAATGAGTTGAGTTTACATAAGGTTGACGGCAAGAAAATTAAATCTTGAAATTTGCATGCGGACAAATTGTAACCCAGCTTCAGATTCACCACTAATTCGCACAATTAAGTTTGTAAATTTAAAGTCAACTTCTACTCAGGTTTCAACTCAATGCATAATTCTATTTCTCGTCAACTTTTGAGAAAAGATATTGTGTTGGATATGAGACTCCCACTTTGCATACATAGTGAAATTCTTTAATGGAATGTACCTAAAAATAACATTACTAGGTTATTGCTTAAAAATTACCACATCTCATAAAAATAAATAAATAATAATACAAAAAAATATTAAATAAACACTTGGCAAAGTCTCACAAAATTCAGCCTCCAAGTCACCTTATGAGGGCATCGTCAGATGCTGGTCAGCACAATTAGTAACCATAGACGCTTTTCGCTCTTATTAGAGCTCATCAGTATGGTATAACTCACTTCTTCACCTAGAACAAAGTTCACGTGAAGAAACTGGTGACGAAGAACTGTGCCAGCAGAGAATAAGATCTCTAACAAACGGTAAGATGACATGAGAAGTTCTGTCGAACCTGTAATGCCATCTACCGAAAAAAGGAAAAGCTACGCAATAGCAATTTAAATAAAAACAAAGACAAAATTAATTGTCATCCATACACTTGGTGAAACTAAGTTTAATAAAAATATTAAATAAACACTTGGCAAAGTCTCACAAAATTCAGCCACAAAATTCTGATGAGCTCTAATAAGAGCGAAACGCGTCTATGGTTACTAACTGTGCTGGCCAGCCTCTGACGATGCCCTCATAAGGTGACTTGGAGGCTGAATTTTGTGAGACTTTGCCAAGTGTTTATTTAATATTTTTTATTAAACCTAGTTTCACCAAGTGTATGGATGACAATTAATTTCAGTTTATTCCAGAATATTTGATAATGAAGATACGCTTGATAATGTAGGTACCGAACAGCAGAATTGATAACGCATGTAGAATTATTAGCTTTGCAAACTGCAATATCGCACTTTCCAAGTGGCCTGCTATACCAAACCCAACTACAAACTATGTAACACAAGTGCACAGAACGGGGGATGTATTTGTGCGTTCTCTCATTCTGTGGGTCGTGGGTCATAAAATATTCACGCGCACCAGCTACTCGCTGTTCTCTATTGAAAACGTGGCTTTCATTTCAAGTGCTCTATGCTTCTATGCACAAATGCAAACAAATATTGTGTTTCCAGGTCAAAAATTATCATGCATATTTGGGTTTTCGCTACAATTACGTTTTGAAATATTTGTGCGAAATTTGTTTTTAACCTAATCTATTATTAATGATTAATTACATTTAATTATGGGGCAGGTAGCTCACTGGAATCGTGTCAAACAGACTAAAATTACTTCTGATTTAAATTCCCCGTTTGGGTTCTTTGAAAGAAACTGTTACACAACTCATTACTAAAGCCCGGATATTTAGGCCCTTAAAAACACCCAAATAAGCAGGCAAATAGGCCGGTAATTACTCTAAAATATGCGGGATTTTAGGCAGCCTAAATGTAAATAATTTGTTTTAAAAAAAATTAACGAATCCATTTTCTAATATTGGTACTCGTATCTACTCTTCGTTAGAAAAAAAGAATCATTTTAAACAAAAATTAACGCAATCTGAAAAATAATAATGTAGGGTTCTCATTTCATTAACTATTATGCAAATTCAAATTATGTAGTATACTTTAATTCATAAAATATTACGAGCAATTGCTCTATGAAATTTTCGGAAAGGGACTGTCTTCGGTCAGTCAGAACTTTGCTTGTAAGCTGAAAACTTCGTTCGACATCACAAAATGTGGCAGGAGCGTTCTTATATTTAGTCATATCGTCTAAAGTTACCTCAGCTCCATTGATTAATGGCAAAGACTCAATTGAATTGCCACGTA
Organism: Pterostichus niger; assembly: GCA_947425015.1. Taxonomy (NCBI): domain Eukaryota; kingdom Metazoa; phylum Arthropoda; class Insecta; order Coleoptera; family Carabidae; genus Pterostichus; species Pterostichus niger. Next base: position 35,755,854 of record OX380341.1, read on the forward strand.
AAATTTTTACTAAATCGTTTTTTCTTTCGGCATTTTAAATTCACACACAAAAACTTGATTAAAGTAAGTACTTTAAATATTATAGGTTAGGTTGAAACACTTTGTCGAGTGCTGAATTAGTCAACGAAGTAGATGATAAACCTTGTCTGGTCAATAAAAGTTAGAATAGGCAAAATAGGCTGTATAAGGTAAAATAGGCACAATAAGCAAAATATAGAAAAAATAGGCTCTAAGGCACGAAAACAAAACCTTCCATTACACTTAAACATATTACCTATGTATAGAAAAACGAAATTGCCTGAAGTATATTAAAATTTGAATCTAGGCAATTGCCTAAAAATCCGGGCTTTACTCATTACCAGTGAGGAAAGGGTTTAATTGCAAAACGAGTACAAAATTACTAGTACGAGTTTTGCAATAGCCCTTTCCCATGCGTGTTACATACTATTTTTTGTAATATTACACGTAAGAATTACATTTTTACGTTTGCGATACAAAAAATTTAATAAGTATTTTATATAAATAAAAGGAGTTGTATTGTTAAATGATATTTCCCTCATTCAATTTGGTAGTAATAGTAACCGTTTCCCTCACTAGTGAGGAAAGTTATTTACTTTAGCGAGGGAAACGGATACTATCACAACTAAATTAAATGAGGAAAATGTAATTTTTTCAGGAAATATTAAAAAATAGCATATTGTGTAACAAGTTTTATAAACGTCTCTTTAGTTACGAGTATCTAAAAAGTTTATAATATGAGTCACATACTACACTTTTTCTACGACCGCAAATTAAGACAATAAAAATTTCAGTTCTATGAATTACTTTAAAAGGAAGGTTAACTTACAATGATAAATACCTGAAGCTAACTTCACCCCGTGCTTAATATCTCAAGCTGAGACTAAAAGGTTCGAAGCCACGGCTTGTCAACATGTGATTGTTATTTAGCGCCATGGAAACCACTACGTAAAATGATATTTTTCTACGATTGCTATGAGAAGATGACAATTACGCTCTCATTTGTCATTGGAAAGTTGACGTTTTCTGTGGAACAATCGAAAAATATCTTTTTTGCGCGTCTCCAATGGCAGCGCGCGAAAAAGACGTTAAATGCGCGCTTATTTCAATAGTTACCAGGGATACAAACAAAACAGAAACTTGTTATATTGATAGTTGGCAGAACGAATTTATTTTCAGTACGCATACGTTTTTTAATAATTTTAAGATGCAATCGTAGAAACAATTATGTGTGTATCACGAGCGTAAAGTGTCTTTGTTCCTCTTGCACTATTGCAATTACCGTGCTCGAATAACAAAGACTCACTTTACGCTCTTAATACACAAATAATTAGTTAGTAACGAGAGTAGAAAAAATAAATTTTAATGCTTACTAATTTTTATTCGTTACTGTAACCTATTTGCTTGAAATAATGTGGAATTATTTTTGCTAATTTCAGAAAAATTCTTTTTTCTACGATTGCTATGAAAAGATGACAATTACGTTCTCATTTGTCATCGTAAAGTTGACGTTTTCTGTGGAACAATCGAAAAATATCTTTTTTGCGCGTCTCCAATGGCAACGCGCGAAAAAGACGGTAAATTCGCGCGTTTCCAATGGCAACGCGCGAAAAAGATTATTTCAATAGTTACCAGGGATACAAACAGAACAGAAACTTGGCATATTGACAGTTAACAAAACGAATTTAGTTTTAGACGTATACCTATGTTTTTTAATAACTTTAAGATGCAATCGTAGAAAAAAATATGTGTGTATCACGAGCGTAAAGTGTCTTTGTTCCTCTTGCACTATTGCAGCTCTCGTCTTCGGCTCGCGCTGCAATTACCGTGCTCGAGTAACAAAGAATCACTTTACGCTCTTAATACACAAATAACTATTTCATCAAATAATATATGCCCTTCAATTTTATTACAATCATTTTGAAACACCCTGTACTATATTTACAAAACATTGTTAGCTGTAACTTCGTTACTTTTTAAAAATTATTTTGCCCAGCTCTGCCTCCAATATTATTAAGATTAATTAATATAATAATAATTGACAGCAGTGTGAATATTATGCTGCTTTGCGCCTAATTAAATGATCTTATAGTTTGACAATAAAGAAGTTAATCCTTTTGTGAACAAAAAAGTGATTAATGGCTCAAAGGAAGATGAAATTTAAGTCTTTTCCTTCTGAAAGTCGTTCGTTAGGGTTAAACGGTAGATAATAAGCAGAATTCTGTTCAGTAATTACAAAAGTTTATTACATTCTGAAGTGTAAACTTTGAATAATGTTTCTATTAGCTACGTAAAATAAAGTCATTTAAAATTCAGACCCGCAGGGACTCCAACTTCACGTGAAACATACATTACGTTGAATTTCTCTTAATTATCCTATTATAACATTCATATACTTAGCTATTGCTATTCCATAAGTTTCTAGGTACATAATATAAATCAGTTTATATAATTTCATCGTAATAAAGTTTATTTTAAATAATTAATTACGATTAAAGCAATGAATTATATTAATTGTTTGTGTGGTTGGCATTTGGTGAAACATTTTAAATTATAAAATTAAAACGCGTCGTATAAATCAAAAAATTTTATGTGAATAAGAATAAAGAACGTAGACACTTGATGTAGTTTCACAAAACTATTTATTAACAAGTTGATCGATTTCGGCTTATTAGGCCATCTTCAGAACGTTGACTCTTGACTTTTGACTCTTCAGTCAACGTTCTGAAGATGGCCTAATAAGCCGAAATCGAACAACTTGTTAATAAATAATTTTGTGAAACTACATCAAGTGTCTACGTTCTTTATTCTTATTTATAATGTTTCACCAAGTGCCAACTGCTCATACTTTTGATATAATTTTATGTGAAATATACCAAGTGTTTTAATTTTATAAAGCACTGAAAACTTTAATTATTGGTTGAACACAATATTTAGATTTAATTCTCTGCACAAAAATATTTGATACTGAAGTAAATAAAACCAATTGTTCAGCAACCAATATTACTAACCTACTATGATATCAGTTGAAAGTTAGGCGCATCGTATAGATGTCTTGGAAAAGTACAGTCTGATGAGGTAAGATTTGGAAAACATTTAATTTTCTGAAGGCCCCTTAGATTTTTTTCGATTTTAATCCAATTACAGACTATGAGGTAGGTGGCTCAGTAGTATCGAGTCGGCCTGTAGATCTTGAGAACCCTGATTCGATCTAAATAGTCGACAAATTAAATCTACCCCTGTGGCTTCCCTTCCACTAACATCTTTGGGGCCGTGAATTGACGACTGATAATCGCACTTCACACGAAGAAATATATCACCTACCGAGATCTGTCCGGCAGTGTGCCACACACAGTGATGGGTAAAAGGCATCATCATCATCATCATCACGCCTTTTATCCATTACTGGGTGTGGTAAAAGGCGTGATGATATATTTATTTATTTATTTATTTTATTTACAGACTATTTTCTCTAAAATTTGTTATATAGAAAATGTATATACATTTGTATTTTAACCCGATGAATTCTATGGTGAAGTACGCAAATACATACCATTGCTAGTTATTGAGATATAGTCTCGGAAAACTCGTAAAATTTTGAAAATCCAATTTTCCAAAGCCCATATCTCAAATACTAAACAATATATGAAAATACGCTTGACAGCATTGAATTCCTCGTGTTCAAATTGACTTATTAGTAAATTTTCAGCAAATTTTAAACGAATTAAATTTTTGTAATGTCCTAAAATTTGAAACCAAATAACTTTTCCGTATCTTAAAAACTAAACAAGATAGGATATTGCAGTCAATGGCATTGAATACCTCGTGTTTGAATTGACTTTTTTGAAAATTTCTTAAAGGGTAGGTACCCTTGAGTTTTTTTTTATTTTAGGCGAATTTTAGAATATTTGCTCTAAAATGCATTCTTGTACATATATTATAGCGAAAAAAAATGCTGAACATTTGTTTAAAAGTTAATTGCAGTAGGAGAAATTAAATGCCGTTGGGCACATCTTCATATCTCCTTTAGTTTTTGAGCATTACCCTCGTAAAATTACTAAATCTGATATGGTAAAATTTGTCATCTATTTTATCCGAATTAAATTAAGTAATTGAAGTGACAACTATAGTTTCTAAAAATTGTGGTTGTAACCACTCCCGTTGACATAAATTAATTACCTTTGATGTGATAAAACTACAAAAGTCAAATCAAAATAAACATTTATATTTAGAGTTTTTGATCAAATTGTATGAAATTGTGTTTGTCATACAAATAGTTGATGAAATTTCAGAGATTAATCAGTAATGTCAATAAATTTTCCACACACGAGTTTAATGCTTCGAGCTCCATTCATTCCCTACTAATTCCTGATGTAGCATCGTCCGTTGCATGGAATGGAGCTGACGACGGCGCCAGGTATTTTTTACGACATCGAATGCGGCAATAATTGCTTTCCGTAAGATATGCGTCACACGCAGAGCTATCTGCAGTCTCAAATAGGAACCAATTTAATACCGGCTTCATTCTTATCCGTGCGGATCTTCGCGCGGCGAAGTCGTAAAGGATTCTGTGGAGCGGTAATAAAAGCGATGAACTCGTATAATTTTAAGCTATCTTAGTTATCCGCGAGCCTCCCGTATGCCCATGCCTGCAGCTGAATTAGATAACGCAAAAATCTTCACTTCTTTCTACAAATCTCCGCACAAGTGATTGTTATGTGTCGAATTACAAAACGTTTATATTTCGCGCGGAACTAGAGACATTACATCTACAGGATGCATTTTCTAATGGGGAAGACATCGAATTGAAAATCTGAGTTCGATTCCAACAGTCGACAAACTTATTTTCACCACATTAATATTTTTTTCTGTAGTGCTCCCTGCACTAACATCTTTGATGAATGATGATAAGTATACAGGGTGTTTCAGACCACCCGTACCCCCCTAATATCTCGCGAACAACAAAACGGATTGAGAAACAAAAAATACGTCCAAAATATTTTTAAAAGTTCTATTGAATAACACCAAATGAGAGTACCCCTCTCACCCCCTGGGAGGAGGGGGGTCACTTAGAAATTTTAAATGGGAACCCCCAGTTTTTATTGCAGATTCGGATTCAGTGATGTACAAAATCAAGCTTTTGTCTAAAAAAAATTTAAATAAAATTTACATTATTCTATAAATTATTAAACTTAGTCACCACAAATTGATTAATTATCTACATTATTTTGATTAATCCGAAATTGATTATTTCTTTCACCTCCGTTTAATGGTAGAGGGAAGGGGGTATCAATATGATTAACCCTAAATTTACAATTTTCAAAAGGTTAACACGCCTTTAATTTATTTTTCAAATCTGACCTTGAAAATCCTTAGAAATAGGAAAATACTGTTTTTTTGCGATTGTAGCGCCATCTTTCGCGGATCGAAAAAAATTGTTGGATAAAAGCTTAATTTTTTGCATCACTGAATCCGAATCTGCAATAAAAACTGGGGGTTCCCATTTAAAATTTCGAAGTGACCCCCCCCCGAGGTGGGGGGAACTCTCATTTGGTGTCATTTAATAGAACATTTAAAAATATTTTGGACGTATTTTTATGTTTCTCAATCCGTTTTGTTGTTCGCGAATTAATCGGGGGGTACGGGTGGTCTGAAACACCCTGTATAAAGCATCCATAAAGCTAACTTCAAATATAATTTAAAACTTGACAATGTAAAAAACATATATGTATTAAGATTGGAAAATATTTTTGTACAAATAAATGCTGAAGATGATGGATTAACCATCGAAACGTCCTATAAATAAATAATAGTATTCAAGGATCCTAAAGCCATATAGTCCTTCCCAAAAAGATAAATATATAACTTTACGAGATCTGCTGCAGTAATAGATAAAAGGTGTGTTGATATATTTACTTATTTCATCTATTTTCCAATTTTGCTTTCCAATTGTAACGTAGAAAATACATTTATTATAACTTTACGAGATCTGCTGCAGTAATAGATAAAAGGTGTGTTGATATATTTACTTATTTCATCTATTTTCCAATTTTGCTTTCCAATTGTAACGTAGAAAATACATTTATTTAAAACCTTTTTTAAATTGATACTCTATATACAAGTATATTGCTTTGCGTTAGGCAGATTAAACTTTTATTCTTTTGTTGAAGTTTATGTGAATCGAATGTTCTTGTATGTAAAATATATCCTGAACTTTCGATTAACTAATCTTGTTTTAGTTCCATTTTAAAAAGTTAATCCAAATTCCGAATACTAAATAGTAACAAAGTTATATTAACGTTTATTTAAACTTTTTTGAGCCAAAATTCTATTGAAAATTAGGCTATATATGTTCGTTTCTCGATAGATAATGTACGTTATTACTCACGGTCAAAAGTAATAATTCATTGCTAATAGATTGTAACCACTGACATCAATCTTTTTACGATAACACAGTGTTGAGTGTGAGTAATACATAACATTTAAACATGAATTATTATTTTCGTCAAATTTATTTAAACTAAAAGTGTACAATAATATCTAATTGATTTGTCATAAAAAAATATAGTAGGTCACATAATAGCCATTACTCATTCGGATAAATTATGCCATTCACAGCTCGTAAACTGAATCGTCACGAGTAATAGCTACCATTACTCTACTTGTATACCAGTATTCCATTTTTTAAAGAGGCATTACATTTAATGACTTGTTTTTGAATAAACAAATTTTCTGTAAAAATTTTTATCTATAAAAAAAAATTAATTCATGAAAATTTAAATTAAATAAATAAATATATCATCACGCCTTTTACCCATCACTGGGTGTGGTACTCTGCCTAAGCAGATCTCGGTAAGTGATATATTTTTTCGCGTGAAATGCGGTTACCAGCCGTCAAATTAAATTAAATAAATACATATATCATCACGCCTTTTAATTTTTACTGTCGTAGCAGATCTTGTCAGTAAATTTGGAATAATTAAATGTATTTTTAATTAACAACAAAGACAAAATTAATTGTCATCCAACACTTGGTGAAACAAGGTTTAATAAAAATGTAAAGTAAACACTTGGCTATGTTTCACAAAATTCAGCCTCCAAGTCACCTTATGAGGACATCGTTAGAGGCTGGCCAGCACAGTTCAGTTAGTAACCATAGACGCGTTTCGCTCTTATTAGAGCTCATCAGTATGGTATAACTCACTTCTTCACCTAGAACAAAGTTCACGTGAAGAAGCTGGTGACGATGAACTGTGCCAGCAGAGAATAAGATCTCTAACAAACTAGTAAGATGACATGAGAAGTTTTTAAGAAGTATTTTTAATTATTAACTTGATGTAATAATCGCCCCTGTAATTTGAAAACAAAAAGTAAATATTTAAAATTTTATTGTGTCTATTAGAAGAGCATCTCTATTAATAAGATATGAAATGCGATAGTTCGACTGGCACTTAAAGAGATATAACTGTAAATTGGAGACATATTCGAATTTTAAATCAATTACAAAATAACTAAAATTGAGTAAACAAGTGATTTGATCCATCCAATAAATCACGTTCTTCAGTATCGGTAAAAGACGGCTTTCAGTAGGATCCGTATTTGATGTGAGCGAATCAGCGGCCACGGCCACGGCCACACCTAACCTAACCTAACCTTAAATAGCAGAATTTTTCCGCTTGTTCCGATATCCGGGATGAGCTCGTGCTGGCACTGAGGGATTCGATCCCCGCGGGTCCCTCGCTGTTGACACACAGCACTAGCCATGTCCTGTCCTGTCCATGCACTAACAGTCCTCGCCGGGCGACGCTCGCCACTCGCACCGGAAATGAGATCACGTAATGAAATTTGGGATCGAGATTTAGAAATCGGCCCGTGTCACTGACAGCGACGCTCGGATGTCCGTTCCCCTTTCTCTTGTTCCGATGTTCTGTTGTATATTCGTATTTGTGTTCTGACAATTCCTTTATAGATTGTAGTGAGCTGAGAAATCAACAATCAAAGGATATTTTCTACAAGAAATGGGTTAGCGAACCTCTGATCTTCAGCCCTACTTTTCTATAATAGGCTTAACAAACTTCTCTGACATATTTCTTAAATTGATTGATATTGTTTTGTTGATGGAAATCATTAATAAGTCAAAAGATATTACGAAACTAAATTTATTTGTAATATAGACATACGTAGATATTTATTTTGATATATATTGTCATATTTTTGCAATGACATATATCCATTATATAAAAATATGAAATAGTTTTTGAGATATAGCCTCCGGAGAAGTGAAATTTTTCGAATTTTTCAGTTTTTCTACTTTTCCGAGGCTATATCTCGAAAACTAAATGTGATATGAAAACGCGCTCAACGGCATTAATTTTCTCGTGCTTCAGTTAACTTATAAACATAGTTTCAGCGATTTTTATTTTTTTTCAATTTTCCGCTAAAAAATCGCAAAAAGCGGTTTTTTAACATTTTCTTGAAAACCAGAAGTCATATGTATTTGAAGATTGCACCACTGGATTCAGTGGGTCAAAATACATATGTATGTAAATTTTCGTTTTAATAATCCTACGATTAAGGATTTTTGGGAAAATTAAATTAAAATCTGAAAAAACCAAAGGGGTACCCCTTAGGAAATAATTAAAAATATTAAATTGCATAAAATTGTATGAAAATTTGCTTATAAGTCAATTCGGACACGGGGAATTCAACGCCGTTGAGCGCATTTCCATATCTTGTTTATTTTTTGAGATATAGCCTCCGGAGAAGTGAAATTTTTCGAATTTTTAAGTTTTTCTAAATGTGTACAAAAACTAAAATTAAAAAATAAATATCCAAAAAGTGAAATTTATCTGATATATATCCTATATATCAGATATTTTGATATTTATTATAAATATCATGATATTTACGAACCCTGGATTTATCTTATGTAAGAAATAAGAGTCCCAGTTATACAGAACAATTAGAAACTAGAAACAAATGGCTATTTCCAGTAATAATAACCCAAGGGCATTGGTAACTGCCCGATATTATTGCTGGAGAGCTGTTACCTACAATAAACTATGCTAGAGGTATTTATAAAGCTCAATGTATACCAATTTTGCCAATTCAATCATTGTTTTTATAAAGTAACATTTATAAACAATTATAATTAAATGTCAAACATTGTAAGTTACCTGGCAGTCGAAAGACATAAGCAGAGATGTGCATCTACGTGTAATCTTTAATTGTATACATCTACACGTAGACAATACGTCGACAATTCTAGCGACGTAGACAATGTAAACATTGGAGACAATGCATCTGAAAGTTGTAAAATTCAACATAACCTAAATTTTATTACAAGTATTCGTATCGTGAGCTCGGGTCATTATCGGTCTTTATATAATAAAACTGAAAAAGCAAGTGCTCGTACATTACTAGACGAATGTCTGTCTTGGGTCTTGGGCGAACTGTCATATTATTAAATTCGATCAACGCGCCATCCCAAAAGACGGAGTTTTCCTTCGCGCTATTTTTAACAGTAACCAGTTGACAAATTTTGAACGTTTTGCTTTGCAAAATTAATTTTTTTTCATGTAGTAAAAATAAAAATCTCTATCAACATTTAAAATTCCCTAGTTCTAGGGATAAAATTTCTAATCTGACTTAAGTGAACACAGGTGTTTTAATTGTCTACATAGTCTACATTGTTTACATGAAAAATGAAGACGTAGACTACATGATTGTTTACACGTAGAGAATGGCGTAGATTACTTGCAGTAGACTACACGCACATCCCTGGACATAAGTGAAAATTGCCAATTGGCACTCAACCGTAGCAGATTTCGGAAAGTGATATATCTCTTCACGTGAAGAGCGGTTATCTATCGTCAAATCACAACTTCTAAAGATATTAGTGGAGCGGAAGCCACAGGGGTAGTTTTAACATGGTGAAAATTGTTTGTCGGCTGTGGGAATCGAACCTGGGTTCTCACATCCACAGGCCGACGTGATACCACCGAGCTTAAGGTTTAATTACAAATAGAATAATATATATTATTATTATTTTTTACGACATATACAGAGAATTCTTCTCGCAAAATATGGAAGAAAATGAGTTTTCTGCCTAGAGAGAATAAACTAGCAGTATTACACGGATGTACATTTACAAACAAACTAAATTTTAGTTTATTAATAATTCTTATTTAATAATAATCTCTAAATTATCTTACTATTTTGAATCAAATAAATAAAATATTACCTTTATTATACTTGCTAGATATTTCCCTGAATGAGTTTAAAGTTCAAACAAATTGTTCTTGAAGTATGTTGTGAGAAAACTGTTATGTCTAACAAGAGAGGACAGCGCTTTTCAACTCTTGTTCAAATGGGAAAATATCGCTTTTCTTTCTAATTATTTTTCTTTAAAGTACGAGTTTAAATTAATTATACAATGATATCAAAGAATTATCTTTTTATTTTTAAAATATCATTGAATTATTCCGTTTTTAAAATTGTTAAACTTGTTTGTCAATGTAGTCTAACGAGATTTATTCTTTTTTGATGTTTCCCCAACTGCCAAAATAATTTATCAAACAAAAAACATATATATCATATCGAAATCATAACATAAATAATATAGATGGACGAATATCATCCGCGAATAGTCGAATGCAGCGAATATTGACATTATTCGATATTCGAGATTTTCGAATATTAACGTCAGTATAGCGAACATTCGAATACCTCGAATATCGCGCCATATGTTGACCTCAATTTTTGACTATGTTTTTCTTTATCATTTGTACATAAACTTAAAGTTATTACAATACTTTGAAGTTAATAACAAAGATATTTTGTTTCAAAACCATGAAGACGTACCATATTTCAAATTAGTTTTTCGCCCGTACGTTTCACCTTAAATTTGAATTTTTCGTCTTTTTCTTTTTTGTTTTAATTTTATTTTATCTTAACAATTTCATTCATATAATGAAAAGAACATAATTAAATAATTATTAATAATTTTAGGAGTATTCGAATATTCGAGTACCTCGAATATTCGAGATCTGATTAATATTCGTATTCGATATTCGAATTCGAGAAATTTGATATTCGCCCATCTCTAATAAATAATATTGTCTGCCATTCGTTAATACGATATTTATCTTTAATAAATGAATCTGTAAATGTTTGTAGAATATTAGATAATACATATTTGAGTCTTATTTTAATGCGCATTGCGAGTATATTTTTTTCTTTACATAATGCGCTCTCTGTTATATAACATGTAATAAACCAGCGAACTATAAAATATAAATCTGGCTTTAACTATATTCTATTATATAACACATGTGGCGTCATCTGCTCGCAATATTGTGAAGTAACATGCGCGCCAAATCCTCTTTTAGTTCCTCTCGCGAGGATAGGAGGTCGCGAATTCACTTACCTAATAAATTATGGTAATTGTGGACAACAGATTTCTTTTTTCTTTCTTTCTTTGAAAATAGTTATTTGCATATTAAGGGTTCAAAACAGATATTTTCGGATTGAGGGTGCAAGTAACCAAGATACTTTCAATCAGCAACGAACACTACATTTTTTTAACGTAAATTTAAATTATTGAAAGGAATACAAAAACAATTGCTAACGTTCCACTCTTTACTTGAATTATTACATCCTCTGGCAATAAGTAAATTTATTATTTATTTATTTTTTAATTAACAAACCAAATTAACAAAAGGGAATATGTATGAACCAGTTTATTTATTTACCTCAAACAAATCTACCAACTCCTATATCGGAATATTTAAAACATTTTAATTATCTTAAAACAATAAAAAAAACTAAAAAAAAGCAAGTAAACAACAAACATTCAGTTGTTTGCAAAGTGATGTTAATTAACATTAAAAAACAACAAAGACAAAATTAATTGTCTTTAAATGCTCACTTGGTGAAACTAGGTTTAATAATAAAATATCAAAATAAACACTTGTCTAAGTCTCACAAAATTCAACCTCCAAGTCACCTTATGAGGGCATCGTCAGAGGCTGGCCAGCACAGTTGGTAACCATAGACGCGTTTCGCTCTTATTAGAGCTCATCAGTATGGTATAACCTACTTCTTCATCTAGAACAAAGTTCACGTGAAGAAACTGGTGACGAAGGACTGTGCCAGCAGAGAATAAGATCTCTAAAGAACGGTAAGATGACATGAGAAGCAAAAGCTACGAAATAGTAATTTAAATAAAAAACAACAAAGACAAAATTCATTGTCTTTAAATGCTCACTTGGTGAAACTAGGTTTAATAATAAAATATCAAAATAAACACTTGTCTAAGTCTCACAAAATTCAGCCTCCAAGTCATCTTATGAGGGCAACATTATTTTGCATATTGTTTTGAATGCGCAAAAATCTATTTCTCTTACCGGTTGTAGACAAATTCATTTAATAATAATAATGACCGGTAGCACAAGCTCTGATTTTGCCTGTTTTAAAAGCAGTATATTTGGGTGTTTTAGCTATAACATGTTAAAACCATGCTCTTAAACCACCCAAAAACAAAGCTTGTGCTACCAGACATTAATTTTACCCATTACTGAGCAGTTGCCTGCAGCAGACTTCGGTAAGTGAAATATTTAATCGCGTGAAATATAATTCACAAGTCGTCAAATCTGGGTCCCCAAAGATGTTAGTGAAAGAGAAGTCACAGGGAAAATTTAAATGTGCAATCTTGTTTCAAAAACATACACTGGACGATGTTCCTTTCCTTTCTTTCCTTTTTAGATTCGTTTAAGAGGAGTGGATGTGAATAAATAGAAATTATATAAGCATGGGGAAGATAGGTCGAATGAATGATTGATGAAACAGGTGTATAGGAGCGAATGGATGGATGTTATTGAAGATTTGTTGCATGATGAAAGATTCCGAGTGTAAGAAGTAAATGAGTTTGTACGGGGATGAATGTGGTGTTTCTACGGTTCGTACTACCTTATTTGATGGGATATAGCGTAATGTTATGTACATATGTGTATACTTTATACATTTGTGTTTTCATCCAGTTCAATATGACACTATTATATCATCTTTTTCATTAGTAAAAGAACGCTATTTCAGAAATAACATTTACTACCAAAACAACTGTAATAATTATGCTATTTTTTGTCCTAAAATCAAAAAGCGATAACGTAACCATAGTCAATTTGTTTCGTTTTGACTAAATCTGCAGATTTCTCGAAATAAATCTGTAAAATATAAAAATGTGTTAATCGAACTAAAAATACTATTTTGAGTCTTGCAATATTGCCAGACTCCGCTCTTTAATTACTTGACCCGAACATTTGTATTTTTAGTCCCAATAAAACTTTTATTATTATTTCTTGTTGATCCTGAGTTTGTTTAAGGAAGGGAATATATTGGCTTTAGGATCCATGAATTGTTCAATTTATTTTATATTGGACGTTTTGATGATATTTTTTTTCCAAATCTAAAGAATATGATGTTATTATTTTGTCAAGTTTAATAAAAATAATTGAGTTTTACGGATGTGACCAATAACTATTAAGCATCTTAGATATAAGAGTCTATCTTCATCTATTTGAATTACATGATAAAGTGACGCAGCTGTCAAGGCATAATTCTTCAGTAGTAAAACATCTACTATCTTTACCGACAATGGTAGTTAGCTAGCTTATCGTCTAGGCAAGGACAGACAACAATTGCCGCACGAGTCCAGCTCCGCCAGCTGCAATTCACTGCTGCCCTATCCATTGCGTATCACGCTTGTCGCGCGTTCTATAAGACTCATTTTCTTTCACGCTGTCTTGACGTGCGACTTGGCTTCTTAGGGTAGATACAAGGCACGTGTTCGCGGCTCCAGGTAGACTATATACATGATGCACAGCTGCTTGCTTACGACGTACCCTATTCAAATAATGGGACATGCATGTTTACCGAGGCAGGCTAATCTTTAGTGAAAGTACATCGGAGAATAAGGAAATCATGTTTTCCGTTAGAATTCAAATGTTGCGTCATTTATATATATATATATATATATATATATATATATATATATATATATATATATATATATATATATATTAGGGTGGCCCTTATTTTGGGTAAGTTCGAATTAAAATTAATTTTTTTTAACCCGTGCCTCTAGGCCACTTTCACATTTGCCTTCAGTTCCCAAATCACTGCTGGGCAGTGACTATTCAAAATGCAATAACTTGTTTGTTTTTCAATATTTTGACACAATACCAAGCGGGCATTAAACTAGATGAGATAACGAATCGATCGATTACAATAAACATTAATTTTATATGATTGTATATTGCTAAACGGGTGCTCAAAAACTAAAGAAAATTGAGTTTTTTTAAATACGCAAAAAGTGATTCACAGTACTGATTCTTTTCCAACAATTTTGTTTTATAAACTAGTTTTGATTATTTTAGACTGTTTTTGAATAATATTCATATTGATTATAACATTTTTATTTTATTTTATCATATTTTTAGCCACATATATTTTATCATTTGTAGTGTTTATTTGTAAATGTGTATAAGTGAAAGTGATTTTAAACCAGATTTCGGGTGGAGACCGACAAAATTCGAACTTACCCAAAATAAGGGCCACCCTTATATACAGGGTGTTTCAGGACTAGTGTAACAAACTTTAACAGCTATGTTCATATGACATTTTTGGTTCAAAATGACCTCAGGAATAAGCTGTTAAAGTTTGTTACACTAGTCCTGAAACACCCTGTATATATATAAAATGGAGTAGATGGCTCAGTGGTATCGAGTCGGCCTGTGGATCTTGAGAACCCTGGTTCGATTCCCACAACCGACAAATAATATTCACCAATTTAAATCTACCCCTGTGACTCCCTCTCCACTAATATCTTTAAAGGCGTAATGATATATTTATTATATATATATATTTTTATAACCGAAAGAATTTTATATAAATTGAAAACTAATATTTTATAGCAACATACTTCACATTTTATAAAATAAAACTAGGATTATTCGTGAAGTTGGAAGGCAGTGGAACCTGGATAACTGAACAACAACGACTTTATGGTATTTTATTTGCTGTCAGCCTGCATAAGACGGAGCAAGTTTTAAAACCGTTATTTTTCACATGCATTTATCCCCTAGGAAAGTTACATCTTCAGACTGGTTTCGCAGGTGAACCACTCGTATTATTTTCTTATTATCGTAGTCATGGTAACGGTTCTTCATTGTCATGACATAAATCTGATAGAATAAATAATAACAATTGTTTTTATAATATTTTATTTACAACAATCATGAGTTGAGGCTGTAATCGAATGAAACACAGGTTTGTTCTTTAAAATTAATTTGATGTACTTGACAGATTCTGATAATTTCTTTTTAGATAAATGTTGTAGAATGGGCCCCAATGAAAACTGGAATTAAATGCACAATTTTACATAAGCTTACTTACAGACCATTCTATTCAGTGGCGGAACTTTTTTACCCTCCATTTCATTTTTTTTTTGACAGTTGTAGAAAAAATAAATGTACTAATTGAGAAATAATTAGAGATGGGCGAATATCATCCGCGAATAGTCGAATGCCGCGCATATTGACATTATTCGATATTCGAGATTTTCGAATATTAACGTCAGTATAGCGAACATTCGAATACCTCGAATATCGCGCCATATGTTGACCTCAATTTTTACAATGTTTTTCTTTATCATTTGTGCATAAACTTAAAGCTATTACAATACTTTGAAGTTATTAATAACAAAGATATTTTGTTTAAAAATCATGAAGACTTACTATATTTCAAATTTCAACCCGTACGTTTCACCTTAAATTTGATGTTTTCGTCTTTTTCTTTTTGTTTTAATTTTATTTTATCTTAACAATTTCAATCAAATAATGAAAAGGACATAATTACATAATTATTAATAATAAATAAATTAATTTTTAGGAGTATTCGAGATCTGATTAATATTCGTATTCGATATTCGAATTCGAGAAATTTGATATTCGCCCATCTCTAGAAATAATTAATACTTCCAATACTTAAAAAAATTGTGTGGATTTCGGGTACCGCCACTGTTTTTAGGTAATTTGTAACTAAATACAAACTTGAAACAAAGCTGAGGATCTTCGAAACATGACACTAATTAGAAGCCGACTTCTCTTCTTCGTTATACAACTCGTTCTTAATTCGAATCTCGGTTTTAAAAATGATTCAGATCCTAATATAATCACTTTATTAGGAACGTAGGATTCAACTTGAAACTCAATTGGCTCGGATGAATCTGCAAATTTACTGCAATTATTACGAAATAAAATTATGACACGGCAGGTTCAATGAATTATCATGAAGATATAGAGCTGTACTGTTGAATAGGAAATTAGAGATATTTTACAAGTACCGTAATACACGTGAAACTTCTTCCCACTTCCCATTGGTTTGTGATCCGCTTCTCGCACATGTTTGATCCATTTAAACCACTGCATCAACAAAACAATTAACAACCCAACATAAGGATAATTCAGAACCCGATTTTCATTATTTTAAAATTGCTGATATGACTTATATCTTATGTATTGTAAATAAAAATATAGTTATTTACGTAAAAAGTCAGGAAAGTGTTCAATTACAGGATGAGTAGATAGTTTTATGCCGAACGATAGCGAGGCTTGAAACAGTTTACGAATCCTGTACAACGCTTTACTGGCGTGTTACGTATAACATTTTACCTGAAACTTATAAACAAATAATACATATTTTAATAGTATATTACACAATAAGTCAGGAAAGTGATGCTTTACTTGACGAAGCGATTGTTTGAAGTACGAGGCCGTTAGGCCGAGTATTTTAATTCGCTGAGTCAAGTAAAACCAGGGTTCGAAGATATATATCGATCGATATATATCATGATATTTATTTTGATATATATCGTCATATTTTTGCAATGATATATATCCATTATATAAAAATATCAAATAGTTTTTGAGATATAGCCTCCGGAGAAGTGAAATTTTTCGAATTTTTCAGTTTTTCTACTTTTCCGAGGCTATATCTCAAAAACTAAATGTGATATGAAAACGCGCTCAACGGCATTAATTTTCTCGTGCTTCAGTTAACTTATAAACATAGTTTCAGCGATTTTTATTTTTTTTTCAATTTTCCGCCAAAAAAATCGCAAAAAGCGGTTTTTTAACATTTTCTCGAAAACCAGAAGTCATATGCATTTGAAGATAGTACCACTGGATTCAGTGGGTCAAAATACATATGTATGTAAATTTTCGTTTTAATAATCCTATGATTAAGGATTTTTGGTAAAATTGAATTAAAATCTAAAAAAACCAAAGGGGTACCCCTTAGGAAATAATTAAAAATATTAAATTGCATAAAATTGTATGAAAATTTGCTTATAAGTCAATTCGGACACGGGGAATTCAACGCCGTTGAGCGCATTTCCATATCTTGTTTAGTTTTTGAGATATAGCCTCTGGAAAAGTGAAATTTTTCTAAATGTGTACAAAAACTAAAATTAAAAAATAAATATTTAAAAAGTGATATTTATCTGATATATATCCTATATATCAGATATTTTGATATTTATTATAAATATCATGATATTTACGAACCCTGAGTAAAACACTTTCGTGACGTATTATGTATACTATTTTTTCTGAAATCTTTCATATTTATATTTTATCAATATAATTAATAATAAATATTTCAAAATGTTTAATTTTTTGGTAAGAATCATATTGGCAGCAAACTACATATCCAAGGTGATAACAAAAGTAATATTGTTGATAGAGAAGATTTCTTTATAATGTTGGCAAATATAGATGAAAATGAGTATGAGGCGGTATTTTCAAGTACTTCTCCTGAAATCTTAAATCAAGCAACTGCGGCTGATGAAAATTTATTACCGAGCAAGTCCAAACACCGATATGATAAAGAGTATGAAATTTTCATGGATTGGAAAAAACAAAATAAAGTAAATAATTTGTCAGAAAATGTGCTACTTGCTTATTTTATTCACTGAATCTCCAAGTAAATTATCGATAGCAACAAATAATTTAGCTTCAAATTCGCCAGTGTCATGCATAAATTTTAGTAACTTAAGCAATTGTATATTTAGTATTAACGTTATTGCTAATAATAAATAAAAATCTTATTAAATTCAGTCAGGTAAAGTACTTTCCTAGTACTAGTCAAGAAAGTACTTTACCTGACTGTTTTGCAAATGTTTTGGTAAACACTTACTTTCCATACTAAAATGCGTCAGGAAAGTAGGCATTTTCTTGACGATTTCAGAAAAAATATATTTTCATGTCTTTTACTCATTACTGGACAGGAGTAAAGTTTGTTGGCTACGAGAATCGAACTTGGATCCTAAAATCCACATGCCAATTTATTAAAGAAAAAAATTAAATCTCTCACAAAATTTGCTGAAAGCAGTTCACGCACATAAATATCTAACTTACCGAGATCTGTTTCGGCAGAATACCACACCCAATAATAGGGACAAGACATGAATGATATATGTATTTAAAATACTCACCACACTGACTGTACCTGGGTGCGTAAGCAAGCGGAACAGTTCGCAATGGTTGATATTGCGGAATTCGTAACTTATGGCGGACACTGAACGAACATCCGTTTCTATCTTATATAGAAATAAGAACGCGACACACACACCTAACGACACACAATATTTGCTGTTGAACGCGAACATATTTACGTTTTCACTGATCTTATATTCCTAGAAATGAATTAGAATAGCGACGCAAAGGTGGAAGCCATACATGTGTTACTTGTACATAAGCTTGGGATTCGTACAGTGGCGCAACTACAATTTTATACGACAACTTCGTTATTTCCGAATATATATAATAAAGTTATAATCGAAGGAATGGAATGTATAAAAAGCATTTGACAATTGCTCAAATTCCTTAACTTCTTCCTCTCTAAGAGCTTAAGGGGTAAGGCCACTCTAGACAAGGAAAAAAAGGGTCATTTTCAAGATTTTTTTTAACGAAATCTAAACGTGCTGCTTAAGAACTGTTTTTGGATCTATATTTAGTGCTCTTTAAAGTTTATTTAAATTTTTTTTTAAAGAAAATATTCAAAATTGTCGTCAGAAATTAAACAAAATGGCGACTCCTTTCGGCGCGTAGGGCAAATCGGGCGAAAATATTCCGGGAACAGCAATAGACCTGGATCAAAAAGGGATATGTTTTCTTAATCTCTGATGTATACTCTAAAAAACTACGGGCTGGATTTTTAAAATTTTGATTTTTAACAAAATGGCACACGTTTGAAAAAAAAGTTCATTATTCGGGACTAAATTTCTGTATAAAAACGACCATAAAAAAACGAATGAAGCACTTTAAAAAGAGCCCCCGTAGTTTTTGAGTATTTTATATCTAGAATAAGAAATAAAAAGATTCAGCACGATCCATCAATTAGTATTTCAGAATTCTTTTCGCCCGATTTTGAAACGAAATCTGGTTTAAAATCACAAAAAAGTAATAAATTAATTTCTTGAGATTTTTAAAATAAGTTTAACCCGTGCCTCTAGGCCTCTTTCATTTTTGCCTTCAGTTCCCAAATCACTGCTGAGCAGTGACTATTCAAAATGCAATAACTTGTTTGTTTTTCCATATTTTGACACAATTCCAAGCGGGCATTAAACTAGATGTGATAACGAATCGATCGATTACAATAAACAATAATTTTAAATGATTGTATATTGCTAAACGGGTGCTCAAAAACTAACGAAAATTGAGTTTTTTTAAATACGCAAAAAGTGATTCACAGTACTGATTCTTTTCCAACAATTTTGTTTTATAAACTATTTTTGATTATTTTAGACTGTTTTTGAATAATATTCATATTGATTATAACATTTTTATTTTATTTTATCATATTTTTAGCCACATATATTTTATCATTTGTAGTGTTTATTTGTAAATGTGTATAAGTGAAAGTGGTCTAGAGGCACGGGTTAAACTTATTTTTAAAATCTCAAAAAATTAATTTATTACTTTTTTGTGATTTTAAACCAGATTTCGGGTGGAGACCGACAAAATTCGAACTTACCCAAAATAAGGGCAACCCTAATATATATATATATATCCACTGGGCTACAAACTACGAGTAAACTTGCTACAAGTGAATATGTAATCAGAAGCAGGTACCTAGGTATGCCTGTTACCCACACATGCAGAACCGAATGAACGTGAACACGTAACAAGATGCGAGAGGGTTGGTTCGCAGCGGGCGCGGTCGGGGCGGTTCAACCGACTGTGGGAAAATCGCACCCTGCATTCTACACCCTGCCACATACTACACTGCATTACTATACGTTGCTGAATGTGGTGAGTATATATGTGTAAGTATTTGACCTTATTCAAAAGCAAGACAGCAGTACAAAATTAAGAATTAATATTCACAAAGATTAAAATTATAGCTTGTAAAACCTCATGCGACGTTGTACAAAATATGCGCTTTGGATTTTTTTATTTGTTATTTAATATTTGTTACACAGCACAACAGAAACTTAATCCCAACCTTTAAATCAGGGTTCGAAGATATATATCGATCGATATATATCATGATATTTATTTTGATATATATCGTCATATTTTTGCAATGATATATATCCATTATATAAAAATATCAAATAGTTTTTGTGATATAGCCTCCGGAAAAGTGAAATTTTTCGTATTTTTCAATTTTTCTACTTTTCCGAGGCTATATCTCAAAAACTAAATGTGATATGAAAACGCGCTCAACGGCATTAATTTTCTCGTGCTTCAGTTAACTTATAAACATAGTTTCAGCGATTTTTATTTTTTTTCAATTTTCCGCCAAAAAGTCGCAAAAAGCGGTTTTTTAACATTTTCTCGAAAACCAGAAGTCATATGCATTTGAAGATTGCGCCACTGGATTCAGTGGGTCAAAATACATATGTATGTAAATTTTCGTTTTAATAATCCTACGATTAAGGATTTTTGGGAAAATTGAATTAAAATCTGAAAAAACCAAAGGGGTACCCCTTAGGAAATAATTAAAAATATTAAATTGCTTAAAATTGTACAAGTCAATTCGGACACGGGGAATTCAACGCCGTTGAGCGTATTTCCATATCTTGTTTAGTTTTTGAGATATAGCCTCCGGAAAAGTGAAATTTTTCGAATTTTTCAGTTTTTCTACTTTTCCGAGGCTATATCTCGAAAACTAAATGTGATATGAAAACGCGCTCAACGGCATTAATTTTCTCGTGCTTCAGTTAACTTATAAACAGGGTTCGAAGATATATATCCATTATATAAAAATATCAAATAGTCTATAATAAATACAGTATTATTACTTTCATTAATTCTGTTAAAATTATATTCTAAAGATAATTCTTACTTTACTAGCTTTTGACTAACTTCACATCAACGACATAAATCCAAATTATGTGCCATTTGTGATGTCATTAACGGCAAAGTCTGAACCATTTCCAAAATTTTTATTTGGTACTCATTTTAGAAATACAAATCCTTTAATATGGTGGAAAAGTGTAACTATCAATGAGTCAGAGTGGCCAAATAAAAGTACATTTATTGAACTATGTGAACAGTTACACACTGCTGTAACAGTCACAGCAGGGCTGGAACGATATTTCTCCACTTTTGGCATTGTCCAATCTCAATTACGTAATCGTCTCGGTAACGACAATGCCGGTAAATTAGTTTTTATGTTTAAATATTTAAACCAAAAAGAAACTACAAAAAAAAAACTAATTTAGATTGGATTTGGCCAAGTGAGTCTATCTGCAACGCTATGTTCAGGAAGTTCATCAGAAGATGATGATTTGCCCCTATTTAGGATATAGGATTATTTAAATATTGTTACTATTCTTAGTACTATATAATATTTGTGTACCCATTCAATGTATATTTACTTTTTTTCATTACCTATGTTAATTTTTTATTTAAGAGTAATAATTTATTTTGTATTTCCTATTGTGATAATAAATGTGTACAAAAACTAAAATTAAAAAATAAATATCCAAAAAGTGATATTTATCTGATATATATCCTATATATCAGATATTTTGATATTTATTATAAATATCATGATATTTACGAACCCTGCTTTAAATGTAGACAAAAATGAAAAAGGGACAAAAGGTAAAGTTGGTGGTTAATTTAAAAAGTAACAGTTTCTTTCCTCATTTTTTTTCTGAAAATTTAAGTTTGATATAGAATAACAAAACTGTCATTCTTCCTCCAGGTGCTTTGTTTACATTTCATTTCGAATTAAGAAATGAAATGCTTCACTTTTTACCCTGGACAAATCTACTACATATTAACTTTTATATTGACAAATTTGTAAACTTTTCTTTCATTTTTAGTACCGTTAAATTTGAAGTTAATTTTTACAAGAAAACTAAAAAATGGTTTTCAGCATTTTAACGAGTAATAGAAATTGGAATATTTTTCGATAATAGTCATAAACTATAAAATAAAATAAATAAATCGTCAGGCCTTTTACTCATTACTGGGAGTCATACTGAAGCAGATTTTGCTAAGTGATATATTTTGTACGATTACCAACCGGTAAACAACGGCTCCCAAAGATATTAGTAAAATTGAAGCCACAGGGATATTTTTAATGTGAAGGCAAATTTGTCGCCTGTGGGAATCGAACTTTGGATTTCAAATTAAATATGTAATTTATATTCTTCTTACTAATTGTCTATCTATATTTCAATTTCAATTAAGGAATTATTCATAAATTACAACCTTTTTAAAATCTCACATATTACTAAAAATAAAATAAATATATCATCACGCCTTTTACCCATTCCTGGATATGGTACTCTGCCGTATCAGACATCGATATGTGATATATTTTGTGCAATTACCAGCCGTTAAATAACGGCTCCCAAAGATGTTAGTGAAGGCGAAGCCACAAGGATATTTTTAATGTGGAATCAAATTAAATATGTAATGCCCTGTGGCTTCCCCTCCAGTAACATATTTGGGGAGAATGATTTAACGGCTGGTAACCACACTTAACGCGATGAAATATATCAGACACATAGATCTGCTACGGCAGAGTGCCACACCATTAAAATCATATCATTAGATAATTATCTAACTATATTTCGATTCTGATGCAGGAATATAAATAAAAATAAATATATCATCACGCCTTTTACCCATTACTGGGTGTGGCACTCTGCCTAAGTGATATATTTTTTCGCGTGAAATGCGGTTACCAGCCGTCAAATCACGGCCCTTAAAGATATAAGTGGAGGGGAAGCCACAGCGGTAAACTTTAAAATGGTGAAAATTGCTTGTCGGCTGTGGAAATCGAACCAGGGTTCTCAAGATCCACAGGCCGACTCGATACCACTGAGCCACCTATCCCATAATCTGTAATTGGATTAAAATATAAAAAATCTAAGATGACTTT
The DNA here is from genome assembly GCA_947425015.1 of Pterostichus niger. Classification (NCBI taxonomy): domain Eukaryota; kingdom Metazoa; phylum Arthropoda; class Insecta; order Coleoptera; family Carabidae; genus Pterostichus; species Pterostichus niger. The sequence goes on from OX380341.1 coordinate 35,779,338, forward strand.
TTTTTAAATTCGCAAAAATAAGTATACCTTTTAATAAATAAATATATCATCACGCCTTTTACCCATCGCTGAATGTGGCACTCTGCCTAAGCAGATCTCGGTAAGTGATATATTTTTTCGCGTGAAGTACGGTTACCGGCCGTCAAATCACGGCTCTCAAAGATATAAGTGGACGGGGTGCTACAGGGGTAGATTTATATTGGTGAAAATTGTTTGTCGGCTGTGGGGATCGAACCAGGGTTCTCAAGATCCACAGGCCAACTCGATACCACTGAGCCACCTACCCCGTAGGAATGAATAATGAATTTCAACCTTTTTAAAATCTTACATATTACACAATTCCAGAATTGTAAACGAAAATCCAAACGTAACAAACCACAATCATTCATACCCATCCCAGGTGGTATTTCCATCACGTGTATACTATGTTCAAAGATACTCCGTTATGGCCCTCTTAGCGGGTCTATTGTTAAGGAGTTAAGCTTGATTTATAGGGGTGCAAGGACAGGTATGTATTCAATATTTCCCAATTTAATTTTATTTTTATATATATTATAATAATGAAACAGAGAATTTTGTACAAATATTATTATTGATAATGGAGCACAAATTTAATTTTGCGAATTCATTATTATTTCAAGTAAATCTGAAATACGTAATCCGCACAGAGATTAGAGATTTCCGAATTTAAATATTTTGCAATCCTACCCTGAGCGCCAACAGGTAGAATCTCCTACTGTGTGCGGTTCAACACAGGCTTAGTAAGTTAAGCCATAACGGAATATCTTTGAACATACTATATACACCACTTCACACCAAGGAGTGCGCTACCGTTGTAGGTACTTCTCCCTCGGTACCGACTCCGTGGGAATTCGGAGAACATCGCATCGCACCTCACACCTCGCCGTCACCGCCACCACCAACACCATTGCAAGATAATCACGTATGAAGCGGAGAAAAATATCTCCAGCTGCAATATGAGTTGTACAGAGGGCCAGGGGTTTATTCTTTGACTGGGACTCTGTCTGTTCTGATAAAAGAACGCTTGTGTGTATTAGATCAAATTGAAAATTTTGTTTTATTTATTTAGGTATCACGGTTGAGGATTTCTACTCGTTGTTACTATTCCTTATTACAATAAGAATTCAGTTATACTTCTTACATTTAATATATTAAATTAATTCTACTAGGATTTCATAAATTTATATTTTCTTTTTGTAAATTTCTGGTACCGATATTTCAAAATACCCATACGTGGTGTGGTATGGATACAAATTATATCACGCAAAATATCAGTTAGAAATTGTGAAAACAATATTAAAGAATGTTTAATCAACAATTATTCTCTAATCGTAGGCAAAAATGGCCAAAGAAAAATCATGTCACGTCATTTTCACCAATTTAAACCTACCCCTGTGGCTGCCCCTTCACTAATATCTTTGATTTGACGGCTGGTAACCGCACTTCACGTGAAAAAATATACCACTTACCGAGATCTGCTTAGGCAGAGTACCAAACCCAGTAATGGGTAAAAGGCGTGATGATATATATTTTGTTTTTATATTATATGTATGGGCTTCGGTTTGACAATTCTTCGAAATATTTTATAAACTCAAAAAAAAAAAATACCTGTAGTATTTTTAAAACAATGCCATGACGACAAAAATTTCCGGCAAAATCATAGTCACTAATGGTATTATATATGAAAATAATAGTAAAATATCTGATGTGGACACCACATGACTTCCTTGTACACGTATTAAACTATAGATATTGTTTTAATTGCACATATTTGACATTAAATCTTCTATTTTTTGTTCTAATCCATAGCAAACTTAATTTTTTTTTAAATCTAAAAATATATAATATTTAAATTTAGATATCTCGTTTATGCAAAAAACTAATTAAAAATTCTTAATGTGCTAGACGCAGAATTTAATTCTCTAAAACTTTTATTTGCAGCATTTATTTCTAAAATTAAAATAATACCATTTTTTTCAAGGAAAACTGTTAGCAGCTTCATGTAATGTGCCACTTCCGGTGAATCTATTTTAACCAAAATCTATTATGTTATTTAGCTTGATATAGTTGTCTTATATACCAAATTTGGAAAGTTTTAAATTATATTTGAATATAGTTTTTCATGAAAATCTATTATAGGCTTCAAGTAAAGTACCACGTCCAGTAATTGTATAATGACCAAAAAGAGAGGTGCACAACTAGATGTTATAACAGTCCTAAATATAAAGTTTCAATTTTCTACGACTTACCGTTTTTGAGTTATGCAAGATACATACGTACGTACGTACAGACGGCACGACGAAATTAGTCAAAATGGATTCAGGGAGGGCCAAAATACCTATTTCTGTTGAAATCTGAGAACCGAAAATGTTCGCGATTACAATACTTCCTTTACTTCGTACAAGGAAGTAAAAATAATAATTAATGCAATTCTGATGCATTCAATTTTATTTTTTCTTATAATTGTTTATGTATTTATCTCCTTGGAGACTACATGACATCTGTCAAAATAATTAATAATTTTTGTCTGCCTAATTGATTTATTTATGCTACTTTGTACAATAACTGAAACCCAATAACAGTACAGGGTCCGGGCTCATCGAGATTCAATGTAATATTTCATATAATTCATAGCTTGAGTAGGATTCGAACTCAGGATCTCCAGATTCAAATTCCGTAACGCTACACACACCACCGTACGGCCCGATAATTTGAATCTAATGTCAATATGCAAATGCTATATATATATATATATATAATATACTTTTGGAACAAAATTGTACTGGCACTCTGATAATTGCTTTAAAACGTGTATTTTCTTTTGCTTCTAACTCGGATATAAGAAACAATTGAACAATAAACTTATACTCTTTTAATGCAGTTTTTCATTCTGAACATTTATCTTCAGTATATTTTTGTTTTAAAATTAATAGGTAAACAGATATCGCTAAATCAAAATTTTAACATTGAATTTCCTGTTTGGAAAAGAAATTAGACACCCGGTATATATAACATATGATAAAAGCGAGTTTTTTTTCACTCATTTAATTGATACACTTTGGCTTTGCCGTCATACATTAAATTTCAAATTTATGAAAAGAGGTAGTGCTTTTATTACTAGTTGTACAAATAACTATTACGTAAAACTTTAAATATTAATACCAATAATTAATACTATTATTTAATAGTACATAATTATTCAAGTGAAAATCTAAAAAGAAATTGAATAGAACGAAGTAAATCACAGCTGACGTGAAAACCAGCTAATCCTGCCGTTACGTAATTCCCACCAGATCACAATACCAAGCAAAGAAAAAACCCTACAATCACAGAATTAGAAGACGTTACGATAGGGTGCGATTTGAAAAGGTTCCGGTTCTACCGCTTAGAATGCGAATGCGAAAACATTCACCGTGAGAAAGTCCAACCCTTGTCTTACGCAGGGCAAGGGCGACTTGACTCAGTTCGAAGTGGTGGAAGGGAGGCTCGTGGGCCATATAAAAACCCTGCGCTGGTTTCACAAACCATTCCGAAACCATAAACCGTTGCTAGAAGTTCGCAAGTCGCGTTCGGAATCATGGACTCTGAACTTTGTAAATATTGTTTGTATATAGTATTTGTGTATATATCGGCGAGTGCTTCTGCTACAAGACAAGATGGCGCCACCCATGGTTGTCTCCAGGAACTACTACGACACTTGATAAGGTATGTTTACTAAATATTTGCTACATTTTATTGTCTTATCCAAACTGACATTCAATTATAATATATTAATTTAATTTCAAAATATGAAAACTACATATAATAAAAAAAATTTAAATAAACACTTGGCTATATTTCACGTCTATGGTTACTAACTGTGCTGGCCAGCCTCTGACGATGCCCTCATAAGGTGACTTGGAGGCTGAATTTTGTGAAACATAGCCAAGTGTTTATTTTAATTTTTTTATTAAACCTTGTTTCACCAAGTGTTGGATGACAATTAATTTTGTCTTTGTTGTTATTTAAATTGCAATTGCGTAGCTTTCCTTTTTTTCGGTATATGGCATGACCTGTTCCACAGAACTTCTCATGTCATCTTACCCGGTTGTTAGAGATCTTATTCTCTGCTGGCACAGTTCTTCGTCACCAGCTTCTTCACGTGAACTTTGTTCTAGGTGAAGAAGTGGGTTATACCATACTGATGAGCTCTAATAGAGCGAAACGCGTCTATGGTTACTAGCTGTGCTGGCCAGCCTCTGACGATGCCCTCATAAGGTGACTTGGAGGCTGAATTTTGTGAAACATAGCCAAGTGTTTATTTTAAATTTTTTATTAAACCTTGTTTCACGAAGTGTTGGATGACAATTAATTTTGTCTTTGTTGTTATTTAAATTGCAATTGCGTAGCTTTCCTTTTTTTCGGTATATGGCATGACCTGTTCCACAGAACTTCTCATGTCATCTTACCCGGTTGTTAGAGATCTTATTCTCTGCTGGCACAGTTCTTCGTCACCAGCTTCTTCACGTGAACTTTGTTCTAGGTGAAGAAGTGGGTTATACCATACTGATGAGCTCTAATAGAGCGAAACGCGTCTATGGTTACTAGCTGTGCTGGCCAGCCTCTGACGATGCCCTCATAAGGTTACTTGGAGGCTGAATTTTGTGAAACATAGCCAAGTGTTTATTTTAAATTTTTTATTAAACCTTGTTTCACCAAGTGTTGGATGACAATTAATTTTGTCTTTGTTGTTAAAACTAAATTTGTTTACCAACTATTAAATTAGAAACAAATATTTGAACTCATAAATTTATATCTTATCTATTTCCTACTAAAACAGTATCATCTAATAATACGTATTACATATATAAGTTCATTTTTATTCAAATTTAGTCAAAACGAATTTTAAAATTTATTTAAATAAATATAAGTAAAGCGAAGTTAAATGTCATTTAAGTAAAACAATTGATCTAGATCTGTAAAGACAAATATTACAGTCTACAAAATTATCAAAAATATGGCTCAATGGAGCTCCCGATATAATAGTGAATCAGTAAATATTTATTCAACAACAAAGACAAAATTAATTTTCACCCACCACTTGGTGAAACAAGGTTTAATAAAAAATATAAAATAAACACTTTGCTATGTCGATGCCCTCATAAGGTGACTTGGAGGCTGAATTTTGTGAATCATAGCCAAGTGTTTATTTTATATTTTTTATTAAATATTTATTCCATTAGAACTCAAAATTTCGATCAATTTTATAAATTAAATAAATATATCAGCACGCATTTTACCCATTACTGGGTGTAGCACTCTGCCTAAGCAGATCTCGGTAAGTGATATATTTCTTCGCATGAAGTGCGGTTACTAACCGTCAAATCACGGCCCTCAAAGATATTAGTGGAGGAGGAACCACAGGGGTAGATTTAAATTGGTGAAAATTGTTTGTCGTCTGTGGGGATCGAACCAGGATTCTCATAATCCACTGAGCCACCTACCCCATCAATTCTAAAATAAAATAAATAAATATATCACCACGCCTTTTACCCATCACTGGGTGTAGCACTCTGCCTAAGCAGATCTCGGTAAGTGATATATTTCTTCGCATGAAGTGCGGTTACTAACCGTCAAATCACGGCCCTCAAAGATATTAGTGGAGGAGGAACCACAGGGGTAGATTTAAATTGGTGAAAATTGTTTGTCGTCTGTGGGGATCGAACCAGGATTCTCATAATCCACTGAGCCACCTACCCCATCAATTCTAAAATAAAATAAATAAATATATCACCACGCCTTTTACCCATCACTGGGTGATGATTCGCGTAAAGTGCGGTTACCAGCCGTCAAATCACGGCCTCCAAAGATATTAGTGGTGGAGGAGCCACAGGGGTAGATTTTTTAAATTGGTGAAAATTGTTTGTCGGCTGTGGGGATCGAACCAGGATTCTCATGATCCACAGGCCGACTCGATACCACTGAGCCACCTACCCAATCAATTCTAAACTAATAAATTACACTAAAGTTACCCCAACACCAATTAGCATTGACAATAACAGTACACCCGTATCAAATACCATCAAAAACTAACTATTAAACTAATAGAACATTTAATGAACCCCAAATGTATTTCGCATGATGCTGATGTCGCATAACTAAGAGCAATGAGGCAGTGACAGCGGATACGGGTCAAGTGCCCGCACCGCCCGCATCCATGCGCCACCTCTGTGCTCGTTGCCGGAAATTCGCTGCGAATCAATCGCATGTAAACTGAACGCCTCTCTGTCGTTTTATTTCCGTTAACAAATGTAGGGAACGCGATGCAGCTCGATCAGCCGTGCTCGCGTGTTCAATGCCTTTGCATTTACAGATCCATGCACATCTAGCACTCTTATGAATATTTTGGCGGGTCCATATCATGTTGGTGAACACAAATGTCACAAGGCACTGGTTTTATTTACTTTTCTTTTTTCAAATGCAACACAAATATTTTTCTTGGAGGCTTTTTTCATATTTATATCTTTCAATGTTTTGTATGTATTGTAGCAATTTATTTATACACGGTGTTAAAAATCAATTTGTAAAATGTATATATTTTTTGGTGCCACCGGCCAAATAAGAAATAAATAAATTTATCATCACGCCTTTTATCCATTACTGCCGTAGTAGATATATAACATGCATAAATTGTACTTAAAGGGTAAGGCCACTCTAGAATTTTTTTAAAATGCATATTTTTTTTATTTGCTGAAATTATAGTTTAAACCCTTAGGAATAAGGGACAATTAATTTAAATGCCGCGCGGAAGTATTTCAGAGGAAAAAAAGTATATATCTATTAGTACTAGTATTTATATAGATATATGACTCGAAACTTTAAACGCGTTTTTCTCGAAATCATATTTTCAAAATCGGGCGAAAAGAAATCTGAAATACTAATTGATGGATCGTGCTGAATCGTTTTATTTCTTATTCTAGATATAAAATACTAGAAAACTACGGGGGCTTTTTTTTAAAGTGCTTCATTCGTTTTTTATGGTCGTTTTTATACAGAAATTTAGTCCCGAAGAATGAACTTTTTTTCAAACGTGCGCCATTTTGTTAAAAATCAAAATTTTCAAAATCCGGCCCGTAGTTTTTTAGAAAACATATCCCTTTTTGATCCAGGTCTATTGCTGTTCCCGGAATGTTTTCGCCCGATTTGCTCTACGCGCCGAGAGGAGTCGCCATTTTTTTTAATTTCTGACGACAATTTTCTTTAAACAAATTTTTAAATACAGTTTAAAGAGCACTAAATAAAGATTCAAAAACAGTTCTTAAGCAGCACGTTTAGATTTCGTTAAAAAAATCTTGAAAATGACCCTTTTTTCCTTGTCTAGAGTGGCCTTACCCCTTAATAAGTTCCTGCATTGAAAAATGAACTTTTAAGTATATACATAATTGCAGAAAAATATAGGTACACCAAATTTTATACGTTATTCAAATTAAATTTCTATTTAGGGCACCGATATTTCGATTTTCTAACAAAATTTCTCAATACAATTAAAGTAGGTGGCTCAGTGGTATCGAATCGGTCTGTGGATTTGAGAACCTAGGTTCAATTCCTACATCCAACAAACAATTTTCACTACATTAAAACTACCCCTGTGGCTTCCCCTCCATTAACATCTTTAAAGGCAGTGATTTGACAATCCTTTACATGAATAAATATATCACATACTGAAATCTGCTACGGGAAGTAATGGGTAAAAAATACTGCAACCAATTCAATTAACATATTTCAATTTACTTATATTTCATCACTGCTAAAATTAATGTTAAAAGTTGTCAAAAATTTAATTATAACATTGGAACAAATGCAAACAAATGTAATTATGTTTAATTGTTACATACTTTTTAAACTTCATTTCAACAGTAAATAAATAAATAAAATGTTATATCTCGACTCCCGTAGATGAATTTAATTCGTTAAAAAATCATTTGAATATTTGCTTTATAAAGTAATCAGAAAAGCTAAGGTAACGAAGAACTTTAATGTTCATGTTATGGGACACCTATATAGTATTTTATTATTATTTATTATTTTATTTTATTATATATGAAATTGTATATATTAAAATATACAAAATGATTAACATTTCCGTGTAAGTAAGGGGATCGCAAGCATAAAATGATTGGCTGGAAGCACAAGCTCTGTTTTTGGGTGTTCTAAGAGCACGGTTTTAACATGTTAGAAATAGCTAAAACACCTAAATACACTGCTCTTAAAACAGGTAAAAACAGAGCTTGTGCTACTAGTCATTGTGTCCCACTGGCTTTTTGCTAACCCATAAAAATATTTATATTTCTATAATCTACTTTTTTTTAATAAAATTAATGTGTTCACTTTTCTTACAGAGCTGATGGTTTCGGTAGCAACAACATGCAAAGTAAACAACATCAACAACAACAGAGCGACTTGACAGCAACAAGATGATCAAAGTGCACAAAATGTACAGGAGACAACGAACAATGGCGTTTGAACAACACGACAGATAATGTTGTTCATTTCGAAGCACGCCACAAGGACAAACTGTAAATATACAACATATTCTAAGCTTCGCTAAAAACTTAAAAATACAAGAAAAATCTATAAACGCCATGAAAATTACAAAAAAAACTATTAAGTTTCTATTAAGTTTCTTCGTTTTGACTTTGATGTTATGTAGTTACTTTCGTTTCATTGTTTTTAAGAACTGTTTTGTTAAGTTTTTTGTTTAATAGTTGTTATTGTTTTTAACTAAATTTCATCGTTTTTCGTTGCGTTAAGTTTACCCAAATTGCACTGGTCTACAAGTTCACGATTTTGTTTTCCAGTAGTTTTTGTTATTAAGCTCCATCACTGTTATTTTAGATTAACCGTTAAAATTTCCGTCAACCCACTTGTTAATGTTAAAAATCTGTTATGTTTTTAAAACTTCGTTTTTTTGTTAATTGTTACTTCTTTTCATTATTTCCATGTTTACTTTGTTACGTTTTGTTTTTGACATCGTTAATTGTTTTCTGTTATTAGAGTTAACTTCACTGCACTGTTTTCTGTTATGTTACATTTTTGTTTATTTTATTTATCACTGCACTGTTATTGTTAATTTCTCGTTAACTTTTTTTTCTTGGACTTGTTATTGTTTTATTAAGTTTTTAACACTTTGGCTTTGAGACAATTTAATGTTTGCTTGTTTTCTGTTGAGTTTTTGTTTTTGGTTTGTTTTTTATTATTTGCTTTTCAAAAATTAATTAATTTCTTTTTATTAAGTTGAACTATCAAAATTATAATTCGTTTGCCTTTGCAATATTAATTGTTACATGTAATGGTGAACATATTTTGTTTCTCTTTCGATTTAAACTTTCTGTTATCTGTTAAACCATCTTAAGTTAAGTTTTTATTTTCTTTGTTATTGTTATGTGCAGTGGTAAATAACGTTTCTGTTATACTTTGTCTTTCGCGATTCACTTACAAAATTCATTATTTTTATTGTTATTTAAATATTTACCATTACAATGTTATCGTTGAATAGGCTGGTAAATATTTCGAAATTTTAAATTTGGCACCTTTAAAAATCCTATTTTCTGTTAGACAATCTATTCCCTGTTAGTTAAGTTTGTGTTTACCTAATGCTTTGTTACGTTAAGTTTTCTGTTTTTTATTATTCGTATCCATTGGTTACTTATTTATATTTTCATCATTTTTTTTATGAATCACTTTTCTAAAATTTTCAGTCTACTAGTGTAATATCATTGCGTTATTAGTACATCGTTGTAGTTGCAATAATATTATACTACTTATTCATTTATTAAATTAATTAGGATACGAAAAATGGAAACGTGGTTTAATTTACGGATTTTATACATACTCGTTTATTGGCGAAAATAATTAATTATATAATTGGAATGACACAATCAGTAGCGTAGTCAGCTTGGCTTTGCAAAATTATTTATTTTTTATATATGGAAACAAAAAATTATGTTTACTTTCAAATATTTTACAAAATTAACAACAATAAATTAATTTTAATATATTTTTTTAAGTTTAGAATTTTTTCAAGAAAAATATATTTGTTTTTTTTGCTGATTCTGGCTACGTTTCTGAATTTTCAAGTGTAATATCACTGCGTGCAGTTATGTCGTATAAGTTGATGCAATGATATTATACTTCATTTTATTTCTTTGGATACAAAAAATAGATTTAGTTCGAACAATACATCCTTTCGGTTTGGGTATAATGTCGCTGTGTACTATTATATCATTTTAGTTGATGCAGTAATATTATACTTACACTCAAAATTAAAAAAAAAGACATTATTAATACATATATTAGACTTTTTTTTCTTAACATAAATGTAATATGCATAACAATTAATTTGTTCCTTTTCTTCAGTTTTGATATCTTGTTTTTGTTTAAGTTTTTTGTTGTACTGTTCATTGTTGTCGTTGTCGTTGATTTAACTGTTAAAAATTTGTTGATAGTTGAGTGATATTCAATTGTTTTGTTGTTATTAATTTGTTTTCGTTATTCTTCTTGAATATTTGTTTAACTTTTTGTTGTTATTTGCTTTTTTTCGACGTTGTTAAGTTGTTTTTGTTTGTTCTGCCCCTTTTTTCGTTATTATTCTTTGGCTTTTTATATTGACTGTACATAATGATCAATTTGAAAATTAATTCGTTATATCTGTTTTGTTAAGTTTCTGTTTCTCATCTGTCTGCTTGTTTTTGTTACGTTTAATTACTTTTGTTAAGTTTGCGTTGAACTGTTATTGTTATTATTTTTGTTACTGTTACTATATTTGAAAATATGATTTATCTAATATTATATAAGTACCCCGTAACAAAGAGATATGATAATTATATTAAGTATGGAGATATCAGAACTTGTTATAGTGTATTTATATTTAGTAAATCATACTTTCAATTTTGTTATTAATTATTTTATTACCTATTAGGTATTAAGAAACATTATTTTTTTATAAACTTTGTACATACTGTAAATATTTTGTAAAATGATGGTTTTAATAAATTTTTACGAAAAACCAATTTATGTTCTATGAATTTAGCACCCAACGATACAGATATTTCCTACACAAAACAAGAACCATGTGCTTATGTTAGATAAGAGCTTTTGCTTTGCTAGTATACGCAGTTCACGCAACTGTCAGTCAGGGGGGGGGGGGGTATTGCATATCATCTAAATATAAAGAAAACCTTTGTATTTGCTCATATTATATTCCTGCAAATAATTTTTACAATCACATTAAATCGTCTTTGGAATCTTATCAAATCACATTTTTAGGTGTAGGAGAATGTGTAGCTTTAAGCAAAATTACTTTTCCATAAACAATTATAAATATGGTGAGGAAAAGTGATTTTTTTCTCCTCAAAAATTTTCCCTAAGAACGCCAACACTTTTTAAATCATAAAGTTTCAATATCTAAACGGTTCTTCGATAGAATACAAAAATTATTGAATAAGAAGTTGATTTTCTAAGTGCAAATGTCGGTAGTCACATACTTGACTAGGTCTTAAATAGAATACCTCTCCCATCTGCGGGTCGAAATAATATCCAAACAAAATATTGGTTTTTGGCTATTTATTAGAATAATAAATCAAACAATAGTTCTTAATTATCTTAGAATTTTAAGTTCTTAGATAATATTTTCTATTTAATTTCTTTAACAAATTAAGTTATCGTAAATAATGACATCATTATTATATATTAGGGCCAATTAACTATTAGGGCCAACATAAAAAAGTCCATGCTTAGGGGGGGGGGGTCATGGCCCCCATGACCCCCCCTCTGGATCCGCCCCTCCTGTCAGTCACTAGATATCGTGGCTATAACCTAACAAATTTGTTATGGAATGAAATTAGATTTTCTTCAAATTAAAAACGTACAATTAACCGAAAAAACATTGTAACTAATTCATGTATTAATCGGCGATTAATCGACCTCATTCATATACTTGATAGATAAATTACAAGTAATTCTAACATGGTTGGGAGAAAGATATTTAACAACAAAAACCAAATTAATCTATACACTTGGTGAAACTAGGTTTAATAAAAAATATAAAATAAACTCTTGGCTAAGTCTCACAAAATTCAGCATTATGAGGGCATCGTCAGAGGCTGGCCAGCACAGTTAGTAACCATAGACGCGTTTCGCTCTTATTAGAGCTCATCAGTATGGTATAACTCACTTCTTCACCTAGAACAAAGTTCACGTGAGGAAGCTGGTTTTTTTTTTAGAAAGATATTTAAAAAACCATCTTTATAAATATAGTGAGTTATACTTCAGTAAATTTCATTTATTTATAATATTCAGAGTATTTCAACATTATTGCAATACATTAAAGTATTAAATGCAAAAATAATTTATTGAACATTTGCTATTATTATTGCACATTTCATAAAGTTAACATTTTTGGAAACACTGACTGTAGAATAATGAATTAATTATTAATTAGTAACGAAACTAATACTGTTTTTACGAGTTTTAAATTTGATACGTTAATATCTTGCTCGAGTGTTACAATCAAATGAGGGCAAAAAAGATGCATATTGTACACACATCTTTTACATATTAATATTAGAAAGAAGTTACGAATATAAAAAAAAATATATTTTTACAGATGTCAAATTTTTTTATGATTTCAATGGAAATGAACAAAAAAGTTAAATCAAACTAATGAAGGTGTATTATTTACTTTTTGTCACTATTTGTTAATTATTTTGGACGATCTTTAAAATAGTTAAAAAATGTATCACTTTCTAAATGATCTATCGTGATATGCAAAAAATATTAAACATTAAAACTAATTGAATTTAATTAAAGATGTTCAACAGTTATACAACAGTGATACAAAATGTTGTATTTGCAAATTTCAGCGATTTTTGCGTTAGCATCAATAAACCCTTTATTTTGTTTGCAATAATTTTGAAACCCCTTGTATATCTAGAAAGTCACAGTACTCTATTGATCAAGTAGGTACATCTTGTGGAAAATTCCGGAACTAAAGATAATGGTACGGATGTAAACTATATTCTGAAATAAAATATCACAAAGTAACCTTTTTATAATTCTATATGAACATACCTTCAAAGCATAAAAAACAATCAAAAAATAATATGCAAATAATTTAATATAAATCTCTGTGTAGCTATTGATCGCAACAAAAGAGAAAAGGAACGCATGCGCCCCAAAATGGCCGCCATTAAATTGAACAGTTCAGAGCAAGGATATGTTACACTTTCCAGCAACAAAAACATCGCAAGCGCACAAGTCACACGCATTAACCCATTAAGCGGGTGCTTGTGCCTGATGACGTCACGTGCGTACACTATTTCCAGCGAGAGTGCGTGTGAATGCACCGCGTTTTGTTGTCATTTGCGAGTTATATGTGACGTATAAGGAATTATGCAAGGTATTGTGCTGGTTAGCTATTTATGTGTTATTAGTTTTCATTCGCAGAGCTGGTGACATCATCAGTTCGAATCTTGTTTTCCAGTGTTGGGAAATGTTTGTTTTTACTTGTAGGTCACTAGATAAAATGGAAATTTATGTACGAAAGTTGAATAGTGTTTTAGTTATGTAGTTTGTTACCTATATGGCCATGGGTTTCATTTATTAGTTGCGACTTTTCGACGTATATGAATTTTAATTCAAGGTTGACACATTGCTGTTTCCTGTCTTAAATCTAGCATGCATTTGACAAATTATTTTATAGAAATACTTTAATTAATAGTATTAAAAAAATATATTCCACAAATTATATTTTACTAAGTTTTTCTTTCATAATTATTATTTTTAAAATTTTATTTGTATTTTATATGTTCTAATTATTATCATTAATTTATTATATTATTATTAATAGTGCCCTAAAGAAGGTTGAAGTGACTGACAAAATAAAGAATAATAATTTGACTGAAATCTGAAAAGAACATGTTTTCATATTTATTTAATAATATCTAATATCTTTGGGGGCCGTGATTTGACAACTGGTAACCGCACTTCACGCGAAAAAATATATCACTTACCGAGATCTGCTTAGGTAGAGTGCCACACCCAGTAATGGGTAAAAGGCGTGATGATATATTATTATTATTTATAACAGCCAAACTACAAATTTATTTATTTTTTTAATTTAAATTTAAAATTCAAATTTGGTAATATGATTCTTGCAAATATATTTTAAAATTCTTGCATTTATATTAATAGAGCACTTTTTATTCCGATACTCTGCCAGCTTGCAAAAATCTTTGTAACTATATTTAAAGTACCTATTTATATTTTATTAGTAGAATGTAAAGAATTTCACACTTTAAGAAATTACGCTTCGAGTCATGGTATAAAATTAGGCAATATAATCAAAATAGATAATCATTAATCAATAAGATAAGTGAACAAAATTTGGTACGGTAATATAATATAAATTTTAAAAACTAACTAATCAGTGGCGCACTGCTTCTTTTCTGTCCCCTTGTCTCCAAAATAACAATAGCAGTAATGAGTTAATATTATATCAAATCTAAATTTAAATGTTTTTGTGTTTTAATGTGTATATACAAAGTGTGTCAGAAAATTGTGCCATAGGCAAATAATACGGGAAATACATTTTTTATTTACAGCATTAAATTCTGCTTTAAATCAGTTTATATATTGCATATTACTTATTTAGATACTGTTTAAATTCATATTAATATGAAACGTTATACATTTGTTTGTATTTTTGTTTCAAATTTTTCACAAGTTGTATACAGTTTTATAAATATCTCTTTAGTTATAAATAACGAATATCTAAAAAATTTATACAACGAGTCACATACTATACTTTTTCTACAATCGCAAATTAAGAAAAAAATTAGTTTTATGAATTATTTAAAAAGTAAGGTTAAATTACAATGACATACGCTAGAAGCTAACTTCACCCCGTGCTTAATATCTCAGGTCGTGACTAAAACATTCGAAACCACGGCTTGGCAACATGTAATTAAAATATTATTTAGCGATATGGAAACCAGTACGTTAAATGACATTTTAATAACGGGAGTAGAGAAAATTAATTTTAGCGGCAATGTATTCTGTTAATTTATATAGACGTACAATTAATTCTCTACAACCTTAGTTTGAAACATATTCTTGTAAACTAATTAGGAAAGTAAACTTATTTCCCATGTTAGTTGCATTGGTACAGTTTTTATGAAACAACCTGTATACGTCGAGTAATACGAACAGCTGGTCATAGACATTTAACTTGAAAAATCAGTTTTTCTATCATTTTTACTCAGCTAATTATTTTATAAATAACAGCTTCAAATAACAGTTGAACAGATTGAAATTCTGCATCAGTCAACAACTATAATTTAATAATCGCAAAAATTGGATAATATTAGAAACAAATTTTGTTTATTGCGTCAAATAAAGAATCTAAATTTGTTCAAATTTCAAAATACTTTTATTAATATTTATTTGTACTAGTAATGAAATTAATACTTTATTTCATGAACTTGAAGTTTGCCGCACGACGGCGAAGCCGGAAAATATCAATCAAATTATTGAAAAAAATATGCTTTCATATTTGCGATATGAAAGTGATTTTACAGAAATAAAACTTCCTAGCGTTTTGTTAAATGTTAAATGATCTATAAAGAGATAAATTAAAATAGTGGAAAAAATGTAAATTTATACAAATTAAAATGTAGTTTATTCTGTTTTCACTATTTTTACTTTTATTGACGATTGGTAATAGTTATTTTCATTGCAAGACCGTTATACAAAAATTTACAGGCGAGCATAGAAAGGTAACGGGCGAGCGCTAGCGAGCCTGTTATCTGTGTGAGCCTGTAAATTTCAGTTAACGGTCGAGCATTGTACAATGTTTTATGTGCATTTGAATCGCAATATATGTATATTTAATCAAATTAATTGCAATAGTATAACGCAATAACTAAAATGTTCAATCAAAGTAGACTTTGAAAATCTGACAGATTTTGTTTAATCAAAAAATATTTAAGTGTCAAACGTTTAAAATTAGAAATGTTGTCATGATAACCAATGTCAACAGCCCGTTATAATTTTTACACGGGCTAGCATGTTATAAGTCTCGTAACCCCTAGAGACAGAGTTAAGTAAACAGTTCATTACGATTCAAATGTACGTAAAATAGTTAAAAGTTACGTCTTTTTCGCTTAACAAAGTCGACTTCCATGGTTACTCGTAACATGCAAAAAAGTAATTTAGCAAACACCGATTCTAGAAAAATGAAACTGCCATGTTATTACATCCTCTATATCCTTTCTTTACTTTGTAATCATATTACAAGCACAAGCTTTTTATTTGTGGGTGTTTTAAGAGCACGGTTTTAATATAATCACTCAAATACACTGCTCTTAAAACAAGCAAAAACAGAGCTTGTGACATTTAAATGCCACAATTTTTAAATTAAAATTTGTCGGTTATAACCTACATAAAAATAAATTCGTAATTTTTAAATTTGTGCGTGAGATATCATTCATATAGAACGAGACAATTAGTGCAGACAGTGTAGTCATTAAGATTTCTTTAGCGTTGGTTTTGTCCAGCAGCTGAGCTCATCTGTCGGAGAGCGGCGGCGGTGGTGGCGGCGGTGGCGGCGGCAGAGCGTCAGCGTGGGGCGGCTGCGTGAACGCGGAGACCTTCGGCACGCGCGATGCCACTTGTCAATGCAGAGTGCGGCGGCGCGCACACACAACCAACCTAGACTTAGCACTCTTGCGTTGTGTTTTGACGATGCGACGTTGAAGTTTGTGTTCGTGTCCGTGTCAGTGCAGGGTGCAGGTGCAGGTGCAGTACGGAAACAGTGAATGTACACCGCTCGAACATGTGTCTATTTTGATCGATGAGTTGCTGTACGGACGGTGGTGGTAGTGTGAGTGTTGGCAGCGGTGCCAGCGGACAGGCGAGCTCGGCGCCGTCGCCATGAGTTCTCGACAAGTGACGCTCGACGGCGGCTCGCCCTGGGGGTTTCGTATGCATGGTGGTGCTGATTCACAGCTGCCGCTTAGAATTGCAAGGGTGAGTTTTTTTTCTTTATCTTGCTCGTGGCCTATATTCTACACTAGGTCACACATTCTTTACCGGAAATCTACAGACCTCTATAGCAGCGCTTCCCAAACTGTACCTTGCACATTTTTGACAGTTGCAACTAGGTAAAAATTAGCAGATATACTGCTTCATAAATCTAATCAATTTGCCGCATTTTTTTACCGAATTGTTAATAATTTTGTTATTAGTTTCAATATTTGTAAGCTTAGCGTCGTCATGTTGTTACGCATTTGTTAAGCGGTTTAATTTCTTATTCCCCCCCCACCTCTAGACCGGTAGTTTCTTGAGGGGGGCGGAAAATGAAGAAACATGTTTAATTTGTATGATTTATTTATTAGTTTAAGAAGCACAGCAAGTCTGCAAATATAGTATAATTGTGTGATTAAGTTTGGCCTAATTTTTAAACATTTTGATCTTGTTTATTGCCAATTTAGAAACAGGGATCCGCGAATAATATTTGTTAAATTTGGTGACCCGCAATGACTAAAAGATTTAGAACTGCTGGACTAGGTCATTTCCTTATTTCTGTTTACGTTGACTGCAACTGTCAAAATCCAAAATCGATATAGTTTACTATTATTTATTTAAAAAATGTAGTAAATATGTTTTTTTTAACATTTCATTATTAGGCGATTAGGTCCGTTTAACCTAAATTTATCTCGTTATGTCGTTATGGATATACTAATAAAAGATTGGAATAAGTACTCATTATTTCATGTTGATGTTATCTAATAGATAATTTTAACCTACAAATTATTGTTGACAACTATTTGTACAATTAATTTAATTATCTTCACTTTAAATAAAATTATGGGAATGTTCTTTGCTTATTTGGGATAGCATGCTGTTTAATTGGAACAGTGAATGTAAAATATGTATCAAAATTTGACTCAAAAGACTGCAAACTGCATAAAGACATAATTACATATTCTTTTAACATACTTAGCTATTTTATGATCTTTCTTCCAAAATTTATTATAATTTTATATGGATGTTAGATGTCACGACAATTGTACCACAGGCGATAGGCTTTTCACGACAATTGCTTCGCTGATAACAGGAAAATGTTTAAAATAAAATTTATAGATCATTTTACAAGATTCATTTAAATATTTATTATAAATAAAACTTATATTATACAGAGTCCGTAATGTTATATGTATAATAAATTTGGACATTGGATACAGCAGCCATGTATTTGAGATGCCAGAAAATTGGGTCACCTATATACTTAAATTAACTATACTGAGTCGTATGTATATAGTATATTCAAAGATATTCCGTTATGGCTTTAACTTACTAAGTCTGTGTTGAACCGCACACAGTAAGAGATTCTACCTGTTGGCGCTCAGGGTAGGATTGCAAAATATTTAAATTCGGAAATCTCTAATCTATGGGGTAGGTGGCTCAGTGGTATCGAGTCGGCCAGTGGATCTTGAGAACCCTGGTTCGATCCCCACAGCCGACAAACAATTTTCATCAGTTTAAAAAATCTATCCCTGTGGCTCCTCCACCACTAATATCTTTGGAGGCCGTGATTTGACGGCTGGTAACCGCACTTCACGCGAAAAAGTATATCACTTACCGAGATCTGCTTAGGCAGAGTGCCACACCCAGTGATGGGTAAAAGGCGTGATGATATATTTATTTATTTATATTTATTCTAATCTCTGTGTGGATTACGTATTTCAGATTTGCTTGAAATAATATACAATGATACTTTCATGTAACATTTTTGTTTTTGCTTCATTATCAATAATAATATTTGTACAAAATTCTCTGTTTCATTATTATAATATATATAAAAATAAAATTAAATTGGGAAATACCGAATACATACCTGTCCTTGCACCCCTATAAATCAAGCTTAAATCCCTAACAATAGACCCGCTGAGAGGGCCATAACGGACTATCTTTGAACATAGTATACAGACACCAACTTATCATTATGTCATACTCCCAAAATAGTCATATAGTACAAAAACATTCATTCATAACAACACGCTTACTTGATACTTTATACTTGGTATTCAAACTATAATCTAACTATTTATTATTACGGTAAAATGTGTCATTGCCCAACTAATAAAACTACAAATATTTAATGCCCTATTTACGACAAAATGCACGCTAGCATACGACACGAATTATTATTTATTTATTTATGTTACGCTGTACAACAGGAATTTAATCCCAATTACAGTACAGGGTCCGCACTTACCGAGCCGCTGTGTGCTAGTTTATATAATTTTTAGCTCGAGTGCGATTCGAACTTGGGATCTCCAAATTCGAATTCTGTATCGCTATACACACCACCGTATAAAAAGTTTTGTACATTTTGTTGGTCACGTGATATATTGAAGAAGTAAACTCATCTTGAATTTATAGTTCCGGTCTAGAGAACGTTAAGCGTTGACCAGTGGCTCTCAACACGCGGTGTTGTCGTCGCGACGCCGAAGAACTATGTACATGCTTCTGCTGAACGTGAGCCAAACTTGAACGCGTTTGCGTCAGCCACGAATTTAGAGCACTCGCGTCGTCACGGCACACTGTGGGTTATTCACAGTTCACAAGGCGGCGAAACCGAATCTTATTTATTAGGTCCTTTGAGAAAAAGATAACATTGAACTTGCATTAAGTAAACTCAGCATTACTACACGTATGATACTGGATACTATATTATTTTTTTCATAACATATTTTACATATTTTTTACATATTTTTATGGGGTAGGTGGCTCAGTGGTATCGAGTCGGCCTGTGGATCTTGAGAACCCTGGTTCGATCCCCACAGCCGACAAACAATTTTCACCAATTTAAAAATATCTACCCCTGTGGCTCCTCCACCACTAATATCTTTGGAGGCCGTGATTTGACGGCTGGTAACCGCACTTCACGCGAAAAAATATATCACTTACCGAGACCTGCTTAGGCAGAGTGCCACACCCAGTGATGGGTAAAAGGCGTAATGATATATTTATTTTATTTATACTAGGTGTGGCATTCTCCCCTAGCAGATCTTGGTATTTGATATATTTATGCGCGTGAATCCAAATTACGGAGTAGGTGGCTCAGTGGTATCAAGATTTGAGAACCCGGGTTTGATTCTCATAGCCAATAAACAATTTTCACCAAATTAACTATCTAACTACTAACGTTTTTTGAGGCCGTGATCTGCTACGGCGAGTGCCACACCCAATAATTGGTAAAAGGCGTAATGATATATGTATTTATGGATGTTAATAGGGATAGTTTTAATGTTTTAATTTTGAAAAATCATGAGGCAAAAGCTCACGACTTTTTAAAATTATTTTTTCGAAAACTGTCATATACAGTTAAAATTTACATGACAACTATCAACACGCGAAATGAGTATTTTTTGTCTACAGAACGCAAAAGACTTTTGCATGCAGGATGCAAAAGTTTTTTGCATCCTGCAATTTTTTGATAGAAGAAAGGCTCACAATTTAATAAAATTTGTCACTTTATTTTTTTGCTTAAAACAATATTTCTATTCTTTAACAAAATTTATATTTAATGTTCCAATTTAGCAAATTATTCATATTTATCCCGCTTGAGGAAGCTAACTGGTGTACTGGAATAGTTTCTTGAGAAATGCAATGCGAAATGCAATGCGAATCCCAATAAATCGCAGAAAAAATTAGAACGTTTGTCAATTGCTGGTCAGAGAATACCAGATTTGATAGCAATTATATTACATACATTGTTGTCATGGAGACATTAGATGTCACATTAATTAATCCTAAACGTCAAAATTTTCTCACTACATTTTTGCTAATTTTGGGACGAAATTGCGAAATGCTTTTGCATTCTCGAATGCAAAAGTAACATTTCGCAATCTAGAATCAAAAATAACTATTTTGGTGTGATACTATTTTGCCTAATGTCAAATTGTTTTCGAATTTATTTAAAAGTTACTAATTCATAAATAAACTAAACTTCAATGACAAATGTTATTTTTAAATATGAATAAAGTTTACAATTTACAGTATTATTGCTATAACTGATGTAAATGTTAGTTAAACAAGGTAAATCGCAATAATTAATAAATCATTATTTTACATCTAATGTTTGTAATTACTAATAGCAAATATTTATACCTTTTCTTGTTTTTTTCTGTGAGAATTGATTGTTGCTAAATAGGCTTTAATTATTTTTAAAAGTGAGCATATTATTCGAGGTTAATTTTCTTAAATTTCAATGTTACAAAATGAAAATAACTTTCGTAAAAACATGACAAAGTACGGTCTATTTTCAAGGGCGACTATATTTTATCTTTTTTTTATTGCACAATTCTTAAATGATGTTATCAAGAGTATTTACTTATAGGCGGCATGTTCACACATTCAAGTTTTTTTGCAGATCAATTGGACTGATAATTTTAAATTTATCTAAGTGTATGCAAATATTTAATATTGCGTGTATACACGTAAGAATACATAATGCAATGCATTCAATATGTCAAACATATATATAAAATAATTTATGGTATTTACTATTTTATTTCAAATGAAAATTTTATATAAATTGATAAATGCTTATTTTCTACATATTAAATAAGTGTAGAAATAATTATCTATGTACCAAAAGCAGTAAATGATGTATCTTAGGTCCAAGGTTTCGTTTGGGCCAGGGTTCCAGTAAACCCAAAACCTTTAAAGTACCTACAAAAAGGTTTTACCAACAGCGAAAAATAAATATGATGATTAATGTGCTGTTACTTGCCATGGACGGTAAATGACTCATTATATCTTTGTTACTAAGGATGCAATAATGTACTTATTGTGCAAGGGGTAACAGAAACAATTTTTTGTCTTGTCCTCGAAACGCGCCATATAAAATTCTATTATTTATTATTATTTATTTATTTTGAGAACCCTGGTTCGATCCCCACAGCCGACAAACAATTTTCACCAATTTAAATCTACTCCTGTGACTCCCTCTCCACTAATATCTTTGAGGACCGTGATTTGACGGCTGGTAACCGCACTTTACGCGAAAAAATATATCACTTACCGAGATCTGCTTAGGCAGAGTGCTACTCCCAGTAATAGGTAAAAGACGTGATGCTATATTTATTTATTTTTATAAAATGGGGTAGGTGGCTCAGTGTATCAAGTCGGCCTGTGGATCTTAAGAACCCTGGTTCGATCCCCACAACCGACAAACAATTTTCTCTAATTTAAATCTACCCCTGTGGCTCGGACTCCACTAATATCTTTGAGGGCCGTGATTTGACGACTGGTAACCGCACTTCACGCGAAAAAATATATAACTTACCGAGATCTGTTTAGGCAGAGTGCCACACCCAGTAATTGGTAAAAGACGTAATGAATATGGAATAGGTGGAATAGTGGTATCGAGTCGGTCTGTGAATCTTGAGAACCCTGGTTCGATCCCACAGCCGACAAACAATTTTCTCTAATTTAAATCTACCCCTGTGGCTCCCCCTCCACGAATATCTTTGAGAGCCGTGATTTGATGAATGGTAACCGCACTTCACGTGAAAAAATATATCACTTACCGAGATCTGTTTAGGCAGAGTGCCACACCCAGTAATTGGTAAAAGGCGTGGTGATATATTTATTTATAAAATATTTATATGCAAAATGACATACATTTTTGCACCTTCTAAAGCGTATGGAAAAAATGAGTTTCTTATGCAGCCGTGAGGTAAATATTGTAGGTATTCTTGTTTCTTTTCATACTCTGTGTTATAAAAAGTTACATTTTGACACGTAACACAAAGGTTAAAATGTTTGAAAGCTCTGGTCGCGCTCTCGAGTTGACTCTGAGGTTTCGAAAGGGTTGGTTTACTGTTATTAATGACGTTGTATAAAAGCACCCTATTATTCCTACATCACACAACTTCGTGAAATTCCTATTTATCAGTTCTTCGCAATATTAATTATTTTGATAATGTTAAATTATGGCTTTCTCATGATATAAATTAAACTTGCTGTACATGTACTGTAATATCCTGCGAAATTAAAATAAAATTACATCATAGACAGGGCCGTCTTTTCGCCTAGGCAAACTAGGCAAGTGCTGGGGGCCCGAGACTCTGGGGGGCCCGAATCGTTCGACTAAAATGAAACAAATCTGTCACAACGTCAAACGTTGATGTTTTGACAGATAAAACGACAAGCATTTATTTATTTTTGGTTCAATTCCATGGCTATCAATATTTTTAACGTAATTTTCGACATTTTCATATTTAATTTCTATCGTTACTAAGCACGTAAAAGTAATTCTGTTTACTGATTTAGATGCAGAATTTGATGCCCTAAAACTTTTATTTGATGCGTTTTTGCTTAAAATAATTAGGGAAGCAGGAAATTGCAAAAAACTGATTTTCTATGTTAAATCCCTATGACCGGCTGAGCGAGTCACCACCCTGTATATATATTTATATGTTTTGGGGCCCTACATATTATATTGCCTAGGGCCCAGGAGATGCTTAAGACGGCCCTGATCATAGAAAGTATAAACATCTAGATTCATCGCATGGTAGAAATAACGTTAAATCTGTTAATTGCATTTTTCACATTTATTTGTAGATGTGGGCACAAACTAAACTGAATCATGATTTCACTGTTTACATTATTTTTGGCCGCAATTCTGGAGGTTGTCTTTCTTATTTAAACACAATCCTATTTTAAGATAACATGCTTCACACAGTGCAATAATATTTTACTAATATATATCTTAAAATATGCAATTTCTCAAATTTGTTGAATTAAAATGTAATAAAAATTTACAGAACACTATTTTATTTTAAAAATAGTATATTATATAACAAGTTTTATAAACGTCTCTTTAGTTACAAGTTTTTTTGTTTATACAAGCTGAGGGAAAGTTTTATTGATGATTCAAATCGTGACTAAAATGTTTGAAGTTGTCAACATGTGATTAAGATGTTATTTTGCACCATGAAAACTAGTACGTTAAATTACATTTTAATAACGGGAATAGAAAATAGTACATTATGTAATAAGTTTGATAAACTCGTAAGTAAAGAGTTCAGTTTTTTTACTTCCTTGTACGAAGTAAAGGAAGTATTGTAATCGCGAAAATTTTCGGTTCTCAGATTTCAACGGAAATAGGTATTTTGGCCCTCCCTGAATCCATTTTGACTAATTTCGTCGTGCCGTCTGTACGTACGTACGTATCTCGCATAACTCAAAAACGGTAAGCCATAGAAAGTTAAAATTTGGTATTTAGGACTGTTATAACATCTAGTTGTGCACCTCCCTTTTTGGTCATTATACAACTACCGGAAGTGGTACTTTACTTGAAGCCTATAATAGATTTTCATGAAAAACTATATTCAAATATAATTTAAAACTTTCCAAATTTGGTATATAAGACTACTATATCAATGGAAATAACATTATAAATTTTGGTTAAAATAGACTAACCGGAAGTGGCACATTACATGAAGCTGTTAAAAGTTTTCCTTGAAATATGTGCAATTAAAAAAATATCTATAGTTTAATTCGCGTACAAGGAAGTCATGTGGTGTCCACATCAGATATTTTAAACTAGCTGCGCGAAAGTTTTATGTATGATTTAAAAAATAAAATTACAATGACAGATGTCCGAAGCTAACTTCATCCCGTGCTTAATATCTCAAGCCGTGACTAAAACGTTCGACGTCAGGGCTTGTCCACATGTGATTAAGATGTTATTTTGTACCATGGAAACCAGTACGTTAAATGACATTTTAATAATGGGAGTAGAAAACAAAATATGTATCACTTTGCAAATGATACATTTCTTCATGTGAAGAGCGGTTACCAGTCGTCAAATAATGCCTCCTTAAGGATATTAGTGATGGGAGAGCCACAGAAGTAGTTTTAATGTGGTGAAAATTGTTTGTCGGTTGTGGAGATCGAATCTGGGTTCTCAAATCCATACGCTGACTTGATACTAGGGTTGTGCAATTGACCAGTCAAATATTTTTCGGTCAATTGACCGACTATTTGACCGGTCAATTGACCAAGAAACATTTAATAAAAATCACAATTAAAATTGTAATTTATTTATATAGTACTGTTTACTACATCCAATATTACTGAAAATGAAAAACCAACAACAAATAATAAACAAAACTACATCAAATTCAAAATAAAGGTTAAAATAAAGTAAAATGAAATAATATGTATTTATTTTATTTGTAAAGTAAAGTAAGCTAATTCTCCAGAACCCAGAATACCAAACTAGATATATGCATGTAATAATAGTAAGTAGCTATTTCTATTGAACAACAGATGTCGTGGCGCTTCCATTTAGATTATTTGACCGTATTATTTGGCTGTCAAATATTTTTGGTCAATTGATCACGGCACAACCCTACTTGATACCACTGAGATATATAAAAAAAATATCAGATACAATTACCCGTATGTTGAACTTTAAGGAGTTCTGGTCTGGAGAAGAAATGTGTTAAATTCTTTGGCTGTAATAATAATACAGAAGTATAAAATTATGAAAGTGATTTAAAATATGCCTCTGGCGAACTGTCTTATTATTTTTACCACCTACACAAATATTTGCATAGGTGAATGTCAAGCCACTTATGACAGACACTGAAGTAAAAGTCTAACGTTGAAACATGTTTCGGTTGGTGCTTTTTCAAACCTATAAAAAAATTGCTCTTTACTATACATTGATATAGTACACAATTTGAAAACACGCATTATTTTGATGAGACAGACAAGTAACACTACTCAACTGTCACTCACCGATTTAAATTAAACTTGGCACACTAATAGAACTCTAAAAAATATTGAACCCCTATTTTTTTGTTCTTCCAGAAGTTGCTTTTTAGGGGTACAAACCACCCCTGAAAGTTGGTAAAAGCAAGTATCGCCATAAATGAAATTAAATAATACCAAAATATTACGCGTTCAATATTGGTTACCCAGGGGTTTTTGAGATCGCCAAAATATATTTTCAAGGTCATTTTGATCATATGCACTTTTTTAAGGGGTTGAAAAGGGGATGGGGGGATGAAATGACGATATTCAATTGAAATAGAGTTTTAGGTTCAAAACTAGTTACTTGGGGGTTATTGGGGTCGCTGAATTTACCCCTGAGTAAACAATTTTGAACGCGTAATATTTTGGTATTATTTAATTTCATTTATGGCGATTCTTGATTTTACCACCTTTCAGGGGTGGTTTGTACCTCTAAAAGCAACTTCTGGAAGATAAAAAAGTAGGGGTTAAATATTTTTTAGAGTTCTATTAGTGTGCCAAGTTTCATATAAATCGGTGAGTGACAGTTGGGTAGTGTTACTTGTGAGTAGAGAATACTAAAATAATAAGTATTTACATAACACTCATAATGACACGCTTTTCAAAAATAGGAAATGTATTTAATATGGAATGTAGATAAACAGAATTTACAGTTCTAAATAAATTATTTTCCACAAATAAAACAAGCGCGAAAACAAATAAATCAGTTTGTGAAATGTATTAAAACATTTGCATAATATTCTAGACTAGAATAAAACCAACTCAACTTGTATTTGTTTATATCCATTTGCAACGATTCCATCTCCCGTAATGCATACTGTTCGTTGAAATGCATAAATTCAAATATACGATATGTTTCTGTTCCACATAATTTAAACTCAAGGTAGTCTGGTACGCTGAATAGCGGGCAACAAGAACCAGTGGTGACACCTTAATTTTTTTTATTGAACTATCGCTTTGAATTTTTTCATTTAGATAAGATTTATCACAAAATTTTGAACTATAATTTGATTCAAACAAGTTTTTCTCGAAACTTTAAATAATTTTGGATACATAAGAATGTTTTAAGACATTAAAATCGTGACATAATAATACATTTTAGTCCGCTATGCTGACGCTGAAAGTGATCGGACTAAAGTAAGCTTTTTCTCTCGTTGCTAACAACAATTAAAGAATAAAATTCATTGTCTTTTCTTAATATCAATTTTAATAATGTTTCAAAATTCGTAAAATTAAAAACATGGTTCATAAAGTGCACATTTTTAGTACCACTGGTCGGCACTACAAACAGTTATTTATAATGAATAAATTGACTATTAAATAAACAATAAATATATCATCACGACTAATACCAATTACTGGGTGTGACACTCTGCCGTAGCAGATCTATTTCTTCGCGTGAAGTGCGGTTACCAGTAATAAAATCGCATCCCTCAAAGATGTTATTGATGGGAGAGCCACAGGGGTAGTTTCTATGTGGTGAATATTGTTTGTCGGCTGTTGGAATCGAACCTAGGTTCTCAAATCCACAGGCCAACTAAGTAAATATT
Organism: Pterostichus niger; assembly: GCA_947425015.1. Lineage (NCBI taxonomy): Eukaryota > Metazoa > Arthropoda > Insecta > Coleoptera > Carabidae > Pterostichus > Pterostichus niger. The sequence continues at coordinate 35,806,784 of OX380341.1, forward strand.
CTTTTTAAATATTAAGGCTCTGGAAAAATAGTAGATACACTTCGTGAGTAAAGTGCACTTTTCTGCCTTGGTGTAGTATTATATTTTTTCTACTCTCTCGCTTTAATTCACTTATTAAATATGTATTATTAGCGCTTTAGTGGCACTCATTATGACACAGATTTTTATTATGATACAGATTTTTGACCACTGACAGCACAGCAGTTACAATTGTCATGGTTATCAAACTTGCTTAATAAAATAGTAATAGTTTTATATTTTTGACATTTAAAGCTAACATTTATTATGATAACTTTGGATGTTAGATTTGGTCGTAGAAAAAAAATATTTATACTTGGCTCATATTGTAAACTTCATACTCATGCATTAATGGCTATCATTATAAACTTGTTGCATAATATACTATTTTCAAGTATGTGTTTATAAAATGGAACTTTATGAGTTATGAATTACTATTAGTGATTACGTAAATGGCATTTAGTATCTTAATGTTTAAATCGTAACGAATATTAAATTAAATCGCTTATAATTTTGGGTTGTTGAGCCACATCAGTTTATTCTATTTTAGGCTTTGTTATTTTATTTTGTAATTGTACATTTTCAACAAAATATTTAGCTAGTGCCGCCACTGGACACAGCATGTACATGAACATATTGCGTATGTTTCGTACACAGCGCAGCTATTTGAGGAATGCGTCTGCTTTTAATCAAAACATCACGAGATCGCTGCTCTTCCGGATATCCAAGTGTCACTTTGAACTGTATGTTATATACAAAACCCCTCTGTTTATTTTTTTCGTTAATGTAACAACGCTTGACATTGCTCTTATTTTATAAATACAAAGTTCCCTTTATGTATAAACTCATAGAATGTTTGAGAGGATTTTTTACTCTTACCACTTAAATGCTTTCTGTTTCATTTTTTTTTTCATATTTCATTTGTTGGGTACTGTGTCCTCTCTGCATAAATTATAATAAATTAAATACAGAGTGTTTCAAAATTATTGCAAAATATAAAATAATAAATATATCATCACGCCTTTTACCCATTACTGGATGTAGTACTCTGTCTAAGCAGATCTTGGTAAGTGATATATTTCTTCGCGTGAAGTGCGGTTACCAGCCGTCAAATCACGACCCCCAAAGATGTTAGGGGTAGATTTAAATTGGTGAAAATTGTTTGTCGGCTGTGGGGATCGAACCAGGGTTCTCAAGATCCACAGGACGACTCGATACCACTGAGTCACCTACCCCATAAATATAAGGAAATATATTATATATGGTTCAGTGGTATTAAATTGGAATGTGGACTCGAATTCCATTTCCACAGCCGACAAACAAATGTCAAATATCCTAACTTGGGACAAGTGTTAAATTTACCATTTGTTAAAAAGGACAAGTGTCAAATTTTCCAACTGTTCAAACTAGTTCATTATCCGCTCAGCTCGATGGCTCGTTCGACGCCGCAAACAGGGAATAATCGTAGTCTCTAGGGAGAGAAACATTCTCATGAGGGACAGAAACATCCTGTCTAGAGAGATAAACATTAATGTTTCTCTCCCTAGGGAGAAAAGCAGTGTTTCTCTTTCTAAAATTAGGGAATAAAAACGTGTTTCTTGTGCATGTATTACAAAAACGAATTTTTCCGTTGGTGGTCTAGTGCGGTGTTTGAGGACCCAAGTTCGATTCTCGCAACCGACAAACTGGTTTTCACCAATTTAATATCAACTCCTGTGGCTCCCCCTCCACTAAAAACTTTAGGGGCCGTGATTTGAAGGCTGGTAACCGCACTTCACGTGTAAAAATATATTATTTACCGAGATCAGCTACGACAGAGTGCCACACCCAGTAATGGGTAAAGAGAGATGATATATTTATTTATTTATTTTGAAGTATATAAAACATCGTATATATCAAGAAAATAAATCGTCCTTATTTGGCTCAAGCGATTGCATACCCTCAGGATTCAATCTTCGCTCTCAACAAATAATGACAAACTTTACTCCCTTGATATAAAAACTACTATTAATTGAATTGAAATTGTGTTACAGTTCTTTCAATGTTTAATGTTTACTAATTTTTATTCATTATTTTAATCTATCACTTCACTGACACGAAAAATGTTTCCTTTCAGTAATGTGCAATTATTTTTGCGAATTTTAGATAATAAAAAACAACAAAGACAAAATTAATTGTCTTTAAAAGCTCACTTGGTGAAACTAGGTTTAATAATAAATATCAAAATAAACACTTGTCTAAGTCTCACAAAATTCAGCCTCCAAGTCACCTTATGAGGGCATCGTCAGAGGCTGGCCAGCACAGTTGGTAACCATAGACGCGTTTCGCTCTTATTAGAGCTCATCAGTATGGTATAACCTACTTCTTCACCTAGAACAAAGTTCACGTGAAGAAGCTGGTAACGAAGGACTGTGCCAGCAGAGAATAAGATCTCTAAAAAACGGTAAGATGACATGAGAAGTTCTGTCGAACCAGTAATGCCATCTACCGAAAAAAGCAAAAGCTACGAAATAGCAATTTAAATAAAAAACAACAAAGACAAAATTAATTGTCTTTAAATGCTCACTTGGTGAAACTAGGTTTAATAATAAAATATCAAACTAAACACTTGTCTAAGTCTCACAAAATTCTTTTTGCGTTATAATCAGTACTTCAAATAACTTTTTTACAATAATTCTGAAACGGCCTGTACATTTTAAAATGAACAATACAACAATAATTTTATGCCAGGCGTTTCTAAATTTCTTTAAAGCTATTTTACATATTTAGTACTTTTTTAACAACTTTTAAAACCGTGAAAAAAGTAAAAATTGCCAAAGAAAATCTACAATCTCATTGGTTTTATTTATTTACTTCCTTGGCGGTCATTAAAAATGTAACAGCATGCTGGCGATATTTTGACAGCTGCCAAAATAAGTTTTATCTTCGTTAAAATTAATCTAATATCAATACGAAAAAAAAAAACATGTACAACACGTAATGAAAGCTTTTTTTACTCATTTGATTGATAGATTCCGGCTTCGCCACTGTCGTGCATCAAATTTCAAATTCATGGAAAAACGTATTAGTTCCATAAATAACTATTTTCTGTGTAAAAAATATTAAATAAAACTCTAGGCAAAGTCTCACAAAATTCAGCCTCCGAGTCACCTTATGAGGGCATCGTCGGAGGCCGGCCAGAACAGTTAGTAACCATGGACGCGTTTCGCTCTTGTTAGAGCTCATCAGCATGGTATAACTCACTTCTTCACCTAGAACAAAGTTCATGTAAAGAAGCTGGTGACGAAGAACTGTGCCAGCAGAGAATAAGATCTCTAACAAACGGTAAGATGACATGAGAAGTTCTGTCGAACCATTAATGCCATCTACCGAAAAAAATGAAAAGCTACGCAATAGCAATTTAAATAACAACAAAGACAAAATTAATTGTCATTCATGCACTTGGTGAGACTAGGTATAATAAAAAATATTAAATAAAACTCTAGGCAAAGTCTCACAAAATTCAGCACATTCACATGAACTTTGTTCTAGGTGAAGAAGTGAGTTATACCATGCTGATGAGCTCTAACAAGAGCGAAACGCGTCCATGGTTACTAACTGTGCTGGCCGGCCTCCGACGATGCCCTCATAAGGTGACTCGGAGGCTGAATTTTGTGAGACTTTGCCTAGAGTTTTATTTAATATTTTTTATTATACCTAGTCTCACCAAGTGCATGAATGACAATTAATTTTGTCTTTGTTGTTATTTTCTGTGTGTTCTTTTGTAATATTTGAAATGTCATCTTCAAAACTAAATTGAATTCATTGCGACATAGGTATTGTGTACACAAACGATGGAATTTATTACTTTTATATTCTGGGATAATAAAACTACTTGTAAACAAATAACAAATAATTGATTTGCAATGTTGAATAGCATGCAATATTTTCCTGGCACGCCAGACTTGTTTTTAGTCTACAAGAATTTCAATGAAAATTCGAACCACTTATTTGTAACTTGTAAGTACTAGTTAGATAAGAATTTAATTACTCAAATATATGTTCACCTAGAAAAATTTCACGAAAATATACTCATTTCTAATTAAATCATTGTTTATATCATGCAATATAGGTTACAGCATTTTGACAAAGGCGTTAACAGTAATATTATATTTCATCAAAATGATGCAACAACTAAAAATAAATAAATTTTTCGAAAAAAATATAAATAAATTACAATAATTCTTCTCTCATCTATCTATCTATAACTTGATCATTAATATATGTCACTGATCAATAAGTTAATGATGATCATTATCTTTCATGATTAATCTATAGATTACCATCATTAAACATGAATCATTCAATATAAAAAATGTTACTTTTTAACCACACTTTTTAAAGCAACCTAAAGAAAGAAGAAGAATAACATTTCCTTCACGGAGTATATATTTATTCCAATACCCTATCAGAAGTAATGTTTTCATAAATAATTTAGAAAGATTTAATAATCTTTTGACAGATGTCACCTGCATGTCATTAATGTCAAATCATACCGTTAAAAAGCATCACTTTTTCCCATTAGAACGAACAAAAATTGATCTTTTTTACAGGGTCGTAATGAACATATTCACTTCTCTAACATAGAGCATTAATTCTTACAGGAAAATATTGTCGAGTGCATTCCAACAAAGTATTTATCTGCACGAATGGAACACGAGTGCAGATTACGTTGTTTGGAAATAGTACGAGTTTTGCAATGGCCCTTTCCCACGTGTGTTACATACTATTTTTTTCAACATTAAAAATCAAAATAACATTTTTATGTTTACGAAACAAGAAATTTCATAATTTTTTTATATAAATCAAAGGAGTTGTATTTGTAAACGCACATCAAGTTTCCTTGGTCACCATGTCAAATGACATTTCCTTCACTCAAATTAATTGTAATAGTAACCGATTCCCTCACTAATGAGGAAACTTATTGCCTTTTATTACTAGTGAGGAAAACGGTTACTATCACAATTAAATTGAGTGAGGGAAATGTGATTTTTACAAGTAATGCTGAAAAAAATAATATAACTAAAATAAATAAATATACCATCACGCCTTTTATCCATCACTGGGTATGGCACTCTGCCTAAGCAGATCTCGGTAAGTGATATATTGATTCCGCGTGAAGTGCGGTTACCAGCCGTCAAATCACGGCTCCCAAAGATATTAGTGAAAGGGGGAGCCACAGGGGTAGATTTGAATTGTTTGTCAGTTGTGGGGATCGAACCAGGGTTCTCAAGATCCACCCTATAAAAAATAATGTTGGTTTTATAATCAAGTTATGATAAAATAATATATCCATATTACCGTGTATCAAGTAAATAAAATTGACAATAAAAAAAATAATTTTTAAATGTCCAACTCACATTTTTACCACGAAAAAAATAATTTTGCTTAGTTAGGTCAAATAATGAAAAATGTCTAAGAAATTTTTGTATTTCCTTGGTAACTATGCTTAATACAATGTTTCAATTGGCTTATAATTAGTGTCGTACGAATATTGAATAATAATCAAGTGCACGATATAATATTTGAACGAATCAATAATCGTTCGACTATTTATATTCAAGTTTGAATGTAGTTGTGTTAATTTTAAACGTAAAACGCGGTCTCTAATATGCATTTCCTAAATTTAGATGCTGAATGTAGCTATTCTGAGTTGAGTATTCTTGACATTCAGCTTCCTATTTGATCATCGGGGTGGAAACAGATGTTTATTTACAAATTGCTATTACTGTACATACGAGTATACTCACTCCATACAAGCTTTTAAAAATATTCCAAAACCTACAATATTTATTTGTTGTCTGTGTTTTATCAAAAATACTTTTTAATATTTATGTAAAATAAATAATATTTCGAGTTAGTACATATGCTTTTAGTGTCATCAGAAGATGTAATTTAGGCGAAACATCCGCCTAATTGGTTAAGTTGAAGATTAAAAATATTGTAGTACATTAATTTTTATACATTTTTTCAGCAAGAGTTAATTTAATTATTTATAATTATGTTACTAATGAAATAAAAGTAGAAACACTGCCTACAAATAATCATTTATTAATTAGTTATTACGTATAGGTACCTGGTGTAATGCCTTGTTTTTATTTTATGTACTATTAAACCAGTGACACTAAAAATGTGAGCTAGGAATGAAATACCCTAATTTTTGCGAATTTCAAAATAATTCTTTTTGTTCTATAATCAGTGTATCAAATTATATGTTATTAAAGTTGATAGGGTAGGTGGCTCAGTGGTATCGAGTCGAACTGGTTGGATCCCCACAGTTGACAAACAATTTTCACCAATTTTAATCTACCCCTGTGGCTCCCCTTCCACTAATATCTTTAGGGACCGTGATTTGACGACTGGTAACCGCACTTCACGCGAAAAAATATATCACTTAACGAGATCTGCTTAGGCAGAGTGCTACATCCAGTAATGGGTAAAAGCGTGATGATATATTTATTTTATTTATATTAAAGTTTCGTGCAGAGGTATAGAAACAGCCTGTATATTAAAATTTATTCAATTTATTCTAATTTGGGATCTAAATCGAAATTATTTAAATATTATTGTTTCTATAAATTGTAAATTTATAATAAAACACAAATAAAGAAAATATGTAAATTTTCCGCCTTTTGTAACAAGTTTCTTGTATATAACTTTAAAATAGGGACATTTGTCAAGTCGGGTTTAAAATTAGATTTGTCATTTATTGCAAATAATTTTGCATTTCACAACTTAGAGCAAAAAATTAAAGGGTATATTCTATACGACGTGCTGATCATGAAACAAAAAGAATTTTTTTTAAATCGCAAAACTATTTTCCATGTTTCCCAGTCCAAAATTTTTTGTTGCCACTGCCACTGGGTGGATGATTATGTTAAAGTTATTAATTAAATAAAATTCTATTATAAATAACTGCTAATAATTGAATTGTGTAATTATTCTTTCGTAGTTGATACCTACTTCATTGTTTGTGTTTAATAGGAAAGCGAATCCAGTGCAGTAGTACAAAATATGTTTTAGGTTAACAACCCTTAATGTTACGAATTAAAAAAAAAATTCTTTTTGTTTCATGATCAGCACGTCGTACAGAATATACCCTTTAATTTTTTGCTCTAAGTTGTGAAACACCCTGTATATATATAATTATGTTTCACTGTACAACGCTGAAAAATGTAATCCATTGCCGGTGGCAGCAGCAATAACATAAAGTACCTACGGAGTCTGAAACAAAGTTTTCATAATTTTGTGGTAAATCCTCTCAATAAAGAGCTTTGTTTGAAGTTTCGCAGTGCTCTAAAATTTATTACTAACCGAAAACTTCTCTATAATGATTAAGAACAAAGTTCTAAGAAATGTTTAACACCGTACAGACATAAACTCCTTACTTATCTAGGCCTGCTCTCTTCAAATATTCATTAGCCTTTCAAGAGCAATCTATAAAAGTTATTATGGATGAAATGTTCACTTTTTAACAAGTTTAGGAAAAGTTAGACTGCGCAATATGAGCATATTATGGCAAAAATTTATTTTTGCATCTGAACCAGATCTAATAGTACTATTTCAATATGAAGAATAGTCTGATATTACTAGGGTTGTGCCGTGGTCAATTGACCAAAAATATTTGACAGCCAAATAATACGGTCAAATAATCTAAATGGAACCGCCACGACATCTGTTGTTCAATAGAAATAGCTACTTACTATTATTACATGAATATATCTAGTTTGGTATTCTGGGTTCTGGAGAATTTGCTTACTTTACTTTACAAATAAAATAAATACATATTATTTCATTTTACTTTATTTTAACCTTTATTTTGAATTTGATGTAGTTTTGTTTATTATTTGTTGTTGGTTTTTCATTTTCAGTAATATTGGATGTAGTAAACAGTACTATATAAATAAATTACAATTTTAATTGTGATTTTTATTAAATGTTTCTTGGTTAATTGACTGGTCAAATAGTCGGTCAATTGACCGAAAAATATTTGACTGGTCAAATGCACGCTTGAAATGTATAGGAAAAAGTAGATTATACTAATAAGAATGATTTTAAATCAAACAAAATTTGGGCAGTCTAATTTGTCATCTGTCAATCTTAGTTATTTACGTGGCCGGCGTAGTAAATTGATTTTTACGGGCGAACTGGAAGATGTATAATCCAATGAGCCCTTTAAAGATTAATTCCAAGCGTGCCGCGTACAAAGTTTTATTTCTACCTTCACAATATTTTCAAAATTGATTCATTAGTTCTATACATTCCCATCCACGTCCAGCAGTATTCGTCGCGTCACACTCGAACTTTTTATCTCTCATCTTACAATACTGACGTCCTACGTCGATTGCCAGTCCAAATCATATGCCATTTTGCAGATATCCACCTACCTAATTTTTTTTTTTGTAACATTCATTATAAATATTTCTGTTTATGTCTTTCAAATTTTTATTATGTTATTGTCTTTATTTATTATTATTAATAGCAGCATCAATATCTATAATAATTTATTCTATTTATTTTTTACCTTTGTGCATTACTTTTATATTAAATATTTTTATCTTTATGCTGTAATAGGACTCTGTTGAATAATAAAGATTATTATTATTATTATTATATAAAGATACATTACATTTTGTAATCAAAGATTGTTGGCGGTAGGACAGTTTATAGCTAGACGTTGTTATGGTGTTATGATCGTTGTGATAAAAAGACAACAAACTATTGTCAGTGCCAACAGTTTTGTGAATTCTAGAAATAAATAATTTGAAATAATGGATTAAATATCCGACGATGACTTCGAAGGCGATTTTTTTGCAGAACACAAAATATTTTATAAAAAATAAAATGAAGTAAATATATCATCATACCTTTTATCCATTACTGGGTATGGCACTCAGCGTAGCAAATCTTGGTAAGTGATATATTTAAAATAAATATAAATATATCATCACGCCTTTTACCCATTATTGGGTGTGGCACTCAGCGTAGCAAATCTCGGTAAGTGATATATTTAAAATAAATATCAATATATTATCACGCCTTTTACCCATTACTGGGTGTGGCACTCTGCCGAAGCTAATCTCGGTAAGTGATATATTTATTTGCGTGAAGTGCGGAATACCAGCCGTCAAATCACGGCCACCAAAGATGTTAGTGGAAGGGTAACCACAGGAGTAGTTTTTAAGTGATGAAAATATCATCGATTGTGGTTAGCTCAAATACCGATTATATTTGATGTCATTTTCTAAACTTGAAATGTTTATAAATATGCTGCATATTTAAATAACAACAAAGACAAAATGAATTGTCATCCAACACTTGGTGAAACAAGGTTTAATAAAAAATATAAAGTAAACACTTGGCTATGTTGCACAAAATTCAGCCTCCAAGTCACCTTATGAGGGCATCGTCAGAGACTGGCCAGCACAGTTAGTAACCATAGACGCGTTTCGCTCTTATTAGAGCTCATCAGTATGGTATAACTTACTTCTTCACCTAGAACAAAGTTTATGTGAAGAAGCTGGTGACGAAGATTTTGTCTTTGTTGTTATTTAAATTGCAATTGCGTAGCTTTCCCTTTTTTTCGGTAGATGGCATGACCAGTTCCACAAAACTTCTCATGTCATCTTACCAGTTTGTTAGAGATCTTATTCTCTGCTGGCACAGTTCTTCGTCACCAGCTTCTTCACGTGAACTTTGTTCTAGGCGAAGAAGTGAGTTATACCATACTGATGAGCTCTAATAAGAGCGAAACGCGTCTATGGTTACTAACTGTGCTGGCCAGTCTCTGACGATGCCCTCATAAGGTGACTTGGAGGCTGAATTTTGTGAAACATAGCCAAGTGTTTACTTTATATTTTTTATTGCTGCATATTTATTTTGTGTATTATATTAATAGGGTACAAAAGGCAATCGAAATGATTAGATTATAATTTAAAATAACCGATAACATTTATAAGTGAGAGGAAAGTGTCTTAGAGAATAAAGTGATTGAAATGGTTAACATTTGCTCTGACCTCTAGCGGTCGCAGTCAGAGGTCAAATAGCGGGGCAACCAAAGGTTCCATACATTATTTCTTTCATTCGCTTAACATAATCAATCACAGCTATCTCACTCTTTATTGTTGCATTCATTACTAGCGATACGATAATTACAAAGTTTATATATAACATAAAACTTAGATGTACTGTTATCAGTTTATCAATAGACTGTTAACTAACAACAACATTAATTATATGTATTCTCTTATATTTAGCAGGGTGATAATTATAACACTAATATAAAAGTAGAATAACCATTGGGCTTGAGGATAATTTTACAATAATATATCGCTTATTTACTAATTTATCGTTTTAGCGTCTGTCGACAATATTTTGAAATTAGTTTTTTTTAGAAATTAATTTATTATTTATATAAAAAAGATATATCACCACGCCTTTTACCCATCACTGGGTGTGGCACTCTGCCTAAGCAGATCTCGGTAAGTGATATATTTTTTCGCGTGAAGTGCGGTTACCAGCCATCAAATCACGGCCTCCAAAGATCTTAGTGGAGGAGGAGCCACAGGGGTAGATGTTTTTAAATTGGTGAAAATTGTTTGTCGGCTGTGGGGATCGAACCAGGGTTCTCAAGATCCACAGGCCGACTCGATACCACTGACTTACCTACCCCTTATTTATCACATGCAAAATGGGGCAGGAGGTTTAGTGGTATCGAGTTGACCCTGATTCCTATAACCGATAAATTTCACCACACAAAAAACCTACCCTTGGTAACCGCACTTCACGCGAAGAAATATATCACTTATCGAGATCTTTTATGGCAGAGTGCAACACCTAGTAATGGGTAAAAGGCGTGATGATATATTTATTTTTATTTTATTTTACAAAGCAAAATGAGGTAGGTGGCTCATTGGTATCTAGTCAGCCTGTCATTTCATAATATAAATCTGTATCATAATAAAAATCTGTGCAATAATAAATGTCATTAAAGTACAAGTAATACATATGTATGTATGTAGCAAAATATCTATTGTTTATTACTAATATTTTATAATAATAATATTCTTTTATTACTCAAACAGGCAAACAAGTAAATGAACTCAAAAATACAATAATATGAGTAACATAAACCAGGGTTCGAAGATATATATCGAACGATATATATCATGATATTTATTTTGATATATATCGTCATATTTTTGCAATGATATATATCCATTATATAAAAATATCAAATAGTTTTTGAGATATAGCCTCCGGAGAAGTGAAATTTTTCGAATTTTTCAGTTTTTCTACTTTTCCGAGGCTATATCTCGAAAACTAAATGTGATATGAAAACGCGCTCAACGGCATTAATTTTCTCGTGCTTCAGTTAACTTATAAACATAGTTTCAGCGATTTTTATTTTTTTTCAATTTTCCGCCAAAAAAATCGCAAAAAGCGGTTTTTTAACATTTTCTCGAATACCAGAAGTCATATGCATTTGAAGATTGCACCACTGGATTCAGTGGGTCAAAATACATATGTATGTAAATTTTCGTTTTAATAATCCTACGATTAAGGATTTTTGGTAAAATTGAATTAAAATCTGAAAAAACCAAAGGGGTACCCCTTAGGAAATAATTAAAAATATGAAATTGCTTAAAATTGTATGAAAATTTGCTTATAAGTCAATTCGGACACGGGGAATTCAACGCCGTTGAGCGCATTTCCATATCTTGTTTAGTTTTTGAGATATAGCCTCCGGAAAAGTGAAATTTTTCGAATTTTTCAGTTTTTCTACTTTTACGAGGCTATATCTCGAAAACTAAATGTGATATGAAAACGCGGTCAACGGCATTAATTTTCTCGTGCTTCAGTTAACTTATAAACATAGTTTCAGCGATTTTTATTTTTTTTCAATTTTTCGCCAAAAAAATCGCAAAAATCGGTTTTTTTAACATTTTCTCGAAAACCAGAAGTCATATGCATTTGAAGATTGCACCACTGGATTCAGTGGGTCAAAATACATATGTATGTAAATTTTCGTTTTAATAATCCTAAGATTAAGGATTTTTGGGAAAATTGAATTAAAATCTGAAAAAACCAAAGGGGTACCCCTTAGGAAATAATTAAAAATATTAAATTGCATAAAATTGTATGAAAATTTGCTTATAAGTCAATTCGGACACGGGGAATTCAACGCCGTTGAGTGCATTTGCATATCTTGTTTAGTTTTTGAGATATAGCCTCCGGAAAAGTGAAATTTTTCGAATTTTTCAGTTTTTCTACTATTCCGAGACTATATCTCAAAAACTAAATGTGATATGAAAATGCGCTCAACGGCATTAATTTTCTCGTGCTTCAGTTAACTTATAGACAGGGTTCGAAGATATATATCCATTATATAAAAATATCAAATAGTCTATAATAAATACAGTATACCTCTCATTATTACTTTCATAAATTCTGTTAAAATTATATTCTAAAGATAATTCTTACTTTACTAGCTTTTGACTAACTTCACATCAACGACATAAATCCAAATTGTGTGTCATTTGTGATGTCATTAATGGCAAAGTCTGAACCATTTCCAAAATTTTTATTTGGTACTCATTTTAGAAATACAAATCCTTTAATATGGTGGAAAAGTGTAACTATCAATGAGTCAGAGTGGCCAAATAAAAGTACATTTATTGAACTATGTGAACAGTTCTTCTTCTGATGGCACTACAGCCCAAATCGGGCTTGGGCCTACCGGACACATTTTTAAACCGCTAGTGAAATAAACATTTTAAACCGCTAGCGAAATAAAATTTTCAAATGGCTGTTTATAAAACAACAACTTTAATAGTCTGTATCCAATTAATTAAACATGTGTTTATAAGGCAAAATTGAATAAAAAACATTAATTTCATTAAAAAATATGGTAAGGAAATAAAAAAAATAGTATTATAATAAACAAATGCAGTAACATCCGTCCATGAAATAAAAATCGCGATACCTGCTTGATATTGCGTGAACCTTGTTATATCATTGTTTCAATAGAGTGTGGTTAAATTACGTGAGTAATGAGGAATGTAAGTGGCAATTCCGAGTAGCCGATCTAATATAAGTGTTAGTCGTGTCCTGTGTGCTGTGTGTCGGCGGCGGACGCAGCCCGAGCCGCAAGTGGCTTTAATTGACAGCCAGCGTGACACAAATGCCGCCCCCGTACCCTCGCCACCAGCTCTTTGTGTCGAAACTGCTTTTTTTTGTTTTCCTCCATTACCACAGTAACACAATAACAACAGAAGAGAAAGAAGAACGAGAATGAAAGTGAAAAATGCAATAAGGTGCTATAGAAAACTTTGTGTAATTTACTAAAAAGGAAACACAAACAAAAAAGACACATTTTTACTTCCTTGTACTAAGTAAAGGAAGTATTGTAATCGCGAAAATTTTCGGTTCTCAGATTTCAACGGAAATAGGTATTTTGGCCCTCCCTGAATCCATATTGACTAATTTCGTCATGCCGTCTGTACGTACGTACGTACGTACGTACGTATGTATCTCGCATAACTCAAAAACGGTAAGCCGTAGAAAATTGAAACTTTATATTTAGAACTGTTATAACATCTAGTTGTGCACCTCCCTTTTTGGTCATTATACAACTACCAGAAGTGGTACTTTACTTGAAGCCTATAATAGATTTTCATGAAAAACTATATTCAAATATAATTTAAAACTTTAAAAATTTGGTATATAAGACTACTATATCAATGGAAATAACATAATAGATTTTGGTTAAAATAGACTAACCGGAAGTGGCACATTACATGAAGCTGCTAACAGTTTTCCTTGAAAAAAATGGTAGTATTTTAATTTTAGAAATGAATGCTGCAAATAAATGTTTTAGAGAATTAAATTCTGCGTCTACCACATATTTTTAAATTAGCTTTTTGCATAAACGAAATATCTAAATTTAAATATTATATATTTTTTGATTAAAAAAAAAAATAAGTTTGCTATGGATTAGAACAAAATACAAGATTTAATGTCAAATATGTGCAATTAAAAAAATATCTATAGTTTAATACGCGTACAAGGAAGTCATGTGGTGTCCACATCAGATTTTTAATTTATCTTTTGTGGTGCTGCTCTAAGTCTGTTAAGTTTCTTTCTTTCTATTGACTTGTGGACAACAGTTTCTAATAGTAGCATTGCAACAGATAATCCGAAGCCCAACAGTTGTAACATGTAAATGGAATATAGGTCTAATAATCCTGCACTTCTATAGTTATTTCCTTGAGCGATGCAATCTGGTTTTGGAGCAGATCTCCTTTTTAATTCTCTTGTATTTATACCTACTTCTTGCATCCAGAATAATCTGAAAACAAAACACTACTGAAACTAATAACCTATCTATCGGGTGTCTCATCTTTTGTAATAGAAAATACAATAGTAAAATTTTCATTTGGAGGTAGTTCTTTGTCTATTAATAAGTCCAAATTTATTTATATAATACAGTCTTTATCTCTGTGGTTCTCCCACCAGTTACATCTTTGGGAACTTTGATTTGACGATCGCATTCCACGCTCATCAAGATTTTAATTAAAAGAAATATTTGACTTACTTATTCAGTCAGTATTTCATGTTGCTAAGTAACTAGACACTAATGTTTATTTCATTGCATGCAAAGCAAAGCTTTCCTGAATCTTAGGTCAGATAAATTTTTATTTTCCTGTCAGTTTCAGGTAAAATTTGTATTTTTAAAGAAACAATTTTCAAGTTTTACCATTGTATTTCTTATAAATCAAATAAAAGTAGACACGCGGTATTCAATGAATTATTTAAATTCTAATGCGGTGTTTTTACTTCCTTATACGAAGTAAAGGAAGTATTGTAATCGCGAAAATTTTCGGTTCTCAGATTTCAACGGAAATAGGTATTTTGGCCCTCCCTGAATCCATTTTGACTAATTTCGTCGTGCCGTCTGTGCGTACGTATCTCGCATAACTCAAAAACACTAAGCCGTAGAAAATTGAAACTTTATATTTAGGACTGTTATAACATCTAGTTGTGCACCTCCCTTTTTGGTCATTATACAACTACCGGAAGTGGTACTTTACTTGAAGCCTATAATAGATTTTCATGAAAAACTATATTCAAATATAATTTAAAACTTTCCAAATTTGGTATATAAGACTACTATATTAATGGAAATAACATAATAGATTTTGGTTAAAATAGACTAACCGGAAGTAGCACATTACATGAAGCTGCTAACAGTTTTCCTTGAAAAAAATGGTAGTATATTAATTTTAGAAATGAATGCTGCAAATAAAAGTTTTAGAGAATTAAATTCTGCGTCTAGCACATTAACAATTTTTAAATTAGCTTTTTGCATAAACGAGATATCTAAATTTAAATATTATATATTTTTTGATTTAAAAAAAAAATAAGTTTGCTATGGATTAGAACAAAAATACAAGATTTAATGTCAAATATGTGCAATTAAAAAATATCTATAGTTTAATACGCGTACAAGGAAGTCATGTGGTGTCCACATCAGATTTTTAATTTATCTTTTGTGGTGCTGCTCTAAGTCTGTTAAGTTTCTTTCTTTCTATTGACTTGTGGACAACAGTTTCTAATAGTAGCATTGCAACAGATAATCCGAAGCCCAACAGTAGTAACATATAAATGGAATATAGGTCTAATAATCCTGCACTTCTATAGTTATTTCCTTGAGAGATGCAATCTGGTTTCGGAGCAGATCTCCTTTTTAATTCTCTTGTATTTATACCTACTTCTTGCATCCAGAATAATCTGAAAACAAAACACTACTGAAACTAATAACCTATCTATCGGGTGTCTCATCTTTTGTAATAGAAAATACAATAGTAAAATTTTCATTTGGAGGTAGTTCTTTGTCTATTAATAAGTCCAAATTTATTTATATAATACAGTCTTTATCTCTGTGGTTCTCCCACCAGTTACATCTTTGGGAACTTTGATTTGACGATCGCATTCCACGCACATCAAGATTTTAATTAAAAGAAATATTTGACTTACATATTCAGTCAGTATTTCATGTTGCTAAGTAACTAGACACTCATGTTTATTTCATTGCATGCAAAGCAAAGCTTTCCTGAATCTTAAAGGTCAGATAAATTTTTATTTTCCTATCAGTTTTAGGTAAAATTTTTATTTTTAAAGAAACAATTTTCAAGTTTTACCATTGTATTTATTATAAAACAAATAAAAGTAGACACGCGGTATTCAATGAATTATTTAAATTCTAATGCGGTGTTTTTACTTCCTTGTACGAAGTAAAGGAAGTATTGTAATCGCGAAAATTTTCGGTTCTCAGATTTCAACGGAAATAGGTATTTTGGCCCTCTCTGAATCCATTTTGACTAATTTCGTCGTGCCGTCTGTGCGTACGTATCTCGCATAACTCAAAAACGGTAAGCCGTAGAAAATTGAAACTTTATATTTAGGACTGTTATAACATCTAGTTGTGCACCTCCCTTTTTGGTCATTATACAACTACCGGAAGTGGTACTTTACATGAAGCCTATAATAGATTTTCATGAAAAACTATATTCAAATATAATTTAAAACTTTCCAAATTTGGTATATAAGACTACTATATTAATGGAAATAACATAATAGATTTTGGTTAAAATAGACTAACCGGAAGTAGCACATTACATGAAGCTGCTAACAGTTTTCCTTGAAAAAAATGGTAGTATATTAATTTTAGAAATGAATGCTGCAAATAAAAGTTTTAGAGAATTAAATTCTGCGTCTAGCACATTAACAATTTTTAAATTAGCTTTTTGCATAAACGAGATATCTAAATTTAAATATTATATATTTTTTGATTTAAAAAAAAAATAAGTTTGCTATGGATTAGAACAAAAATACAAGATTTAATGTCAAATATGTGCAATTAAAAAATATCTATAGTTTAATACGCGTACAAGGAAGTCATGTGGTGTTCACATCAGATTTTTAATTTATCTTTTGTGGTGCTGCTCTAAGTCTGTTAAGTTTCTTTCTTTCTATTGACTGGTGGACAACAGTTTCTAATAGTAGCATTGCAACAGATAATCCGAAGCCCAACAGTAGTAACATGTAAATGGAATATAGGTCTAATAATCCTGCACTTCTATAGTTATTTCCTTGAGAGATGCAATCTGGTTTCGGAGCAGATCTCCTTTTTAATTCTCTTGTATTTATACCTACTTCTTGCATCCAGAATAATCTGAAAACAAAACACTACTGAAACTAATAACCTATCTATCGGGTGTCTCATCTTTTGTAATAGAAAATACAATAGTAAAATTTTCATTTGGAGGTAGTTCTTTGTCTATTAATAAGTCCAAATTTATTTATATAATACAGTCTTTATCTCTGTGGTTCTCCCACCAGTTACATCTTTGGGAACTTTGATTTGACGATCGCATTCCACGCACATCAAGATTTTAATTAAAAGAAATATTTGACTTACATATTCAGTCAGTATTTCATGTTGCTAAGTAACTAGACACTCATGTTTATTTCATTGCATGCAAAGCAAAGCTTTCCTGAATCTTAAAGGTCAGATAAATTTTTATTTTCCTATCAGTTTTAGGTAAAATTTTTATTTTTAAAGAAACAATTTTCAAGTTTTACCATTGTATTTATTATAAAACAAATAAAAGTAGACACGCGGTATTCAATGAATTATTTAAATTCTAATGCGGTGTTTTTACTTCCTTGTACGAAGTAAAGGAAGTATTGTAATCGCGAAAATTTTCGGTTCTCAGATTTCAACGGAAATAGGTATTTTGGCCCTCTCTGAATCCATTTTGACTAATTTCGTCGTGCCGTCTGTGCGTACGTATCTCGCATAACTCAAAAACGGTAAGCCGTAGAAAATTGAAACTTTATATTTAGGACTGTTATAACATCTAGTTGTGCACCTCCCTTTTTGGTCATTATACAACTACCGGAAGTGGTACTTTACATGAAGCCTATAATAGATTTTCATGAAAAACTATATTCAAATATAATTTAAAACTTTCCAAATTTGGTATATAAGACTACTATATTAATGGAAATAACATAATAGATTTTGGTTAAAATAGACTAACCGGAAGTAGCACATTACATGAAGCTGCTAACAGTTTTCCTTGAAAAAAATGGTAGTATATTAATTTTAGAAATGAATGCTGCAAATAAAAGTTTTAGAGAATTAAATTCTGCGTCTAGCACATTAACAATTTTTAAATTAGCTTTTTGCATAAACGAGATATCTAAATTTAAATATTATATATTTTTTGATTTAAAAAAAAATAAGTTTGCTATGGATTAGAACAAAAATACAAGATTTAATGTCAAATATGTGCAATTAAAAAATATCTATAGTTTAATACGCGTACAAGGAAGTCATGTGGTGTTCACATCAGATTTTTAATTTATCTTTTGTGGTGCTGCTCTAAGTCTGTTAAGTTTCTTTCTTTCTATTGACTGGTGGACAACAGTTTCTAATAGTAGCATTGCAACAGATAATCCGAAGCCCAACAGTAGTAACATGTAAATGGAATATAGGTCTAATAATCCTGCACTTCTATAGTTATTTCCTTGAGCGATGCAATCTGGTTTCGGAGCAGATCTCCTTTTTAATTCTCTTGTATTTATACCTACTTCTTGCATCCAGAATAATCTGAAAACAAAACACTACTGAAACTAATAACCTATCTATCGGGTGTCTCATCTTTTGTAATAGAAAATACAATAGTAAAATTTTCATTTGGAGGTAGTTCTTTGTCTATTAATAAGTCCAAATTTATTTATATAATACAGTCTTTATCTCTGTGGTTCTCCCACCAGTTACATCTTTGGGAACTTTGATTTGACGATCGCATTCCACGCACATCAAGATTTTAATTAAAAGAAATATTTGACTTACATATTCAGTCAGTATTTCATGTTGCTAAGTAACTAGACACTCATGTTTATTTCATTGCATGCAAAGCAAAGCTTTCCTGAATCTTAGGTCAGATAAATTTTTATTTTCCTATCAGTTTCAGGTAAAATTTGTATTTTTAAAGAAACAATTTTCAAGTTTTACCATTGTATTTCTTATAAATCAAATAAAAGTAGACACGCGGTATTCAATGAATTATTTAAATTCTAATGCGGTGTTTTTACTTCCTTGTACGAAGTAAAGGAAGTATTGTAATCGCGAAAATTTTCGGTTCTCAGTTTTCAACGGAAATAGGTATTCTGGCCCTCCCTGAATCCATTTTGACTAATTTCGTCGTGCCGTCTGTACGTACGTATCTCGCATAACTCAAAAACGGTAAGCCGTAGAAAATTGAAACTTTATATTTAGGACTGTTATAACATCTAGTTGTGCACCTCCCTTTTTGGTCATTATACAACTACCGGAAGTAGTACTTTACTTGAAGCCTATAATAGATTTTCATGAAAAACTATATTCAAATATAATTTAAAACTTTCCAAATTTGGTATATAAGACTACTATATCAATGGAAATAACATAATAGATTTTGGTTAAAATAGACTAACCGGAAGTGGCACATTACATGAAGCTGCTAACAGTTTTCCTTGAAAAAAATGGTATTATTTTAATTGTAGAAATGAATGCTGCATTAAAAGTTTTAGAGAATTAAATTCTGCGTCTAGCACATTAACAATTTTTAAATTAGCTTTTTGCATAAACGAGATATCTAAATTTAAATATTATATATTTTTTGATTTAAAAAAAAATTAAGTTTGCTATGGATTAGAACAAAAAATACAAGATTTAATGTCAAAAATGTGCAATTAAAAAAAATATCTATAGTTTAATATGCGTACAAGGAAGTCATGTGGTGTCCACATCAGATTTTTAATTTTAATTTTAAATATTATTATTAACTTTAACGACATGGTAGTAACAAACTTTTTTTTATCAGAAAACGTACAAAATTACAGTTATTCTAATTTACACGTCTATCATTCTTATCAAATATAAAAGTTGTCAATAGTGTCTCTATTAATTAATCATTCAAAAACAAATAAATTTTCTTTGTTTGATTCATTATTTATCTGAATGTTCTTTATTGTCGTATTCCATTTGCCATTAGGCTCAGTTCAGATAAATTAAACCATATGTCTAATTGAACTGAATATTCCAATTAACTCTTCAACGAATTCAGTCCTTATCAGGAAATATAGTAGCGCTATTCTATAAGTGATATGTTTTTAAAGCAATTACATTCATATTACAGATTTAGAAACTAAAATGCGCATCAAACAACATAAACAGTTGAAAAATTTGAATAGTCTAATTTATGTATTTATTTATGTTACGCTGTACATACAGCAGGAATTTAATCCCAATTACAGTAGAGGATCCTCACTCACTGAGCCGTATTGTGATAGTTCATATAATTTTTAGCTTGAATGCGATTCAAACTCGGGATCTCCAGATTCAAATTCCGTAGCTCTATCCACACCATCGTTCTGAAAACTATACTATGTTCAAAGATACTCCGTTATGGCCATCTCAGCGGGTCTATTGTTAGGGATTTAAGCTTGATTTATAGGGGTGCAAGGACAGGTATGTATTCAGTATTTCCCAATTTAATTTTATTTTTATATATATTATAATAATGAAACAGAGAATTTTGTACAAATATTATTATTGATAATGGAGCAAAAAAAAAATGTTACATGAAAGTATCATTGTATATTATTTCAAGTAAATCTGAAATACGTAATCCGCACAGAGATTAGAGATTTCCGAATTTAAATATTTTGCAATCCTACCCTGACGCCAACAGGTAGAATCTCTTACTGTTTGCGGTTCAACACAGGCTTAGTAAGTTAAAGCCATAACGGAATATCTTTGAACATACTATATATACGGTGTTCCATTTAAAACAGGAACGTTGGAGCAATTTCCGGTCATTCCGAAAATATAACATTTTCACTTTTTATGTAGTTTAACGCGCTTTTTGATGTAGTATTGCTTTAACATTATTTTTTTTGTGTTTCTGTTTTTGGAAAATTTTTTACCCAATTTTATATAGTTGGTTATACGGTACTCCAACTGGCGCAGCCAAATGTGGATCTGTCTCTTCCATATACCTAATTGTTTGTAGGCCACATTTTTCTTGTTCCAAATAAGTGGCCGAAATGATGCCATATGCACCTAAAGCATCAGTATGGAATGCGAAATATTCATGTCGTACTTTTTCCAATCCAACTCGTATATCGTAGAAATTGGATGGTTTTCCTTGTGGGGCTATACGATCTTGATATATCTTTTGACGCCATTTTTCTGTGTATGACTAAAATAAATATTTTTTGTTGTTATACAGGGTGTTTTACAACTTATGGCACTTATTTTAACCCCATCTAGTATTCAACTGGTTATGAAACAAAAAGATTTTTTTAAAATTTGCAAAGTTAATTTCACTTTACTTTAGGGTTCGTAAATATCATGATATTTATAATAAATATCAAAATATCTGATATATAGGATATATATCAGATAAATATCACTTTTTGGATATTTATTTTTTAATTTTAGTTTTTGTACACATTTAGAAAAACTGAAAAATTCGAACAATTTCACTTTTCCGGAGGCTATATCTCAAAAACTAAACAAGATATGGAAATGCGCTCAACGGCGTTGAATTCCCCGTGTCCGAATTGACTTGTAAGCAAATTTTCATACAATTTTATGCAATTTAATATTTTTAATTATTTCCTAAGGGATACCCCTTTGGTTTTTTCAGATTTTAATTCAATTTTCCCAAAAATCCTTAATCGTAGGATTATTAAAACGAAAATTTACATACATATGTATTTTGACCCACTGAATCCAGTGGTGCAATCTTCAAATGCATATGACTTCTGGTTTTCGAGAAAATGTTGAAAAACCGCTTTTTGCGATTTTTTTGGCGGAAAATTGAAAAAAAATAAAAATCGCTGAAACTATGTTTATAAGTTAACTGAAGCACGAGAAAATTAATGCCGTTGAGCGCGTTTTCATATCACATTTAGATTTCGAGATATAGCCTCGGAAAAGTAGAAAAACTGAAAAATTCGAAAAATTTCACTTCTCCGGAGGCTATATCTCAAAAACTATTTCATATTTTTATATAATGGATATATATCATTGCAAAAATATGACTATATATATCAAAATAAATATGATATATATCGATCGATATATATCTTCGAACCCTGCTTTACTTAAACTAAACATTTTTAGTGCCACTGATTTGTGGGTTATTTTAAATATATTAATAATTAAATATATTATATGGGATAGGTGGCTTAGTTGTATCGAGTTGGCATGTGGATTTGAGAACCCGGGTTCAATTCGCACAGCCGACAATTTTTTTTTCCAAATTAAAACTACCACTGTGACCCTCAACCTCTAACATCTTTCGGGGCCGTGATTTGACGGCTGGTAACTTCACTTTATGTGAAGACATATATCACTTACCGAGAACTGCTACAACAGAGTGCCACGCCCAGTAATGGGTAAAATACGTGATGATTTATTTATTTATGTATTTTTATTAATAATTATAACCCTACTAATAGGCATTTATCTGATGTTGTATAATGAATAAATGGACTATTGTGGTTTTGATAATTATAATTTAATTATTAATATATTAAAAATAATTCTCAAAGTAGTGGTACTAAAAATGTTTACTTCATGTAAAATGCAATTAATTTTGCGAATTTTGAAAAAAAAATCAGTACCTACGTTGCTACTACATGGAGTTACAATAAGTGCCATAGTTGTGAAACATTCTATATAAACCAGGAATTGCGAATGTTGTTGATATTTTATAATTCTTCCTTCCTTTTGTAAATTTAAACTTTGACTAAATCTTATTTCCGCGCTTACTTACAGTTAGAATTTTCGTATAGTACGGTTGATCTTCAGATCCTAACGTCATTTTGGAGTTGTAAATATCTTCTAAAGTTCTTATATGATCAGCTGTTGATTGAAATAAGACAACTGTATACGCAGAGTATGCAGTGAAGAGAAAGATTAAAGTTATGAATACTGTTAACATTATTAGTTTTCCTGGGCTTCCTTTAGGTTCTGTTGCATATCCTTGATTGCATACCTAGGAAAATTAATACAAGCTGTCCAGTTTTCGAGCCTAACTTTCGAGAAGTAAAACTGAGACAAAGTTGCTGCATTAAGGGGTAAGGCCACTCTAGACAAGGAAAAAAAGGGTTATTTTCAAGATTTTTTTTAACGAAATCTGAACGTGCTGCTTAAGAACTGTTTTTGGATCTTTATTTAGTGCTCTTTAAACTTTATTTAAAAAATTTTTTGAAAGAAAATATTCAAAATTGTCGTCAGAAATTTAAAAAAATGGCGACTCCTCTCGGCGCGTAGGGCAAATCGGGCGAAAACATTCCGGGAACAGCAATAGACCTGGATCAAAAAGGGATATGTTTTCTTAATCTCTGATGTATACTCTAAAAAACTACGGGCTGGATTTTGAAAATTTTGATTTTTAACAAAATGGCGCACGTTTGAAAAAAAAGTTCATTATTCGGGACTAAATTTCTGTATAAAAACGACCATAAAAAACGAATGAAGTACTTTAAAAAAAAGCCCCCGTAGTTTTTGAGTATTTTATATGTAGAGTAAGAAATAAAATGAATCAGCACGATTCATCAATTAGTATTTCAGATTTCTTTTCGCCCGATTTTTAAAATATGATTTCGAGAAAAACGCGTTTAAAGTTTCGAGTCATGTATATATATAAATACTAGTACTAACAGATATATGCTTTTGTTCCTCTGAAATACTTCCGCGCGGCATTTAAATTAATTGTCCCTTATTCCTAAGGGTTTAAACTATAATTTAAGCAAATACAAAAAATATGCATTTTTAAACAATTCTAGAGTGGCCTTACCCCTTAATTGCTAAGTTTAATGAGGTAATTCTTTTTTAAAAAATATTAAAGCCAGTACATATAGGCAAAATAGTTATTTGTTACATTATTACAGGGCGAGCCGTGCTCGAGAAAGAAAGAATCACTTTACACAGTTCATTTTTTTTCTGAGATTGCATCTTAAATGATTAAAAAATGTATACATACTAAAAATAAATTCGTTCTGTCAATGTAACAAGTTTCTGTTTTGTTTGTATCCCTGGTAATTATTGAAATAAGCACACATCAATATCTTTTTTCTACGATTGCTATGAAAAGTTGACAATTACGTTCATATTTGTCATCGTAAATTTGATGTGTTCTGTAGAACAATCGAAAAATATTTTTGTCGCGCGTCTCCAATGGCAACGCACGAAAAAGATATTAAATGCGCGCTTATTTCAATAGTTATCAGGGATACAAACAAAACAGAAACTTGTCATATTGACAGTTGAGAGAATGAATTTATTTTCAGTTTTTTAATAATTTAAAATCGTAGAAAAAATTACCGTAAAGTGTCTTTGTTCCTCTTACACTATTGCAGATCTCGCTTTAGGCAATTACCGTGCTCGAGTAACAAATAATCACTTTTACGCTCTTAATACACAAAACAACTATTTCGCGCGTTGCCATTGAAGACGTGCGACAAAGTTATTTTTTGATTGTTTCACACAAATGTGAGCGTAATTATAAACTTTTCAAATCAATTGAAGAAAAAAATGTCAGCAGTTTTTTTTCATTTTCATATAATGTGTGCCTTATCATATATTGAAAAAAATATTTCAACCCTTTTAATCGTAAGGGTAGATAGCTCAGTGGTACAGTAGAACTCGAGTTCGAGTTCTACAACCGACAAACAATTTTCACCATATTCAAATTACCTCAGTGGTTTATTTTCCACTAACATCTTTGGAGGACCGTGATTTGACACAATAAATATAGTACTTACCGAGATCTGCTACGGCAGAGTGCCACTCCCAGTATGGGTAAAAGGCATGATGATTATGAAAATTTTTATTATAGTTTAGTACATCGCGCGGTGGCTGAGCGTGTTTAGGCACATCTCTTAACATACTGTGACGTCACCCGAACCAAGGTTCGTCAGTTCGAATCCGCCTGTCGACAATGTGTGATTTTGTCGTAAAATATAAAATACAGTTACATGTATTTATCACACTCGGGCGCTATAAACTAGTCACTTATACGCCTTAAATAATGTAGCATTTAACTACGAAAACCGACAGTACGGCAGTGTTAAAACTGCGGCTCGGTGTGTCCGGTAGGCCCAGGCCCAATTTGGACTGTAGTGCCATCAGAAGAAGTACATCGAACAGTAATTATAGATCCTACATCGATATAATAAGATATGTTTATATGAATATCTTATCTATTTTCTTTTCACATACCGCTCCAATAGTAAACAAAATTGCATCTGAGAATGATGGTGCAATCATATCAACTTCTGGAGTTTCATGTCTCTCTTTGATTCTTTTCCATTCCCATATAACTATAACATAAAGAAGGATGGCGCAAACTAATAATATAGAAACATTAGTTAACCATAAAGTTGAATCAAACGGCATGACAAATATGTTTTTGACATAAGATAGAGGTGGTTGTCGAAATAAAAACACATAATCGTTTGGTGATGTCAGTGCAAGATAGTCAAAATACTTTAAACGATCCTTGAAGATGAAAAATGGAGTTCCTGAAATAAACATGTATTAAAAGTACATTTATATCTTGGTTACTCTACACTTAAAATATCTACACCACCAGTAATGGCTAGTGGTGAAGGTGAGGCAAAACGAGAAAATCTTACTAAAATTCAATCAAAATGGCATTGAATTTCTTGTGTCCGAATTGACTTATAAGCAAATTTTAAAGGATTTAATTGTTTGCAAATACGTTAAGGATATGAATTGAGTTCTTGTGCATAATCATATCTCATTTAGTTTTTAAGATATATCCTCGGGAAAGTATAAAATCTGAAATGATTAAAACTTAGGACAAAAGTACCCAAGATAGATGCACTCAACGACATTGAATTTCTCGTGTCCGAATTGACTTATTAGCAAATTTGTATCCAATTTTAAGCAATTTAATTTTTTTCATCATTTCCTAAAGCCCTTAGCTGTAGGCATATTGTAATGAAAATTTACACACATATGTATTTTGACCCACTGAATCGAGTAGTAAAATGCATATATCTTCTAGTCTTTGAGATAATGTAAAAAAAAGGTTTTTTAAGATATTATTCCGGAAATTTGAAAAAATTTAAATCGGTGAAAAATTCAATGCCGTTTGCGCATATTAATATGTCGGTTAGTTTTTGAGATAAAGCATCGGGAAAGTATAAAGTTTGAAGAAAATGAAGATTTTAACTTTTCCGGAGGTTATATCTTAAAAACTAAACAAAATATAAAGTTGCGCTTAACGGAAGTGAATTCCTCGTGTCCGAATTGACTTATAAACAAATTTTTATCCAATTTGAAGCAATTTATTTTTTTGAATTATTTCCCAAGAGGTAAATTTTCTCTAAAATCCTTAATCGTACGAATATTGTAACAAAAGTTTACATACATATGTATTTTTACCCACTGAATCCACTGGTAAATTTTGCAAGTACATAAATCTTCTTCTAGAAGACTTATGTACTTGTAAATTTGACTAGAAGACTTCTAGTTTTTAAGATGTTAAAAAACCGTTTTTTGAGAACATTTTGGAGAATTTTGAAAAAATAAAAATTGCTAATACTTTGTATATAAGTTAACTAGAACACGAAAAATTCAATGCCGTTGAGCGCATTTTCATATCTCATTTAGTTTTTGAGATATAGCCTTGAAAATGTAAAGAATCTGATGACGCAAAATTTTAAGAAAATAATTAAAATTCCCAAAACCATATCTTCAAAACTAACCAAGATATAACGATACGCTCAACGGCATTGAATTCCTCGTGTCCACATTAACTTATATAATAATAATTGTCATAAAAACAACTACAAAATACTCTAAAATCACTTGTTATTACTATACCTGATATATCAACTTGTTTGGTCATAATGGCGCCAACACCAGTATTGGTTTCATTAACCGTCTTTCCATACCACTTAGACAAATATAAAATATCTAAAGTACCATTTAAATAGTCCACTAAGAAATGCATAAGCATATAATTTAGTTTCGTGACTAGGTCTTCATGATTATATCTTTAAATAATCATTTTTAATTAAGATAAGTTTATTTACAAGTTTCAGTATATTACCTATAGTCTGTCATATGTTCATAAGTCCTATTAAACATAACGATCATCAAACATTTTATAGAATTTCTTCTTAAATTTTTTCTTTTTCGAAATAGATCTTCTGTATCATAAAATACAAATCCTTTTGCCAGTTGCCAAACAGCAAAATTATCTGTTATCAGAGTTGTGTCTTTCTTAATTTTATAAATATATTTTAAATCGTAAATATTAGAATTATTTTTAGCTGCTATAACGAATTGACTATTAAGAGGAATATAATTTTTATTAAAATTATTATGTGGAAATTTTTCTGGTAGCAATATCAACCATTTGTCCGAAAGTCTAAAGTAATTGTTTTCCTCAATCTACAAATAATAAAATTGTAAAGAATGTTTTTATTCTTATTATTATTATTATTATTATTGGTATTAATCATAGAAAAAAAATATTTTTTAAAAATTTGTAAAATTAAAGACATTGGCTGGTAGCACAAGCTCTGTTTTTGGGGGTTTTAAGAGCACGGTTTTAACGTGTTAGAGATAGCTAAAACACCCAAAAACACTGCTCTTAAATCAAGCAAAAACAGCTTGTGCTACCAACCATGGTTCTTAAAGTGCACATTTTTAGTGCCACCGGTCGGTACAACAATAGTTATTTTTGTATTAAGAGCGTAAAGTGAGGAACAAATACACTTTACGCTCGTAATACACACATAATTTTTTCTACGATTGCATCTTAAATTATTAAAAAACGTATACGTAATGAAAATAAATTCGTTATATAATATATACCGTAAATATATAAACACCCTATATATTATATAATACAGTAAGTACTTACAAAATATATTATTTGTGAAAATATTTGACAAGACAAATCTACAATAAATAAATTGTCTATATACTTATTTTGAGGATCAAACCAAAAAGTGGTTCTAATATTTAATGAAATATTTATTTCAGTTATGCTTCTACTCAAATTGAATATTTCATCTAAAAAAAATGTGTACAATATTAATTACATGAAATTTTATTATTTTCATGTATTCATTACCAAAATTCCAACAAACGAAAGCAGTAATACCAAATGTATCATTTTGAAACTGAACATAATCTTTTATAAAATTTATTTCAATATTTTTATTTCCATTTACATTTGGTAAAATGTTGCACACCAAAATTAAATAGAATTGTAGTAACATTTTATTAACGACGCACATGTTGGAAAAAAAACTGCTGAAACTAACTTGAAAATATTCTTTTTATATGGACAGAAATTATCTCAAAACTCAAAATTATAGTAATATCATTTTCTAATAAATTCGTGCATTTTACAAGTTTTATCATATGTACTTATATTGTTTCTTTGTTTGTATAAGTGGTAGACAGAAAATTACATTTTACATTTTGTATTTTCCTTTATTTCTGTAGATATAGTCATTTACAAAATTGTGCAGTATTTGTATTTCTTTGCAACATTAGTTTCTGTGTAATACCGTCGAGTGAATAGTATAATTCGGAATTAACAATTACACGTAATATTTTAAAATGCAAGAATATTTTTAAAAATTGTAGTCCTGCGATTTAAAAATTATAAGGCAAGTTTTTTATAATACTACATATTTAACTTTTGTTTTACGATTTTATGTCCATATATAATCTTCTTTACATACATACATAACATCACGCTATATCCCATTAAATGGGGTAGCACGAACCCGTCAACATTCTCATCCTGACACACGATACTCGTTTCGACCACATGTGTACGAACTCTTTCTTTCCTCACAACCAAAATCCATCATCACGCAACAAACATTCATCCATTCGCTCCTGTACACCTGTTTCGTAAATCTTCACTTACGCCCACTTCTCTCCAACGCCTAAATGCGTTCTGTACTAGGTTAGGCATGGTTATTGGTGTTTTTTTTTTCGATTTCAAGGTCAAATAATTTCGACCGCCAATTGTTAGTATTTTTCCTATATTCTGCTCGCTGAGAGGAAACTTTTCACAAATTTTCAGCGAAATTGAAAGTGCAGTAGCTTTCCTGCAGGTTTACCAATATATCTAGTAGGTTGACTTGGAGGCTGAAATTCTGTGGAACTTAGAAAAGTTATTATTAGATTTCTAGAACAATTGCATAGAAATGTATAATGTTTAACTATGACATATGTACATACCTTAATGGGTAAGGCCACTCTAGACAAGGAAAAAAAGGGTCATTTTCAACATTTTTTTTAACGAAATCTAAACGTGCTGCTTAAGAACTGTTTTTGGATCTTTATTTAGTGCTCTTTAAACTTTATTTAAAATTTTTTTTTAAAGAAAATATTCAAAATTGTCGTCAGAAATAAAAAAAAATGGCGACTCCTCTCGGCGCGTAGGGCAAATCGGGCGAAAACATTCCGGGAACAGCAATAGACCTGGATCAAAAAGAGATATGATTTCTTAATCTCTGATGTATACTCTAAAAAACTACGGGCTGGATTTAGAAAATTTAGATTTTTAACAAAATGGCGCACGTTTGAAAAAAAAGTTCATTATTCGGGACTTAATTTCTGTATAAAAACGACCATAAAAAACGAATGAAGTACTTTAAAAAAACCCCCGTAGTTTTTGAATATTTTATATCTGGAATAAGAAATAAAAAGATTCAGCACGATCCATCAATTAGTTTTTAAGATTTCTTTTCGCCCGATTTTGAAAATATGATTTCGAGAAAAACGCGTTTAAAGTTTCGAGTCATATATGTATATAAATACTAGTACTAATAGATATATGCTTTTTTCCCTCTGAAATATATCCGCGCGGCATTTAAATTAATTGTCCCTTATTCCTAAAAGTTTAAACTATAATTTAAGCAAATAAAAAAAAATGCATTTTTAAATTTTTTTAGAGTGGCCTTACCCCTTAAACATGATTTTAACAGTAAATAAATAAGTAAAAAGTAATATTTAAACTGATTTAAAAGCACAATTTAATACTTCAAACATCCATTTGAATATTTTTTTAGTAATCAGGGAAAAAACTTATTTCTGTTTTATTTGTCTAAGGCACAGTTTACTTGAAACATTCTGTTGATATTTTTATTTTACTTAATTTAAACCCAAATACAAAAAGATTAACGATTTTTGCTTTAGCCAATCTTCAGATCTGCATGCTTAGAAACCTGTTAATTAATTTAACAAAATCAAGATCAAGACTAATTTGCCGGTACGTATGGTTCAGTGCGTCCAGAGCTTCAATGCCTCTAGAAGCTCAACTTCTCCGGCGGTATTGTTTGTTGTAGTTTTCATCATTTATCACTGCGATACGCTATTGTATTTCACTGTTAATAGTTTTACGCTTGTATATTTACGCAGTCTCGCATCGGGATCGCAAACTACATATCACAAAACTAGACCCACGTACTCACTATATTAACATAATAGCGAGTGTTTGAAACTTTTGTGATTTAAACTATTTGAAACATTGTTCTGTATGATATTAATGTCAAAAAGTTGAAGTATGCCGACGTACAAACTATTTGGAACTTTCATAATAATAATAATAATACCTCAGATACAAACAATTTCGAAAATGAATTTGTAATTTAATTTTCCCCTAAACTATCCCAAAAACATTGATAATAGGAAATATATTTTTTTGAAATCGTCAAGAAAATGCCTACTTTCCTGACGCATTTTAGTATGGAAAATAAGTGTTTACCTGACTCAAATCAATAAACTAAATATCTAAAAAATTTAATAAGATTTTTATTTATTTTTATCAATAATATTAATACTAAATATACAATTGCTTAAATTACTAAAATTTATGTGTGACACTGGCGAATTTGAAGCTAAATTACTTGGAGATTCAGTAAATAAAATAAGCAAGTAGCACATTTGCTGACAAATTATTTTGCTTTTTCCAATCCATGAAAATTTCATACTCTTTATCATATCGGTCTTTGGACTTGCTCGGTAATAAATTTTCAACAGCCGCAGTTGCTTGATTTAAGATTTCAGGAGGAGTACTTGAAAATATCGCCTCATACTCATTTTCATCTATATTTGTCAACATTATAAAGAAATCTTCTCTGTCAACAATATTACTTTTGACACAAATATGTCCAATAGATTTTTCACATAAGATATTGTTATCAACAACTTTTGTTATCACCTTGGATATGTAGTTTGCTGCCAATATGATTCTTACCAAAAAATTAAACATTTTGAAATATTTATTATTAATTATATTGATAAAATATAAATATGAACGATTTCAGAAAAAATAGTATACATAATACGTCACGAAAGTGTTTTACTTGACTCAGCGAATTAAAATACTCGGCCTCACGGCCTCGTACTTCAAACAACCGCTTCGTCAAGTAAAGCATCACTTTCCTGACTTATTATGTAATATACTATTTCCTGAAAACGTATCGTTAGTTACACATTCATATTTATAATAACCATCATTTCGAAATTAAATGTGATTATTTTTTTAGTTTTTACATATAATACAGTTGAAAGAAAAATGTTATGTACATCTCGGCTGTGAAATTTTTTGATGCGCTTAGAAAATAGTCTGCCTCGGATTTCATCCTCGTCCCCGAAACTTTTTCTTCGAGGTACGAAAGCAATCTTTTGCAGCCACAAATAACTATTTTGTGCCCTCGTTCAAATCCACTAGTTTTGTATACTTCAAAATCGTCTAAATATTTAAATTAATTGTTATTAAATGCTTCTTATTTTTGTTTTCCTATAAAAAAGTCAATAAAAAAAAAATATATTTACATATGTCCACAAAGTTAATTTTTTTGTACAATACTATTTTTATTTTGTGTTACTATTAGCGACGGTCGTTAAGATGATTTAACGATATTGATAACGTCCGATAAAACTGTAAAAATACTAAATATTTCAGGCGAATATTTACCCCGGAATATTGATTTCCAGAATTACATATGTGAAGTATAAGTTGCATATAGAATAGCCGTGAAAGCAAACGTAACACGTAAAGTACAAGTTATTTATTACAACACATATGCTGTGGGTATAATATATTATAGCTTGTAAAGAATGAGTATGCAAATTTAAAAATGATAGTAAACGCGTAAATATGACTAATACTACAAATATTTTATAGCAAGCAATTCTTCGACTTATTTATATCTTAATTACATGTAGTAAGAACGTAATGAAAACAATTACTTACTAGGTGTTTAGATTCATGAAGGTCATGGCGCTCCTTTGTAACTTCATTGTATAACATGATTTAAAATAAATAACTTTAATATGAATTACCGGGTAATTAAACACTACTTATAAAGTTATGTTGCAAGTCTAATGCATTTCCTATATTTTTCTATCATGCCTTTTACTCATTTCCTGTACGTGTTAAGTAGCCGTCAAATCACGGTCTCCACAGAGCGGTAATTCATAATTTTCATATGTAATAAAGCTTGTCGGCTGCGAGAATCTACAATAATTTGTATTCTGTATCTCAATAATTTTGGGAAATAAAATAAAAGTGTCAAAAGTTATATTTATTATTTTTGAATCTACGAGAAAAATAGTTCGGAAAATTTTCTAAACAAATTTTCGTCAAATTATAGCTATTTATGAAACTAGTAAGGAAATGAAGGTTATTACTAGAGATGGGCGAATATTATCCGCGAATAGTCGAATGCCGCGAATATTGACATTATTCGATATTCGAGATTTTCGAATATTAACGTCAGTATAGCGAACATTCGAATACCTCGAATATGGCGCCATATGTTGACCTCAATTTTTGACTATGTTTTTCTTTATCATTTGTACATACACTTAAAGCTATTACAATACTTTGAAGTTATTAATAACAAAGATATTTTGTTTCAAAACCATGAAGACGTACTATATTTCAAATTTGTTTTTCGCCAACATTAGCCCGTACGTTTCACCTTAAATTTGAAGTTTTCGTCTTTTTCTTTTTTGTTTGTACTTTTTGTTTTAATTTTATTTTATTTTAACAATTTCATTCAAATAATGAAAAGGACATAATTAAATAATTATTAATAATAAATAAATTAACTTTTACGAGTATTCGAATATTCGAGTACCTCGAATATTCGAGATCTGATTAATATTCGTATTCGATATTCGAATTCGAGAAATTTGATATTCGCCCATCTCTAGTTATTACCTTACGCATGTCAAATTTGCAGAACGAAGCGTAGCCGAGTTATGTAAACACATTAGTAAGGTAATAATCTATTTCCTTACTAGTTTCATACAATATTTTACTTCCGTTCTAATAAATACGAAAGAGCGTTTTTGAAATTATGAAATTTTGAAATATTAATGACAGTTATAAATTCAAAAAATAAAAGAATAACACATCAGACTTCGTCTACCAAGATATCTGTTGCTATGTTACCACATTATTTCACTAGTTAAATAATGCAGTTCATAACCTAACTCAAATAAGTGAAATAAAACGTCGATTTCCTAACGGAAATAGAAAAAAATATACAAAATTTGAATGTACAATCAACAAACGCGGTGCTCGAGTGTCTTAAGGCACATACTGTGACGTCTTCTGAACCAAGGTTCATCGGTTCGAATCCGCGTGTTGACAATGTGTGATTTGTCGTAAAATATAAATTGCACTCAAACTCGGGCGCCATAAATTACTCACTTATACACCTTAAATAATGTAGCATTCGACTTCGAAAATCGGCAGTACGGCAGTGTAAAAATTGAGGCTCGGTGTGTCCGGTAGGCCAAAGCCCGATTTGGACTGTAGAAAACATTGAGTAATAAATGTATTCTATTGATTAATTTATAGTTAAGCTACTGATAAACAGGCCCGACGAGAGGGGGGTAGGGGGGTAAAATACCCAGGGCCCGTGGAATTCAAAGGGCCCGGATGTGATGCTATTTTATTAATTTGTTTTTAATTTTCTACTATTTCACCAATTTTTTATATTCTTTACTAAAACATGTATAACGAAATGTCTGATACACGTTTCCAACCATTTATTACATTTTATAAAAATGACGAAATGCTTGATCAAGGGCCCCAGTTGCAAATTTTAAATAAATTTATACACTATTCAAAAGTACATTATTACATTGTTGTATTTTTGTTTCTTATATTACTACATTGTATACAATACACATAGGCAAAGGCTCTATACATTTGTGCGTAGTGCTGTTTTGGTATCCCCTGCATTTATCGAATATGCAACTAGATATTAGATAGTCATACAGTGAGTATACAATACACATCGCTGCACCAATTAACTCAGAATTTTGTATTTAATTTTATTTATATTGTTATAACTTTATTTAGATATTAATAATTCTTATTGTTGTCATACATATATTTTTTTTGTATCTTATATTTAATTAATAAATATTCAAAGTTAAAGGGGCACGATTTTTTTTCCCGGGGCCCGCTTTTCCTCTCGGCGCCCCTGCTGATAAATAAATACAGAACAAGAATAATTAATGATAATTTATTCCAAGTTTGGAGCTAGGGTTATTATATGAAATTTAGTAAATAAATCAAATAAATAATTCTGATGTTATGTTTAGATCCAGTTACATTTTAATGGGTACTGAATTTCCCTACTTATACCAGTACAGCCAAAGCGTCCGAGCCACAGAAGGCCCTGTCGTGCGCGGTTACTCGTGTTGTGAATTATTACACATAAATACTGCACATGCACCTGCGATATCAGCTTATTTATGTGTCACTGTAGTAGTAACATATGCAACATACAGACTTTATTTCTTTTTTTAAGGTTTTATTAAAACTCTTTTAAAGTCTTGTTATAAAATATGAACGTCTTATAAATGTACACCGGAATAATGTGCTTTTAAAATATATTTTCCGACAGGAAATTTTTATTTTATATAGCGTTTGTTTCAAATATGGTTCAACCAAGAAATAAAAATTAAAAAATAAATATATCATCACTCCGTTTATTCATTACTGGGTGTGCTGTAGCAGATTTAAGCAAGTGATATATTTATGCCCGTAAAGTGAAGTTACCAGCTGTCAAAGATGTTAGTAGAGAGAAAGTTACAGAGCGATTAATTTGATGAAAATTGTTTGTTGGATTTCGGAATCGAACCCGGGTTTTCAAATCTACCGACTCGATACCACTGAGTCATTTAACCCATAATCAAGAATTGCTGATCATAATTATTGTTGTATTTATTATTTTACATCATTTCCTTGTTTGTCTTCAATAAATAAATAAATATATCATCACGCCTTTTACCCATCACTGGGTTTGGAACTCTGCGTAAGCAGATCTCGGTAAGTGATATATTTTTTCGCGTGAAGTGCGGTTACCAGCCGTCAAATCACGGCCTCCAAAGATATTAGTGGTGGAGGAGCCACAGGGGTAGATTTTAAATTGGTGAAAATTATTTGTCGGCTGTGGCGATCGAACCAGGGTTCTCAAGATTCACAGGCCGACTCGATATCACTGAGCCACCTACCCCATGTCTCTAAATGTTTGTCTTCAAATCTTTTTAAAATAGATTTGAGAACTCGGGTTCGATTCCCACAGCCGACAAACAATTTTCACCACATGAAAATTACCCTTCTAGCTCCGCTTCTACTAACATCCACTTCATGCGCATAAATATATCACTTACCGAGATCTGCTACGGCAGAGTGTCACACCCATTAAAGAGTAAAAGGAATGATCATATACGTATTTATTTTTTATTTAATTATGAACTTTGGTGATATCATAAAAAATATTAAATAAACACTTGGCAAAGTCTCACAAAATTCGTTCGTCACCAGCTTCTTCACGTGAACTTTGTTCTAGGTGAAGAAGTGAGTTATACCATACTGATGAGCTCTAATAAGAGCGAAACGCGTCTATGGTTACTAACTGTGCTGGCCGGCCTCTGACGATGCCCTCATAAGGTGACTCGGAGGCTGAATTTTGCCAAGTGTTTATTTAATATTTTTTATTAAACCTAGTTTCACCAAGTGTATGGATGACAATTAATTTTGTCTTTGTTGTTATTTGGTGATATCTACGCCATGGAAACAATACTTATTATCACTAGCAGCTTCATAGTGGAGTCTAGATATTGCCATTAAATTCAAAAAGTAATATTTCATAACGCATTTTTTTTAAATGATTTATTAGTTGTACAGCATTGAACAAACAGTATATCACAATTAATAGAAACTTGAACTGCTTCGTCGAATACTTAGTTTAATTGAGACTAATTAAATATAGTGTGTAGCGTAGATTAGAACTTTATGCATGTACGAGCACTTACTAACTACCTCTGCTTAATAATGAAGACAGTGTTTGATGTGGCGTATATTCTAGGATATGGAACGTGTAAGTTGATCTTGTTAAACAGCACCATAAATAATATATAACTATCATTATGAGTTATCGTGTATGCAGTGAAGATATTATAAATTATAAGAGAAATGTATTAGATAACTTTTATAAAATAAATGTAAAAATCTGAGGCTAAGAACTAACAAACAAAGAATTTAACCCCTAAGCCTTAATCCAGTGGTTTCCAAACTGTGGGGCGCGCCCCCCAAGGGGGCGCGAGATTGTTTCGAGGGGGCGCACTATATAAAAATATAATTGGGGTTTATGAACACATTCTTCATTCATCATAACACACACGTGTTTTTAACTCGCGCTCGCAGTAAAATTTCTCTAGTTTAACAAACAAAGCCTTAGAAATTTTATTACCTTTCGTACTCGTAACATCTTATTTGTGCGAAACAGGCTTTTCCGCTGTAGATGTTTTAAAGACAAAATATCGAACTCGATTATTCGTTGAAAAAGAATTATGAATGGCGCCCCGGTTCGAGAAACTGAAAAATAAGCGCCCATTCAGCACACTCAAAAATTATGATTATATTGTATTCAATATGCCTAATTTAAATTAAATATAATTTCCAATCTTATTACAATTTTATGTTTATAAATTTTGTTACATTATTTTGTTCTATTATTATGTCGTAATAAACATAATTTTAGGTTAAGAAAAAGATTTGTTATAACAAATATGTTATATAATAACAATATTTGTTTATAGTACTCATTTTTTTGTATTCTATAGAATAAATTATTTACGACTTTTTAAATTAGGCCGTTATAAAAAATAAGGGGGGCGCTACAATTTTTTACGGAAAAAATGGGCCGCTGAGAGAAAAAGTTTGGAAACCACTGCCTTCATCAAAGAATCTTAATCTATCGTAGATACGTATTTCGAGAAATAAGTTCTCATCCTCAGTAGAAAAGAGAAAAAAATAAGATTAAACAACTTGTGAACCAAATCAGCGGTCTAACTAAAATGAAGCAATTAGCGATATTTAAGAAATTAATAAGCATAAACGCTTAAGTCAACTAAAAAATAAATAACCTAAAAAATCTAACAATTTACTGAGTAAATAAATATTGAAAAGAAGATTTTAATCCCAATTACAGTGGAGAATCCGAATTCACCGAGTCGCAGTGTGAACTACCACATATTTTTTTAGCTTCAAATTCGGGAACTAATAATTCTAATGCTGCAACGCTACCTACAACATAATGTTTCCGGATATGGCTTTACTTTCTTTCCTTATGGAAGAAAAACTTACTTTCTTCCCTAGGGATGAAAAGTATCAGATAAAATATTACTTTCCGAGCCGTGAAAAAAAATTTTTTTTCAATCGCACAATAATTTAGAAATTATATCGTTTTAATGTAACATACATATTTAAAACTTAATTTTAACAGTAACTAAATAATTAAAATGACTGATTCAAAAGCAAAATTTAATCATTTGAATATCTTCCCTGGAAAGTAATCAAGAAGCGATGCTAACAAAAAACTTATTTCCAATGTTTTTGTAGAACACTCTGTATATTCAGCATAGAGATATATGTTAATATTTTCCCAAACATAAACTCATTATTGATATAACAAAATCAAAACGAACCCCAAGAGACAACACGTAATGAAACAGAAAGGGCGTTTCTCGTATCGCGTTTCAAAGCTCGCATTGCGTTGTGAGGTTTCACCAAACCTTAGAACAAATGCAGAACTCTCTACATTCAAACTTGTGTGGTCAGTGCGCGAACTAATCATTCTAAATCATCGCAGGTTCCTAACTCATTTGTTTCATTAAAATGCGTGTTCGTTTGTAGTATTTTGTTTTGCAAAATATTGTACTTAA
Source organism: Pterostichus niger (assembly GCA_947425015.1). Classification (NCBI taxonomy): domain Eukaryota; kingdom Metazoa; phylum Arthropoda; class Insecta; order Coleoptera; family Carabidae; genus Pterostichus; species Pterostichus niger. Next base: position 35,845,233 of record OX380341.1, read on the forward strand.
ATATTTATTAAATGCAGTTTAATTATACATATTGTGAAATCAAGCTAAATTAGTAAGCGTGACCAACAAATTATTATTTTTTACATTTGGAAGCAATTATATTTAGTACTAATTTTAAAAGTGTTGATTATTAAAAAATAATATAGAAGTGATCACGGCAATGTTTTGAAAATTATATTTGAAGACCCGAGATGCACAAATTTGTAAGGACTAGTATAAAATACAATAATATAAATATGAATTCAACAAGATAATAGATACTTAATAAATATTGTTTCGAACTACTGATTATTACTATCGAATTTAGTTTACGTGAATTACCCTATTAAGAACCAAATATCAATACATATTTTTAAATCGTACTATTTAATTTATTTAAACTATTATAAGAGTCGTAATGCAACAATTATTAACATGAATATATATACAGGATGTTTCACAACTTAGAGCAAAAAATTAAAGGGTATATTCTGTACGACGTGCAGATCATGAAACAAAAAGAATTTTTTTTGAATTCGAAAAATTAAGGGTTGTTAACAAACATTTTTTGTAGTACTGCACTGGATTCGCTTTCCTATTAAACACAAACAATGAAGTAGGTATCAACTACGAAAGAATAATTACACAATTCAATTATTAGCAGTTATTTATAATAGAATTTTATTTAATTAATAACTTTAACATAATCATCCACCCAGTGGCAGTGGCAACGAAAAATTTTGGACTGGGAAACATGGAAAATAGTTTTGCGATTTAAAAAAAACTTTTTGTTTCATGATCAGCACGTCGTACAGAATATACCCTTTAATTTTTTGCTCTAAGTTGTGAAACACCCTGTATATATATATATATATATAATTATAAATATAGTTGCATAAATTCCTACTTAGAATAATTAATTAATACTAATGCATTTTAATATTATTATTAGTCATTTATTCGGCTAATATACGGATGGTTCCTTTAAAACAACTAGTGATTTTAGAGAAAAGTTTTGAATACATAAAATGATCGGATATAACAGGATAATTTATCAGTATTAACAACCGTTTATTGAAGCAATGGTTCTCAAATAGTAGAAACTTTTCTTCAGATTTCGACGATATAAATATTGTATAAAGTTGTATAACAATGATTTAGGAAATAATTAATCGAAAAAAATCTATTTATACGCGTGTTACCTAGGTTACGCTAGTATGTTATTTTCTTATATCCAAAATAGGAACAAGTTTAACTAATAAATTAATAATAAACTATCTGTCAGCTGTATCATTTATTTGTATTTGTTTATTACATAGCCAACAGTATTTCAAATTTTAGTACCACTTTTCTCGATATAATTGTTTTAAAAGCACTGGTTGTATACCAAAATGTAAAGCGTCATGGCATAATCTAAAATTCTGCTATTTTTTGCACTTGACTTTGTTTTATATTCGGCTCTGCATTCTGTTGCTATCAACGACACTACATGTAAACTTTGTTGTTTTTTTCACATAAACTAAGTGATAGTGAAACAAAGTACAGTTATATTTTTTTAACCAACTTTACACTAGAATTATCAATATTGTTATCATTATCCTTATCCTAAACTCGGTAAATTGCGTAGCTTCTGAACGCGAATACTGGACAGGGGCAAATAAAAGACAAAAGTTGTAATATGCAAAACTCGTTGAAGGGATAGGGACACATATCGAATATATTTGTATAGCGAATATATTCAGTTTGAGATCCGGCTTATATAGAGAAATAGACTGAGTATTTAGATGAGAATTTTTGGTTAAACCATTTCAAAAATAAAAGATCTAAAAATATGGTTCTAAAATAAATATATCATCACGCTTTTTACTCATTACTGAGTGTGGCACTCTGCTGTAGCAGATCTCGGTAAATGATATATTTCTTCACGTGAAGTGCAGTTACCAGCTGACAAATTAAGGCCCCCAAAGATATTAGTAGGAGCTACAGGGATAGTTTTAATGTTGTGAAAATTGTTTGTCGTCTGTGAAAATCGAAACCGGGTTCTCAAATCTACAGGCCGACTCGATACCACTGAGCCACCTACCCTATTAAAAAGATATATATATTTTCATTCTGATCACGAGAAAATAAATACCGTTAACTTTTAGATCCATATCTTGAAAACTAGAAGAGATATTTAAATTTAGTTTGGACCATTGTATTTCTCGTGCTCCAATTAACTCATAACCAAATGTTGAATATTTGGAAAATTTTAATTTAAAAAAAATTCTCTTGTCTATTTTTGAAAAACTTGAAGATCAGTAAACACCATTGAATTTCTCCCATTAAAATACAATACCAAGCAAGAATTGCAGAATTTTTCCTGTACGGATAAAAATAGGTGAAGCCTTAAAAATTCTTCAAAAAATGGTATATTTCTAGTTTTGTAATAAAAAATTTGTCTGTACGACTTGCGTATCTATGTATTTTTAAAAGGGAAATTAACTGGCATTCACAGGTTTTCATTGTTTCTTCAAATTTTTAAAATAAATGCCAAGAATTTTTTTGTAAAAAATAGTAAAGTTTAGATAATTGGAACACGGAAAATACAATGGTATAAACTACGTTTCAATATCTCGTTTAGTTTTCGAAATATGAACTCTCAAAAAGTTGAGATTTAAAAAAATAATAATAATCACTGTAACTCGGAAATGAAAAGAAATATTTATGAATGTATCTATACTATTTTGTACAACAGAAACTTAATCCCAATTACAGTACAGGGTCTGGACTCATCAAGCCGCAGTATAGTAGTTCATATATTTTTAGCTTGAGTGAGATTCGAACTTGGTATCTCCGGAATCAACTAACCATATCATATGTTCTAAATGATATTAAACCACATTTTAAAATTTTGTTTTCCTAAACTAGTTCAACAAAAAATTAACTACTTTGGCGTACTGTAGGGTTAATGCGCTGTTAAAACCATCTCCAAGCTTACCCCTAATCCGGCCCTGACACTCAAAACAATATTTCTTATAGAAGATAACACAATAGTCGTGCGTTATTATTCCAAAGGTGTTTCACAGTTATCAATTTCATAAAAACGTCCGCTGCTATTTTCCCTAACGTGTCACATAAGCTAACGTATACCTCGCTTCGTACAGATAGTACACCGAACACCTACACCGGGTCGTTGCGGGTGCAAACATCGTTGATAGGAATACATAAACATTCTTAAGACACAGCCGCGCATGTTAAGAAGCTGACTGGACTGCTGCGATCCCTTCAAACGCAACAGAACTCGTTGCCGTGATGCTGTGAAAAACTACGCGATGATAAACTGATTGCTAGTGATTGTAGTGTTGTTTAAAACTTTGTTGTGGTAACAATGTTGAAGTTTTGTTCGCCGTACGGAAAACGCAGGGAATACACGGTTAGTTAACTGTTATCGTTATATTTTGTGTTTGTTTGTTTTACTAATCAAAATGGCAGCACTGAGTTTTATTTGGTTTTATGTTCCGCATATTAGATTTTATTTTTTTATGGTAATGTTAACGGCAATTAAAGAACTTGAATACTTCTTTTTAGATGTATTCTAAAGCGAATTACTTGTCCTGTTGTGCACTCATGTGTCAACAGAATAACATTATTGTTTTTGATTGGTATAAATAGAAATAATTACAGCAAGACAATGCAATCTGCAACAACCTATGATATTATTGTAGAAAATCAAAAAGATTTAAAAATTAAATCATTTCTTGTATTGTAAAATGAGAGCCACAGGAGTAGATTTTTAAATTGGTGAAAATTTATTAATTTAGATGCAGAATTGAAAGCTTTAAAAGTTTTATTTAAAGCAATGTGCACGCAGTATTGTTTTCCCATGCAAAACATCTTTGACTCAACATTTCCTAACACATTCGGCATAAAAAGAAGGGTTAGTTACATCGTGTATCTACAAAAATATACAAATTTACAGAAAAATATATGGTGCTATTCTGTAATTTTCTATAACGCTACAGATCTATAAATCTAAACAAAAACGTATCATATTTGATTGTCAAATGGTATTATATGTATTTGTCAATAAAAATCTATGCGCTTTTGTTCAAATTTACATAACTTTAGCGTTATAGAAAAATACAGAATAACACCATTAGCAATGTTATTTATAAATCTCTGTCTGTCTCATAGCAACCAGTATAATAGTAACGTATCGTATGTTGCAGGTGAACCCGGGCAGCAAGGCGGCGGTGCACGGCATCCGCGAGGGCGACCTGATCTCCAGCATCAACGGACGCGCGACCGGCGGCCTCAGTAACGCCGAGGCGCACGCGTTGCTTCGTAGCGCCCAGGATACGCTCACCTTGGGCCTCAACCAGTGAGTATATTCAATATTACCTCCTCTCGAAATATATTATTTTCTACTATTGGAATCTTGCATGCTATTAGAGCTACGACACTGAATAGAATAGAAAGAAGAGACATCATACGGGCAAAAGTTAAACAAATATATTTTATTGTTTATTAATTTCCGCCATTTGTGTTAAACCGTCTCTTCCTAGAGTCATATACTCTTTTGTTCACTGTTTTTTTACGTTATTCTGCATAAGATATTTGTAATGAATAAATGATTGAAAGAATTTTCCAATTTTTTTTTAAAATAAATTTATCATGACGTATTTTAATCTATTACTGGGTGTGGCACTCTGCTCTAGCAGATCTCAATAAAAGATGGACATACACAGTGCCGGATTAAGGCACGGGCCCGAGGGACTACGGTCCCGTGCCCCCACTTTTTAGGGGGCCCAGAGTAAAGATTCAATTAATGTTTTATTTTATTATATGATATTTTTATATAATTTTTTTAAAATTGCCTGTCATTTATGAGTATCGAAAATTATGTACTGAATTCGATTGATTTTGAAAATATAATTAGAGATTTCGCAAAATCTAAAGTACGAAAAGTGACTATGTAAACTGTACGACTGTCTTTTTATGATTCAATCAAGTTAAAGCTATAATACATGTATTTGTTACTGATTTGTAAAATATTAGTTTAAATAATTTGCTGCAATAAACTTTCAATAATTACTGGTCATTTCAATCATGTAAAATCTGTGGGGGGCCCCCGATCAACACAGGCCCCGGGCCCTTCAGAAACTTAAAACGGCACTGGACGTACAGCAGTTTATAGCGGTAAAATTTCGACTCCCAAAGCCTTCCATATTCCTATAATTTCTGCCAAAACATCTTTAAGAATGTAATTTTCTTAAAATGTCTCCCAAATCGTCTTCAAGGCCGTCATATTTGATTAAATTTGATAAAAACAAGTATATTTTGAAATACAATTTTTGTTCTCTTCCTGCCAACTGTTGCTGACAAATAAAATAAAAATGTTGAATTCATTTTCCATTATTATTTGCACGAATTTAGGTTAATCTCGGAAACTAGGTGTATCGTGTATCGTATTTGTACACTAACTTCAAATTACTAGAGCATGAAACTAAAATTTAACAAATTGTCAATACAATTCACAAAGAGTGTATTGTACAGTATAATACCTATATAGGTAGTATAGTATTGAACACTGTAAATGAGTATTTCGACATGAACTTTTACTCGTAATTTTGTAATGTATAGAGACGCAGAAACATAATATACCTATTCGAACCCAGATTGATTGCTTTCGAAAACGTAAAAAGTTTTCATGGCGAACCATAACTTAACCTAAAATTGACTATTATTACTGACTTTGATTCTTGAAATATTAACTAACCGTTGTTTATTGTTTAATGCCAGGAAAATTAAAATTATCCAGTTAATTATAAGACCAAAATTAATCTAATTAATTAACTTCAATTATGCTAATTATCTTTGCCCATCACTTCAAATGTTTCACACATGTTTCTCCATCTTCAACTATTTCAAACACTAAATAACAATTGGGGTAGGTGGCTCAGTGGATTTTAAGAACCCTGGTTCGATTTCCACAGCCGACAAACAATTTTCACCAAATTAAATCTACCCCTGTGGCTCCCCCTCTACTAACATTTTTGGGGGTCGTGATTTGACGGCTGATAATCACACTTCACGCGACATATATCACTGCTACGGCAGAGTGACACACCCAGTAATAGGTAAAAGGCGTGATGATATATTTATTTATTTATTTACAAAATAACAATTTAATAGCGCTAACCACAAAATTAAAACAAAATAACAAACATTTCACAGAACAAAAATAATGTAGTTAAAATAGTCATTTGTTAAACTAAATATATATTTATTTAATAACAATTGATGAAATCAAATTTTTATTTTACAAGTCCCGAAATCAAATCTCGCCGTTGTCCAAATTTTTCTCTCTAAATTAAAAGTATGTTCAGCTTTTGTCTAATTTAATCGTGTTATAAAATATGTGCTTTTAAAAGTTCCAATAGGGAGTCACGTACAAGATGATAATTTGAATTTTTGTGAGAAAGCATTTATACCTATGTATTCTTTACCTTCATATTTAGGCACTTCATTTGTCAAAACGTAGAAGTGCGATTTTTTCAACAAGACAAGCGCATCAATCTTCCTTTATAAGAAATGGGATGTTTCAAAATATTAATATAATGTTTCTATAGTATATTTCCAAATAAAAACATTTTGAAAAATGTGAGCAATTTGTTGTGCTTGAGAACAATTTCCGTGAAACATTCTAAATGCTAAAAATAAATCAAAGTTTTAATGAAGAATACTTTTAATTCAAATTTATTCTGCGACTGAATGTACCTGTCATTAAAAATTAAAATAATTTGATGTATAAAATGAATACAGCAGCTCTGAAAGGTATTTCAATATTATTAAAAATAGACATGAAACTATTTTTTATTATCTGTAATCTCATTTATAATTTGACATTTTGGTGCTTTCACATGTAAATAATAAATTATTTAATTAATAATTGTAGGTTATTTTCTAGTGTTTCAATACTTAAAATTGACTTTCTTTTATTTCAGAGGTGTAACAGGATCCCCAAAACGAAGATCGCAAAAATTAGCTCAAGAAATTAAAGAAGAAAATTTAAAAAGTAAGTTTATTTTCTTCTTTTACATTATATATTATTCAATTATTAGGTAAGTGACTCAGTGGTATCGAGTACATTTGAGAACTCGGGTTCGATTCTAGCAACCGACAAACAATTTTCACTAAATTAAATCTACCCCTGTGGCTTCCGCTCCACTAACGTCTTTGAGGGCCGTGATTTGACGACTTTCACGCTAATAAATATATCACTTAGCGAGATCTGGTACGGGAGAGTGCCACACCCAGTAATGGGTAAGAAGCGTGAAGATATATTTATTCTATTTTTATTATTCATCACTTATTATGGCAAAAAATGTAAACTAAATATATCTTCACGTTTTTTACCCATTACTGGATGTGGTACTTCGCCGTAGCACATTTCGATAAATGGTATATTTATGCGGCCACCAAAGATGTTAGTGGAGGGGTAACTAAAGGAGAAATTTTAATGTGGTGAAAATTGTTTGTCCCGCAGTCCTGTAGTAGGGTAGTGTGTGATTAGCGTCTCCCTATTTGAATACGAAGTACTCAAGTTCGAATCTCACTCAAGCTAACAATAAATGAACTACCACATTGATACTCGGTCGGTCCGAATTTTGTACTGTAATTGGGATTAACTTCTTATTGTATAGAGTAGCCTAAATAAGTAAATAAATGCCAACCACTTCAATTATGTTTTATATTAATATTGATAAAAGAGAATATTGTTTAACTAAATTTAGTTATGCATTTGCAATTTTATTTTGCGATTACATTTTGCGCTATAAGTTAAATACACAATTTTGTTTCGAAATAGAAGTAGATGATGAATGATGATGGATGAAACTAAGAGATATTTTTTATTTGCCTCCCTATCAATTTTAGACTTTGTTTGAAATTGTTGTATTACTTTCTAGGAACCAGTGTAACAAGCTCTTCCAGTAGTATCAGTAACGTATCAACGATAATTCATACGATATCGAATTCGCAACAAAACAACGACTCACTTCACTCGAATGGTGTTGATAACCACAGTAAGTATAACCTTATACTGTTACATTATTATCATTTTATTCCATAAACACAAACTAGTAAGACTTTAGGTTAAATGTTAATCAATTCATTTTTTTGCCACTCATGGTAGAATTTAATTCAAAATGTGGTCATTTATACGCGACAAACTGATAAGTAAAGCCCGGATATTTAGGCCCTTAAAAACACCCAAATAAGCAGGCAAATAGGCCGGTAATTACTCTAAAATAGGCGGGATTTTAGGCAGCCTAAATGTAAATAATTTGTTTTAAAAATTATAAACTAATTCTTTTTCTAATATTGGTACTCGTATCTACTCTTCGTTAGAAAAAAAGAATCATTTTAAACAAAAATTAACGCAATCTGAAAAATAATAATAAAATAATAATGTAGGGTTCTCATTTTATTAACTATTATGCAAATTCAAATTATGTAGTATACTTTAATTCATAAAATATTACGAGCAATTGCTCTATGAAATTTTCGGAAAGGGGATTGTCTTCGGTCTGTCAGAACTTGCTTGTAAGTTTTAAGAAGGATTTAAAGAATAGTGCTACCCCTTGACACTTGACACGAAAATATTTCAAATAAAATTTGTATAGAATTTAATTCTGCATCTAAATTAACCATATACTGCGCCATGTAGTAACTTATGTGAATTTTCTTCTAAGCATCATTGTTGACAATCTGCTGCATCCTTATAAGTTATGAGTTATAAGACTGTTTATTGTGTAATGACAATTAATGGATACTAGAATACGCATGTGCGAAAGATGATCTCATGTCGGTCTAGATTATTTTTTTAATATTTTTCCCGATAACTAAGGTCCTTTTCCTTACATAATATTATATTTTAAATGATATTTAAAAATGTAGGATTAACACAAGTCATTTTACTTATTTCATTGCCGCCTTATCTATTATGGGGCAACCTACAATATAGTGAAAACCAACCAAATTTATTTTAACTTGTTTTGTTATTAATTTAGATTATTTTTTTTTAATTTAAGGGGTAAGGCCACTCTAGACAAGGAAAAAAAGGGTCATCTTCTAGATTTTTTTTAACGAAATCTAAACGTGCTGCTTAAGAACTGTTTTTGGATCTTTATTTAGTGGTCTTTAAACTTTATTTAAAATTTTTTTTTTAAGAAAATATTCAAAATTGTCGTCAGAAATTTAAAAAAATGGCCACTCCTCTCGGCGCGTAGAGCAAATCGGGCGAAAACATTCCGGGAACAGCAATAGACCTGGATCAAAAAGGGATATGTTTTGTTAATCTCTGATGTATACTCTAAAAAACTACGGGCTGAATTTTGAAAATTTGGATTTTTAACAAAATGGCGCACTAAATTTCTGTATAAAAACAACCATAAAAAACGAATGAAGCACTTAAAAAAAAAGCCCCCGTAGTTTTTGAGTATTTTATATCTAGAATAAGAAATAAAATGATTCAGCACGATCCATCAATTAGTATTTCAGATTTCTTTTCGCCCGATTTTGAAAATATGATTTCCAGAAAAACGCGTTTAAAGTTTCGAGTCATATATACATATATAAATACTAGTACTAATAGATATATGCTTTTTTTTCCTCTGAAATACTTCCGCGCGGCATTTAAATTCATTGTTCCTAAGGGTTTAAATTATAATTTAAGCATATTAAAAAAAATGCATTTTTTAAAAATTCTAGAGTGGCCTTACCCCTTAATAAAATTACTAACATAAAAAAATCATAATTCACAAGCCCATGAACTTGGATACCAAACTTTTCTTCCTAGAAATTAAAGTAATTTGAAATTAACAGTTTGACAAGTCACGTCACTATCAATTGGTTTTTATTACTCTGTATATATTATTTATACGAGGTCTGTTCAAAAAATACATAGACTGTTTGAATTGCGCGGGCCCAGTTGGATCCAGGGAAATCCGCTTGGTGTCGCCTTTTTCGAAAAGATCAGCTGATTACAAGGCAGTTTTTTGATTTCTAATACCAGTATGAGTTGGTTAGCTACACAGTTGTTTGTGAAGTGTATTTTGTTCATTTTGCGGATTGTAGAATGAGTGTCTTGAACGAGCAAAGAGTTGCTGTGAACCAGACTTACTACATATAAAATCTTAAGCGTCTGCGAGACGCTATCTGGCGGAAAAGGCCAGAAATGTGGAAAAGTCGTGACTAGTTTTTTTTATCACGATAACGCTTCAGCCCATTCAGTCCTCAGAACTTGTGAGTTTTTTGCCAAACACTCGATCACTGTTCTTGTGATTTCTTTTTGTTCCCCAAACTCAAAAGACCTTTAAAAGGAAGAATATTTGAGACGATTCCTAAGATTGAGGCAAATACGACGAAAGAGCTGAAGAGCATCACAAAAGGAGCATTCCAGGACTGTTTTCAAAAGTGGAGACACCGTTAGGATAAGTATGTGCATCGTGAAACGGAGTACTTTGAAGGTAACCCAGATATGTAACTTCAAAATAAGGTATATTTAGTTTTATGACGTGAGTGTACGTATTTTTGGAACAGACCTTGTATATCAGGGATGGCGAACCTTTTTTGATGTCCGTGCCACAAAGTCAAAAAAATTCTTTTTTAAATAGGTAACGTGCCACAATAAAATTTCATTCGAAATGTTAGCGTGGTGAAACTATACGTAAGAATAATTAAATAAACAAATAAAAGCAATTCTTCTTTAAACAATTTTTTATTAATCAATGTTTTACAAAAAGCAATATGCTAGAAACAAAATTCACGTTAAAAACAGTTGTTTTTAATGTGATTTTTGTTGCTGATAATGATTTAATATCTGGTTCATATTTAGTTAATTTCAACAGTACGCATGCAGAGCTCGACTCATCCGTCATTCTATTCCTATATTTAATTTTTATAAAATTTAATTTTGAAAATAGAGATTCACATGCCCACGTCGATGAAAATATTGACAAAATTGCCTTTGCTAATATTTTTATACAATTAAACGTGTCAGGAATTGAATTCCATGTAGTTAGAATTTCATCTTCTGCAATTTTATTTATTTTATCCAATAATCGATTACTTTCAATAATTTCTAAATCATTTCTTAAATCAACAAATTTTTGGTTCCATATGGTACTTGACTAAAATTCAACTAATTCCATTTCTAATTCATTAAAATTTTACCACTCAAGGACTTTTAAATTTAATTTTTCAAATGGTATTGTATCAGGATAAACTGCGTAAATCTTGCAGAAAATTCCTGAATCAAGGATTGAATTACCATTGAAAATTCTTTCGTTAATGACTCTTTATTTGGCTTTTCGTGACATTCACTTTCAGAAAAAAAAAATTTGTATTCGGAAAATATTTATATGAATTTGAAAGAATATCAGGATTAAAAAAGTGTAGATTAATAATTTTTAATTCATTTCTATCAAAAAAAGATAACTTTGATTTTGTGCGTGCCATCAAAATTTTCAAACGTGCCACTTGTGGCACGCGTGCCATTGGTTCGCCATCCCTGTTGTATATGTATATAAAATGTAGAATTCGCAAATAGTAAAATTACGTGACGAGTTAGCAATTAGGTAAACAAAAAAAGCAATTACACAAAGTTAAATAGAAAACACAAGTTACATATAGAAGACACAGGAGTGTAGGATATTTATCTAAGCATCAAAGGTGCGGTGTACGACATCGAACAATTAGTTCCGCCGAAGACGAGTGAGTCATCCGTGGCACGCACAAGAACCACCTCACTATCTCAATATGTCGTCTTACCTCGCCTGGTGTAGACGAACTAACGAGTAGATCACATAGTGCCACATATAATTATCGTGCATCGCGATGCACCGAAATGCAATGTCCGTCCGCAACCGCGTCCGCGCTGGCGTGCTTTCGATGCGGCGGTCGCTGGAGCCTCGTGCTGAAACCATGGCAACGGAAACGCAATAAGGCCGCCGCCTCCACTGACGCTGCTGCCTCTGCGAACCGACGAACCAGAGAATTCGATGGGAAACGTATAAAAATGCGAGATTTGATCCGGAAGAGGAATGCGCTTGGTATGTAAGCGACGTGGTTCACTAATATAAAGTTTTTAAGCTGTTTACCGGATTTGCTTTCGTTCGTTCGTGTTTTTGATTTATAAATACGTTTTGTTATTTTATTGAAAAACATGAATAAAAAGTAAATGAAGTAGTGTTTATTTTAATTTACCTATAAAATAATGAATTATTTACATAACTATAAAGCAACATAAAATTGCTGTTATTGTTTTGTTGGTAGCTTACACACATAAAAATTATTGTATTTTATACTTTTATTACTCTTTCTTATATATTCAAGTATTTATAACAACTAAGTGTTATTTTTATTTCAAAATAATATGATATTCAGGCTTGGGCGATATTTAAGTACATTGTTAAATACTTATGCTTAAGTATTTTTTAAATTGAATCTAAAACACTTTAATTTTAGTGTATAGTTGACATTGTCCAAAATTATGGAATTTACAAGAATTTTTTGCAAAACATTCTTAAAATAATTAAAAATATATAAATATATCATCATGCCTTTTACCCAAATAACTGAGTGTGAGACTCTGCTGCAGCAAATCTCAGTAAGTGATATATTTCTTCGCGTGAATTACGGTTACCAGTCGTCGAATCACAACTCCTGAAGATATTAATGGAAGGGAGGACACAAGGGTAGTTTTAATGTGGTGAAAATTGTTTGTCGGCTCTACTTGAACCCTATTTTGCTTATAAGTCAATTCGGACACGAGAAATTCAGTGCCGTTGAGCTCATCCTCACATTATGTTAAGTTTTTAAGATAGAGCGTTCGGATTTTTTTTCAAAATTTTATCTCATTTCTACATTTCCAAAGATATATATCAAAAACTAAACGAGATATGGAAACGTGCTCAACGACATTGAATTTCTCGTGCTCCAGTTAACTTATAAACAAGGTTTCAGCAATTTTTTTTTACCGCCGAAATTTTCTCAAAAAACTGTTTTTTAACATTATCTCAAAAACTAGAAGACATATGCACTTGGAATTATTACCAATGAATTCAGTGAGTCAAAATACATATGTATGTAAATTTTCATTAAAATATTCTTACGATTGAGAGTTTTAGTGAACATTGGCCTAAAATCTGAAAAAACCAAATTGCATAAAATTGGATAAAAATTTGTTTATAAGTTAATTCGAGCATGAGGAATTCAATGCCGTTGAGTAAATTTTCATATCTTGTTTAGTTTTTGAGATATCGCCTCCGGAAAAGTGATTTTTTTTAGATTTTTTGCTTTTCCGAGGCTATATCTCAAAAACTAAACGATATATGAAGGTGCGCTCAACGGCGTTGAATTTCTCGTGCTTCAGTTAACTTATAAACAAAGTTTTAGCAATTTTTATTTTTTTCAAATTTCCGCAGAAATTTTCTCAAAAAACGTTTTTTTAACCTTATCTCAAAAACTAGAAGATATATGCACTTGGAATTTTTACCATTGAATTAAGTAGGTCAAAATACATATGTATGTAAATTTTCATTAAAATATTCTTACGATTGAGAGTTTTAGTGAAAATTGGCCTAAAATAGGAAATAATTAAAAAAATAAATTGCATAAAATTGGATACAAATTTGTTTATAAGTTAATTCGAGCATGAGGAATTCAATGCCGTTGAGTAAATTTTCATATCTTGTTTTGTTTTTGAGATATCGCCTCCGGAAAAGTTATTTTTTTATATTTTTTACTTTTCCGAGCCTATATCTCAAATACTAAACGAGATATGAAGGTGCGCTCAACGGCGTTGAATTTCTCGTGCTTCAGTTAACTTACAAATAAAGTTTCAGCAATTTTATTTTTTTTCAAATTTCCACAAAAGATTTTCCAACAAACGGTTTTTTAATATTGTCCAAAAAACTAGGAGACATACTTGTATGTACTTGGAAATTTAGCTACTGAATTCAGTGGGTCAAAATACATACATATTCCTACGATTTAGAATTTTAGTGCAAAATTGGCCAAAAAAAAAACAATTACATAATGAAATAGCTTAAAATTGGATAGTTTTTGAGATATAGTCTCAGAAAAGTGATTTTTTCCCAAAATTTACTCATTTTAGATTTTATACTTTCTCAAAGCTATATCTCAATATGTACGACAGTTAATTTTATATCTAGGTCACATGTAATTAATCATTATTGTCATTTTATAACCTTGAAAGTCATATCTTAAAATAATTATAATAAAATATGTTCTATTCTATTATCTAGACATACTTACAAACTTACAAATTCTAGTTGTGTAGTCATAGAAAATCACGCGTGTAACGGATAAATTACAACACGGGCCGTACTTCATCCTCATGAGTAGTAGCTATCATTACACGCTCATTGAATAATGTAATAATTCCACTTATAATTAGTTGCACCCCTAAACGTAAAATTTTAAATTTAGTTTTAACTTATGTGGAATAATTATCATTGCTTTTATTTATATAAACCAAGTTCAAAATATAATTTTATTTTTTTAAATTTATATACCGGACCGACTGCTCAGGTCATATGCCGATATGTCTTTTGTATGGCCGCCACGGGCGGGACCCGAACCCACGACCTTATGGTCGTCTGTCAAGCCCTCAACCCGTGCGGCCACCACGCGGGACAATGTAATTTTTAATGATAATTATTGTGCAACCTCTTCATCAAAGATAACAAACCCCAAGAGAACCGCGACACAGAGTTTGGACAGCCCTGCTATAGCGTGTAGTGATTCAATTATAGACAAACCACGATAAGATACAAATTTGCGTATAGCAATCCTATTGAATCAAGTAATTGATTAGCCAAGAGTAATTCTATTGCGTTATCAGAATTATATACATTGACATAATTGAGTCGAGAGTGTCTTCCGATACGGTTGGCTAGCAATGCCATGCCACCGCTCCTTCATTCAATTAGTCCTATTCACCACTTCACAGTCAAACCGAGGCGCACAGAACTGGGATATCTCTTTCAATGACAGATTTACATAAATAAGCAAATTATAATCGAATCCAGCCAGCAGCGTATTCGTATTCGTGGTTTGTGTGGAAAATTTGTTCCAGATGCTTCAGAATTAAACACAAAAAAGAATTAAATTATCACTGAATTTATAGGATTATTTATGTTTAACTACAAATATAGTACTCGTATATGATATGGTTAGTTGATTCCGGAGATACCAAGTTTGAATTTCACTCAAGATAAAAATATATGAACACCACAATGCAATTGTGCAGAATTTACTTTCAAACAAGGACAGGGCGATGCTTCTTACATTTACATTACATTACATAATTTTAAAGTTAAATTTTATGACAGAAAAATTCGGATGACTTTAAAATTATCTTCATTACTGTACGTTCAGTCGAAGTCATATGTTAAAAATTAGTTCGTGGAATGATTCCCTATAAATCAGAACTGTGTCGCTGTAGACGAAACCCGTTGTCAATGCCTATCATAGATATAGGAGTCTTTGGGATCGATGCTACGTTAGACACTATGACAGAAGAATTCGGTTGATGCCATACGTCGGACACAGGTGACGTGGTGTAGCGGTTAGCATCTCTGCCCGGCAAGCGGAGGGTCCCTGGTTCGAATCCAGGCGTCATCTGAATTTTTCTGTCATAAAATTTAACTTTAAAATTATCTTCATTACTGTACGTTCAGTCGAAGTCATATGTTAAAAAAAAATATCTGCAATTTATTTGAAAAGAGAAAAAAAATGGCGGTTTTTATTTTAATAAAATAATTCTAGGTTCCCATTTGAAAAATAAAAGTTGATAGTCGTATCATGTAAACCTGACTTTATAAAAAAAATCCATATGTGCTATAAAATAGTATATTTAATATCCTAAAACTTCCATATGAAGAAAAATTTTCTATTTCGTATAATAAAAAAGTTGGGGAGGGGGGGTTCGTCTTCCCAGACTCACCCTGTATGTCTCTTGTCGAGATCTGCTACAGCAGAGTGCCACAGTCAATAAATGGCAAAAGGCGTGACGATATATTTACTTGATTTTTTAATACAACGTTCGATAACTATGGCTAGTAGCAGTAGCACAAGCTCTGTTCGCCTGTGTTAAGAGCAGTGTATTTGAGTGTTTTAGCTATCTGTAACAAGTTAAAACTGTGCTCTTAGAACACCCAAAAACAGAGCTTGTGCTACCAGCAAATGAGTTGATGTGATGTAAAGAGGAATAATATGCTGCAGCTGTAATTAGCATCGAGTTATGTGAATATAATGACGATATGAATAAACAAAGTGACAGTCGAAACAAACGTTGAACAGCATTTCCTTTTCATATATGATTTACTTTCGTCGGTGTTTTATGGATATCAACAGATTGGATAATATACCATGTATCCGTGTTTTCAACGTAAGCTTCATTGTTGTTTGAAATTCGGATTCATTGTTCAAGGCTGGCCTGTTGTTTGCTTCGACCGTTACGAATTTGAGATTTTTTATTTAAATCAGTAGAAATGGAATAAATGCACGAATACAATATTACAAGTACGTGACAATTCATTAGTGAAAATTCATTATGAAAAGAAATATCTCTAGCAAGACGCTTCTAGAATTGTGTCATTGGAAGAACAATCATTTTAATATTACTTGAAGTTGTGCTTATTTATGCATTGTCATGATTTTATTAGCTTCGCATTATGTATTCTAAACAATTAAACATGGTTGATTTTAAATTATTTTAAATAAGACACAGACTGAATAGCGACATATAATATGCTAAATTATTACCAATTTTACCCATTGCTAGGTAGTATATTTTAGGGTTGTACCGTGGTCAATTGACCAAAAATATTTGACGGCCAAATAATACGGTCAAATAATCTAAATGGAACCGCCACGACATCTGTTATTTAATAGAAATAGCTACTTACTATTATTACATGAATATATCTAGTTTGGTATTCTGGGTTCTGAATTTGCTATATAAATAAATTACAATTTTAATTGTGATTTTTATTAAATGTTGGTCAATTGACCGGTCAAATAGTCGGTCAATTGACCGAAAAATATTTGACTGGTCAAATGCACAACCCTACTATATTTACTTGTTTAATTTGTTTTTATTTTTATAGTTATTTTTATTTTATCTTTGTTAGTTAGCGACACCGGAAAATAGGACTTTAACAATAAATGTTGTAGAACAATTCTACAATAAAATCAATAAACAGAATAAATTTTGCATGCTTTAAACCGGCAGAAATTAAATTGAAAATGTTGAACAATTAGCTTAAATATAGGAATAGCCTTGGCAATGAAACAAAATTATGAGAAGAAAAAATAATTTTGAATTATTAATTTTTATGATGAAATTCATTTCTTTCACTAATTAAGTAATTATCCACCATTTTTTTTAAATTCACTTTAATTAAAGACTGGCAACAAATTCATGAAACAAGGAATATTTTTCTGCTGACAGATAAAACGTGAAGCATTTGTTTAATTTTGTTTCATTTCCAAGGCTATCCCTAAATTGAAGCTAATTTTCAACATTTTCTGTTTAATTTTTGCTGTTATAAAGCATGCAAAATTAATTCTGTTTATTGATTTTCATGTAGAATACAATATTTATTTGAAGGTTTTTTTTTGTCTAAAATAATAAGGGAAGCAGGAAATTATAAAAAAAATGATTTCACATATTCCGGGGTCGCGGTATTTAAAACAAATAGTACAAGACGTCATTTTTTGATATCTTGTGGATTGCAGAACATGTTTAGAAAATAATTATGACTTAGTTAATATTTTGAATGAAAGCAATAAACAGTTTACATCATAACATATTGAGTCTCGATGAAATATTCTTAACAGACACTCCCTTTGGCAGTTCTCCAATTATTTAAAAAATGACGTCAAAATGAAAGCTGACGATAGCTCAACGCATCAGCATCAAATCTGAAGCCTCGCTTACATAAGCCTCCCACACCTCACACATTCAGATCCAACATAAACAAGTCAAGCGTCGATATAGAGTATAGTGAGCGTAAATCCCGCAAAATGACTATCGAATGAAATGACGTAATTCCGTCCCGTTTCGTTCCGTATCATTGTATGGATTTAAGGAGTGCTTGCTGCCTGACCTGACACTGTTTGGTTGAAATAGTTTCGGATGAGTGATCGGATTCAATGCCTAACCGTGCCCTCGTGTCACTCCCTTCCTCTCGCACACAAACACACTCAGCACTCAGCGCCAGTTACATTGGCGTACCATACATAGAATTTCCACAAATAAATAAATATATCATCACGCCTTTTGCTCATTGCTGGGGCTGGCATTTTCCCGTACCAGATAATTTATGCCTTTGACAAGTAATTACCAATCGTCAAATCTCGACCCTTAAAGATGTTAGTGGTGGGGGAGCCACAGGGGTAATAATGAAGTAAAGTTTGTCTGTTGCAACAGGGTTTGAACTCGGGTTCTTAAATCCACAGACAGACGCGATTCCAAGGAGCTATCCTCTCTACTTCTTAATATTGATTTCAATTTTAATAAACCAAAATTATGTATTATAATATTAAGGAATTTTGTTTTATTACTTAATATTTATTTATTTATTTAATCCCAATTATAGTACAAGGTCCGGACTCAACGAGCCGCAGTGTGGTAGTTCATATTATAATATAAAAATTATATAAACTACTACTACACTACGGCTCGGTGAGTGCGGACCCTGTACTGTAATTGGGATTAAATTCCTGTTGTACAGAGTAACATAAATAAATAAAATAAAATATAATTTTTAGCTAGAGTGCAATTCGAACTTGCAGTCTCCGGGTTCCAATACAACCCCATAATACTTTACCATATTAGATAGTTAATTTGTGAAAAGAAACAAGGTCTTGGTATCTCTATTTCTATAGACCCTTATTTTCTAAATAGCAAGTGAGAACGAATAGAAGTTAGACTGATTTAATTTCTTATTTATTCCAACAAAATTTAACTTATATAAAATATAAAAGTATCAAATATAAATCTTGTTTATTTTTATATAGTTAGTCATGAAACTGAAACAAATGGGCAACGTTATAGTTGTCAAATATATTTTGCACTACCTACTCATTTTTCTATAGTTACCAGTCTAATTTTTGCCCCGTTCAAGTGAATTTACCGATTTCACAGTTCTTAAATATAATACAAAATAAGTCTTTTTTACAACGGTCCGCTTTTGACATTTCGTTATTATTTTCGTGTCGTTGCAATACTTTTTAATCGATCTGCAACACTAAATCGTTGAGTGATTTATTAGACAAATAAATAAAATTTAAATTAAACCAATGATAATGTAGTATTTACTTTTTTCTAAACGATTTATCGTTAAAAATATGTAAAGTATGTAAAATAATTAATTTTCATCAAGTTTCCAAATTAATTACTCGATTAATTAACTTTTCAAATAAATTTAGCAAGTTTGAAATATTTATTATATTTTGTATAGTCAGATTTCATTTTTTTTTTTGAATCGGTCCAAAAAATGGTAGTATTAAAGATCAATTGATAAAAGTATTAATGGATCAAGAAAACAAAGAATTGAATAAAATCATCAATGATTAGATAAATTTTGACGTAATGATATATTTTTACACATTGTTATTATCTTGAAAAATATTTGACCTATTACTAATTGAACATGAGCTATGTAGGTCCATTTTCATATTACAAGAGCGTAATAAAATGTGGCTGTATACATATTGAAATGTGTTGAAATATTGTACGTCGTCTATCGTATATATAAATATAAATATCTATTTCCGAATGATTCATGTACTTATTAAATGACAATGGCCTTATAGAATAAATATAATTATAAATTAAAATGAAGAACGTATGACTAATCACATTCCTATCACTGTTTATTTACTATCTACTAGTTTTCTATAACTTACTATATTTACCACTCAGTTATTTTATTATCCAATTGGACGAAAAGTTATACTTTTCCAATGTGTTTTCGATCCGCAAAATTAATTATTATATATTGTAGACAACAAGAAATACACTACGAGAATCTCTGTTTTCTACAATCATTTAGATATCTGCTCATTATAAATGCATGTCGATGTTACGGAAATATATTAATTTATAAATTAAAAGGGTAAATATATCGTAGTCGGAGAAGAATCTCTTGCATGGAATGACTGTTTCATGCTTGTGAAACAATATACTAATTCTAGCGTTGGCCGTTAAAGTGATAAATAAATTTACTATTATTTTTGTATAATTTGATCGGACAAAGGACTAACATTCGTTAGGGGCCTACACATTAAATCCAAGTTTGGGTTAGTTGTGACAACTTATTCGCCATTTTGTAAAAAAAACTGTTTGTTTTTTATCTTTGTTTAAATAGGAAAAATATAAATTTCCTATAATTTATTTTCACTTATCTTCCTAAAGCATTGATTCCTACCGGAATTTTTGTAAGTGCATTCCAATAACGTATTATTCTGCAGGAAAGAAATACGAGTGCAGATTATGTTATTGAAATGCACGATAAAACACTTCCCGGATATAAATTAATGCTCGAGGGCAGATTTGGTAAGAAAACCGTAATGACACCAACACCAAAAAGTAAAAATAATTAAGTTTTTATATTTTGCTTAAAATAATTAAGTTATGATAAAATACTAATGGGGTAGGTGACTCACTGCGGACAAACAATTTTCACCAATTTAAATCTACCCCTGTGGCTCTCCCTCTACTAACATCTTTGGGGAGCGTGATTTGTCGGCTGGTAACCGCACTTCACGCGAAGAAATATATCACTTACCGAGATCTGCTACGGCAGAGTGCCACGCCCAGTAATAGGTAAAAGGCGAGAGGATATATTTAATATTTATTTATATAATAGAATACTCGTAGTATATCTATGGCAACTTGAATCAAATAAATAAAATTGACAATAAAAATTTATTTTCAAATGTCAAATTGATATTTTTAACACGAAAAAAATCAACTATTAATTTTGCATATTTAAATCAAATAATGAAATATTTCCGACAAATTTTTATATTGTCATGATAACCATGTTTAATACAATGGTTGTTAATTAGTGTCGTACGATTTTCTCTAAATTTTTAAATTCAAATTGTTCTTATTTCTATTTTGTTGATCGCAAAGGCGGCGCTTTGATTAAACGGGGCTCTAGTCTGCAGCCCATAAAGACACGTCTGAATCTGCCCCTGCGATCGGATAATAATAACAGTAGAAAAAGTAAGCTTTTCCGGACTCGTATAGCCTCACCATTGTCACTATCATCCAGAAATATAACACAATATATTTATAATTTACCAATAAATAATCAATTACTTCATAATTTAAGAGTACCATTGTACATCTTGGTACAATGAAGCTTTTAGTTTAACCCAAGTTTAAATGAAAATGAATATATTGAACAGTAAACGGTGACAATAGTTAGGCGATTTCGAAAGCAAACGTTGTGCAAATCTGTGGTGTTAGTAGGAGCGAGCATGTCACCTGCACGCGGTTCCGTGCATTCATGTCCTGTTCCGGTCCGATGTGTGGGGGGGGTGGGGGCGGGGGTGCGGCACACGTGATTATGCACCGCATATCCCATGTAACACACCGCGACTCTGTCACAGTTATCTGATCATTTGCTATGTGTGATGTTTGATGTCCCGCGCTCGACGAATAGTTCGAGTATTGTGTTGTGGATACTTGTGAACTGTGTGTGCGGACTATATCTTCGATTTGGACTCTGGTTCGTCTGTGTATGTTTCTTATATCAATTTTACTTTACTTGTTTTTTATTTATTATTATAAAAGCCTGTGAATTGATATTAAGTGTGCCGGATGTCTACTTTTTTGTAATTATTAGTATATATATATATATATATTATGACCTTAACCAAAAGTAGGCTTATTTTTGCTTCATATGCGGATCGAAAGTTAGCTATTCTCTCTCTAAGAAGAAAAGTTATTGTTTTCTGCCCTTATATTTTTGCTTGGTTTCATAGCAACCCTCAGTAGAATCTTAAATTTATGCTATATATAGTAAGTGTTCCTAAATTCTTATTTAAATGACAAGAAAGATTGTATAATTAATCAATTAATTAAACGTCAATTGTAGTACTTCCACAGTCATACACTTTTCTCAAATTATACAAGTAGCTATTAATAATATTAATACTAAATATACAATTGCTTAAATAACTAAAATTTATGTATGACACTGGCGAATTTGAAGCTAAATTTATTGGAGATTCAGTAAATAAAATAAGCAAGTAGCACATTTGCTGACAAATTATTTTGCTTTTTCCAATCCATGAAAATTTCATACTCTTTATCATATCGGTCTTTGGACTTGCTCGGTAATAAATTTTCAACAGCCGCAGTTGCTTGATTTAAGATCTCAGGAGGAGTACTTGAAAATACCGCCTCATACTCATTTTCATCTATATTTTCCAACATTATAAAGAAATCTTCTCTGTCAACAATATTACTTTTGACACAAATATATTCAATAGATTTTTCACATAAGATATTGTTTTCAACAACTTTTGTTATCACCTTGGATATGTTCTTACCAAAAAATTAAACATTTTGAAATATTTATTATTAATTATATTGATAAAATATAAATATGAACGATTTCAGAAAAAAAATAGTATACATAATACGTCACGAAAGTGTTTTACTTGACTCAGCGAATTAAAATACTCGGCCTGACGGCCTCGTACTTCAAACAACCGCTTCGTCAAGTAAAGCATCACTTTCCTGACTTATTATGTAATATACTATTGTTACCTAGCAACCCTACCACACATTACCGTAGTATTTTTACAATACTAGTACTGTAAAGTTTCACTTTCCGGACTGAAAGCACTAATATAAACATTGAAATATGATACAGTATGACATATAAGTGTAAATTCAAAACATGTTTAGAATTAAAAACTGTATCCAATGTACAAATCTATTAATATCATTCGCTGGTACCACGAGATAGACGTTAATTAAAAGTGACATCTTTAAGCTGTTTACAGAGTGCTATGAGAAATACAAGAAATAATTTTTATATTGATAGACATGTCAAACATTTTATTTTGCTTGGCAATCTAAATTAACTTCTAAGTAGTAATAGAATAGTATATTGTGATATTAATGAGGAAAATATTTAATTTGCAAAACGAGTACGAAACTTTCAGCACGAGCGACAGAGAGTTTTGCAATGGCCCTTTCGTGAGTAACATACTATTTGTTTCAATATTAAATGTAAAAATTACATTTTTACGTTTGCGATACAATAAATTTAATAATTATTTTATATAAATCAAAGGAGTTGTATTTGCAAATGCACATCACGTTTCCTTGGTCACCATGTCAAATGACATTTCCCTCACTCAATTCAATTATGATAACAGTTTTCCTGACTAGTAAGGAAAGTTATTTACTTTCATCATTAGTGAGGTAAACAGTTACTCTCACAACTAAATTGAGTGAGGGAAATGTCATTTTCAAAAGTAATGTTGAGAAAAGTATTATATCAATAAATTTGGACTCATTAAATAAAGTTATTAATTTTGAACATGTTTTGTATTTAAACTTTTGTTCTAAATTTATTAGGAAATGTATTATCGCCAAATGAAAATTATACTATTCATTTCCTGTACAAGAAATTAAAGTAGACACCCGGTATATTTTTTGGCATTAAGAATCAATTCTGAAGTCAGCAACAGAATGGATATATTTCTGTTAGCTACATGAAAGTGAACTGAGTTTGCGAATGACACATCTGTTTATTTTTGTCTGTGTGTAAATATTAGATTTAGTTAGTCTAAATCATTTTGCGTTGATATGTTTATTAAAAAATCTGATGTGGACACCACATAACTTCCTTGTACGCGTATTAAACTATAGATATTTTTTAATTGCACATATTTGACATAAAATCTTTTATTTTTTATTTTTTGTTCTAATCCATAGCAAACTTAATTAAAAAAAACCAAAAATATATAATATTTAAATTTAGATATCTCGCTTATGCAAAAGGCTAATTTAAAAATTCTTAATATACTAGATGCAGAATTTAATTCTCTAAAACTTTTATTTGCAGCATTTATTTCTAAAATTAAAATAATACCATTTTTTTCATGGAAAACTGTTTGCAGCTTCATGTAATGTGTCACTTCCGGTTAGTCTATTTTAACCAAAATCTATTATGTTATTCCATTGATATATAGTCTTATATACCAAATTTGGAAAGTTTTAAATTATATTTGAATATAGTTTTTCATGAAAATCTATTATAGGCTTCAAGTAAAGTACCACTTCTGGTAGTTTTATAATGACCAAAAAGAGAGGTGCACAACTAGATGTTATAACAGTCCTAAATATAAAGTTTAAATTTTCTACGACTTACCGTTTTTAGTTATGCGAGATACGTACGTACGTACAGACGGCACGACGAAATTAGTCAAAATGGATTCAGGGAGGGCCAAAATACCTATTTCCGTTGAAATCTGAGAACCGAAAATTTTCGCGATTACTATACTTCCTTTTTCGTACAAGGAAGTAAAAATGAAATTAAAGTCAATTTATGACATACTTAGTTTCACAATTGATACACTAATACTTTTCTAATGAACTTAATACTTTTACTACTCTACGATGTACTCATCAAATTAGAATAAGAAGCAAAAATTTCAATAAAAAAGACATTCAATTAATATTGTTCAGAGATAAAAATAAATATCGTGTCAATGTGCATTTTATTTTATTACTTCCGAGTATTACACAATAAAGTATTAATGGCTTGATTGTAGGTGACTTCTCTTTTCCATCAAAGTTTTCTTTGAAGCGATCCTTTTCCATACAATTCTTATCATAAGACTTTACACATTATCTTACATGGAAGCATTCATGCGCTGGTATAATCATCTTAAAAAATAATCGAAAAAACTAGCGACTGATTTGAAATATTGCCAAAGAAACTCTTTCGAAACAGTACGTCGAAGGATGTATTGCAACAATACAATAATGCATCTTGCACATCAAAAACAAACCAAAAAAAGTGTTTTTTTTTTGGTCAATCGAATAAAAAGGAAATAAAAGAATTGGCAGTTTCTGTTTAAAAATTCATAACGCTGGGGTAGCACGAACGTCTGAAACCTTCACAGAACATCCACTCATCATCAGATTTATCAACATTCTCATCCTGGCACAATAGATTTATTCCTCATACTAACTAACTGTGCTGGCCAGCCTCTGACGATGCCCTCATAAGGTGACTTGGAGGCTGAATTTTGTCAGACTTAGCCAAGTGTTTACTTTATATTTTTATTAAACCTTGTTTCACCAAGTGTTGGATGACAATTAATTTTGTCTTTGTTGTTATGTAATAAAATTTATTAAAATAAAAAAAGACTAACAGAAAAATTTACTTTCTGCACTGTCTAGTAAATGTCTATTGTTCCATACATTAAATAAATACTTTCGTAGAAAAATTATTTAACAAAATAAATTCTATTTATTTAAATTGTATTATAGTTATTCAAATATAGATCTGATATTCATGTATGTAAATGTAATTGTAGTGAAATCGGTGTAGATCTTAATTCGTAGAAAAAAAATTAGCAAACTATTTTTACAGTAAAACTAAAATTTACGCTATCTGCTTCCTTGTGGTATCAAGCATGGCGTTTTGCCAAATGTCATTTTCGTCGCGAACGGAGACAAACTTTTTTAACTCTGTTTCATGGTTAGTAACTCGTCAGAAAAATACGAATAGCATGTCAAAACATTGCCACTGCTCTTTTATATCAATTTTGAAAACTATAATATTTTATAAGAGTTATTAAATGAACTGTTGTTTGCTGCAGAAACTGAAGACTCCAAATCGGAATCATTGAGTAACTATACATCGTACATTAAGAACGGATCCCCTTTCACCACCCCTCACGGTAAGTTTCTAATTTTATTTTATTTTTCTGGTGATTTGTTACCTGTTAGTGCATGGTTGTGGTTTGCATATTTCTTAAATGATTCTGTGATTTTATAATGGTTTTTACATGCTTCTGCGAAATACGAATATTTACTGTATTACTGTATACTTAATACCTATGTAGGGGAAGAAATATAATAGTGTGATAATCATGTGCAAAAAGAACAAGCATTTAAAATAAGAAATCAATTTTTCCACTGCCTTTGCTAGCCAAACTATCTGATCTAGGATCATGTATAAAGTTGAACTTTAGTTGGTTATTTTCAGTACATAAAATGACTGTTTAATAATAAAATTAGTTCAAATAAATTGACCATGTTTGGCATGATTAGTACAATGTCACATCTCGGTGAGTGATATATTTCTTCGCGTGAAGTTCGGTTACGAGCTGTCAAATCACGACTCCCAAAAATGTTAAAAGTATTTTTACTCTCTCGCGGGACTTAAAAGACTCGCTTCGCTCGTGTTTTAAAACTATATTTATGTACTAGTACCGTAACTAATATTACACAGCTGAAATGACAATTGTAGAAATTTAAACCAATCAATATATTTTGTTGTACTCATTTAATAATGACAAAAAATCGGTTTAAAAAGTAACAGTTCTTTTTTTCAACATTACTTGTGAAAATGACATTTCCCTCACTCAATTTAGTTAAGATATTAACCGTTTCCCTGGCTAGTAAAGAAAGTAAATAACTTTCCTCATTAGTGAGAGAACTAAATTAAGTGAGAGAAATATAATTTGAGTGATGTGCATTTTCAAATACAATTCATTTGATTTATATCAAATAATTACTTGTATCGCAAACGTAAAAATGTCATTTTCATGAAAATGTTGAAAAAAATACTAAGTAGCACATGTCAGAAAGGCCATTGCAAAACTCGTACTATTTGAAAACTCGTTAT
Organism: Pterostichus niger; assembly: GCA_947425015.1. Lineage (NCBI taxonomy): Eukaryota > Metazoa > Arthropoda > Insecta > Coleoptera > Carabidae > Pterostichus > Pterostichus niger. The sequence continues at coordinate 35,872,184 of OX380341.1, forward strand.
TGCTCGTGCTCCAACATTCATACTCGTTTTGCAATTGAACCCTCTTACAATTTCTATTTCACAACCCTCTTTGTAAGGAAAGGAGCATCGGTCGGCGCATGTTTTTGAAAATAAATTCCACACTATTGCAGTTAGACATTCTTTATTCTAAGATCAGAAAACGAATAAAAAAATACAAAAAATGGGAATATTCTACTATGTTTGTCTATTTTACCTAATTTTTAAAGTTGATAATAAAATGTAATTATTGATTTAATTTTAAATTTTGAATTATTTTTATTGTACAATGTTAACAAATAAAAGAAGAGTTTTCAAATAAATTCAGAAATAAGTTTCATTTTTATTTGTAGCATCCCATTACATAAATCTCATTTATAATATTTCGCAATGAATTCAAGGTGACCTAGATCCATTGATGAAAATTGTACTAGAAAATAAAATGAATGTTGAATTAAAACAATTAGAATCATGCACAATGTTCGAAACAGTAAATATTCGTAGTTCCGCAGCCACAGCAAATGGGTTCTTCATGCAGTTGTTGCGTGGAAATTAACAAAATACTGTGCAATTCTCAGCTCTGCGATATGTAAATGTTGTTTGTAGCGCGATGTGCAACTGACACTTCAGTACGGTCGCATTAATGCATGCTGAAATTTCAGCCTGGTTACAATTTCGGTAGATTTATTAATGTCCTCTATGATTACACCCATTAATCTTCTGTGTCTGTTGTAGAATCCGTGCAGCGCATATTTAACCATCTCATTCTATATTTTCATTGCAAAGTAATTTGTGGATGTTTTTTAACATTACTGATTCGTTACTTTACGAGAATTATTACTCGCTCCATTACGGTTTTTGTTTCTTTGAAAAATTTTAAACTTGGAATCTTATAGAACCGTGTTTCGTAAAGTGTGGTACACGGATACCCAGAATTAATAATGTTTCTTAAGAGAAAAAATATTATTTTAAATAAATACATATATTTTTACAAAAAAAATATGTAGGATGTTTTAAATTTTTAAGGTATATATTATTTGATGTAACAACACAAAATATTTTTTCCGGAATTTGCAAAAATATTTGTACATTACTCGAAGCAAACATTTTACGTGCCACTGGACTGATAGATTACAGTGATTAATTAAAATTAATAAACATTAAATATTGATTGAACTGTTATACAACTTCAATTAAATTAAATAAATTTTAATAAAATATAAAGTAAACACTTGGCTATGTTTCACAAAATTCAGCCTCCAAGTCACCTTATGAGGGTATCGTCAGAGGCTGGCCAGCACAGTTAATTAAACCTTGTTTCACCAAGTGTTGGATGACAATTAATTTTGTCTTTGTTGTTATTTAAATAAATTTTAATGTTTGCTTCAAGTAATGTGTAAATATTTTTGCTAATTTCGGAAATAGTATATTGTAATACTAGTGAGAAAAGGGTTCAAATGCAAAACTTGTACGAAAGTTGGAGCACGGCGAGCAGGGAGTGTACCAAATAGTACGAGTTTTGTAATGGTCCTTTTCCACGTGTATTACATACTACTTTTTCAATATTAAACGTAAAATTACATTTTTGCGTTTGCGATACAAGAAATAATTATTTTATATAAATCAAAGGAGTTGTATTTGCAAATGCACATCACTTTTCATTGGTCACCATGTCAAATGACATTTCCCTCACTCAATTTAGTTGTAATAGTAACTGTTTCCCTCACTAGTGAGGAAGGTTATTTACTTTCATCACTAGTGAGAGAAACTCGTACCATTAAAACTAAATTGAGTGAGGGAAATGTCATTTTCAAAAGTAATGGTGCAAAAAATTATTTGTACATTAAATAATATAAACCCTTAATTTTTTTGCAATAATTTTGTGTAATTCTCAAATTGTAATAACGGATTTACTAGTATATAATTTGCAAATTTAATATAAATAAAATAAACATCCAAATGGAAATATACTTTTTTAAAAATTTATTATTATTATTATTATTCTGATGCACTGTACACGGATATCTGAAGTTTAAGAAACATTGTCAAAAAGGAGTTTCAAAATTAGGCATTGCAAAAAAAATTATTATATTTGTAAATATAATTCCTTAGTTTTCATATTTCTTGTGCCACTAGACTGGTAAATTATAATGATTTTGAAACATTCTGTATAATCCTGAATTTTGATTTGGCCAAACATATTCACACCTGATATTAAAAGTATATAATGAACCATATCCCAAAATAAACCGTTTATATTGCTATCAATTTAGCCAAGAAAATTAAATTGAAGTTTGTGTAAACGAAAATGCAATGTTATGTAAATATTTGTTGACCTTTTTTTGCACTAATTAAATAAATTTTTAAGTTTGACATAAATGCATAACAGTAAAACAGCCTTGGTACCGTGGATAAAACAATTACTTCGTAATCTTGAGTTTGCAAATTTTAACCTCTTTGACTTCAAGGTATGTCCAAAAATAAGACAGCGTCTCTATAAATTGTAGGCCTCCTTTGCTGTAATTGAGATTAATTTCCTGCTGTACAGAGTAACAAATTAAAATAGAAAATACCTATGTCATATGGAATATTTTCCATTGTTTGATTTGAACTATTAATTTAAGTTTCGTTGGTGCAATCAAGCTTAACTGATTCCTTCGATTATTAAACAAATTTTATAGGTTTTAACCTTGAATTAGCTTAATACCTATTGTTATTTAATGAGCTATTAGTTACGTTATGATAAATTAGGGTTCGATCCCCACTTATTCGATTGAGTTGGTATGAGATATAAAAATTTCGACATATGTTTACTGTAATTTGATATCAGTAAATTAAAAAACACGCAAATTATTTTGGCTTTATCAGTTCTTTCTTGCATCGCTACAAGATAATTACAATTACATTATTTGGTAATTAAATAATTACTTGTATTTCTATTTTTTAAACTAATAGAACATTTGTTATGCTGAGTAATATTCTTATAATTATAATTGATTCTCATTGAAACTAAACTCGCTACTTGAAGTGATGAATGAAAATTGGCCACTTAAATTGTTGTTGTCATTATTACGTATGATTAGGCTAATATCTTATATTTATCATGTGTCTGATATGCGTGGTAACAAAGTAGTGTGAGGTTACCTGCGCATGAGATAAGTGATAAGAACAAGCGACACAACACACGTCATATATTATGTGATAAGTATTCCGTTCAACAGTTTTGTTAGAGTGTAGTGATGTGATTACGTTTATTTATACTTTTTGGTTTTCTTTCCTTGTAAAATAGTTGGCACAACTAACAAGCAGTTCGCTTGAATCGTCCTTCACCTATTCTCCCTTCAGTCACTCGTAAACCTGTCATCCTAAAATCCTTGTTCACTTAGGCGCCACGAACGACACCGGGAAGTCACGTGATGGTTGTGACGACACCATAACACAACACAGCGCTCCGCCGGCCCCGACTGACTGTAATGAAAGTGCTGCCACTGCAGCCGGTGACGATTCAGTGATAGCCAGAGGCCGCGATAAGGCACTCCTCGCCACCGTGATCATGGCTGATAACGTCAGCGGAAGTTCAAGGTCGCGCAAACAACGTAGATCGCGCTCCAATCGCAAGAAATCTAAAAAGCCCGCCGCGGCTACAGTTTCGCTTACCGACTCAGTCGAATCAGACATTGCATCACCTGCACCATACAAAGTCGAGTTTCCAACCAGCACCATCACCAACACCACGGAGATGGTGGAGAAAAAGACCAGCACTATGGTAAAGAGTCGGAGCCTTGACGATGACGACCACGTTAAAATAACAGAAGTCACTGAAGAGGAGAAGACAGTGGGCTTGTCTGAAAGCACAGCTATTGTGTCTGAAGCAGAATCGGATGTAGAATGGGAAACCGTCAGTGAGTTAGATATGCAAAAAGAGAATTCCTCACAACAGTTCGGCAAACTCAGTGTAATATCCCTCCCACTGGAGGAACACGTGACGTACGAGACATCACATATCTCCCCGGAGGACGAGCGCAGCCTCCGGGATTTTCTGGAGGGACTGGATCTTGTCAACTCGCCGGAAGAATCTGCGAAACGAATCGAAAAAACTTCCGGGGAATCTGTGAAAGTTAAGAAGGCGAAAAAGCGGGTAGTGTTAGCTCAACATTTTCTTCCATATTACCAGAATCCGAGATATTTAGATGTAATTTCTGAAGAAGGAAGTGATTTAAGTGATAGAGACAGTAAACAAAATACGCCATTTGTGTGTCGAGTTCTTGACTTTAACGATGACGATGATGAAGATGATGTCTTCGAAGACGAGGATATTATAAAACAAACAAAATTACGTAATAAATTTCAGACTCATTTTGCTGGTTTAAATGATGGCGCTATTCTTGTCGGAACTAAAATAATCGAAAATAACAATGTCGATACAGTGATAGTGAAAGAAGCAACTTGGACTACTTCGATGGCCGAGACTCAAAGTGGTGCAGAAGTTGTGTACCTGGAGGACAGTTCAAACAGCATGACACCAAGTGACTTGGTCGACCTGGAGGACACATTAGATGCAGATGACGAAGAGGACATCAGCTTAGATTTAGATAGAACTTATTCTGAAAGTTTGGATATTGACTTGAATTCATCAGAGACTTGTTCGCTAATGAAGCCGGATATTACGATTACATCATCTTCCGACACGGCATCGCGTGCCTCGCTGCCTACAGACAGCGATCAAACGAAATCCGAGCCTGTTCCTGTCTTCACCCCGCCGCCGACACCTGACACTCACGCTAATGACAACGAACAGATGCCACCACCGACAACCACTAACAATACTATTGATTTCCCACAAAAACTGTTATTCACTTTATCTACCAATAACACTAACGATATTCTCGTGACGCTTAATGAACAGGAAGCACAGCATTTACCACTTCATATTAAGGACAAATTCAAGACATTTACTGAATTCAAAGACACGACGAACACAACTGAAATAAATAATTTTAAAAGCTTAATTAGCACAGAAAACTCTGAAGAAAGTACTTTAGTATTTACCGAAGCTAATGATTCAAACGACAAATGTTCAGAAGAATTAAACAAAGAACTAAAAAATCTCTGTGAGTGTTTACAGAAACCAAGTGAAGAAAATTGTAAGCGAAGTGGCAGCACCAGTGCTTCCATATCTCGCTCGAATTCGACGAGCAGCGCGCGATCCTCTCAGTGCACAGCACTCTACAACCCACTGCATTCATCTCTCTCCAATATTGCAGCTTTGCTGCGCGAAGGCAGCTGCGACTGCGACGCCAGCGAACCACTACCACTTCGAGAAATGTGCGTGCGTACGCTTCTTGAGATGCCATTCGGGAAAGATGTCATAGAAGAATTGGCAAATGTATCACAGAGTATAGAGGAAATGACCTGTCGAACGCCTTCCCGCACTCACAGCGTCCCTAACCTCGACCCATCCACAACTAACTCAACCGATATTGATGCGTCTTCTGTCCTTCCAGTTCCAGTTCCAGTTGACAGTCCCGTCCGATCCACGATGGACGCCGAGCGCTGGGTTGGAATGCCTTCCGAAGAAAACCCCAACCTTCTCATCTGTTTATCACCGGCACAAAAGGAATTCATTGATAAGACAAAGGTAGTTCCTAATGAAGCAGACAGCCTTTTAGATTTACACCGGAAATTCATAGAGCGACGTGGTTATCATGAAGATAACGATTTACTTACGCCTAAAACAATTAAAAAAGATGTACCAGCATTTAAAATTGAGGTTGACAACTGTTTCCATAAAAGTAATTTATTAAAAATTATACAAGATACACCTAAAATAAACAATAATACTAATATAAATTATAATGATTATGTAAAACAATTCACCAGGGAAATTCCAATTCAAATATTGAAATCTAATGAATCCGAACAAAGGAATACTAGTGGAAATATTAGATACGATACATATATTAAACAGTTGGTAAGAGAAGTACCTATTGAGGTTGAAAAACAAATAAATAAACCTGTGAATAATAAAATATACCGCGATGCTCCGCAAGAACCTCACGTTCAAGGCGATCGATTGAGAGCTCGTCACCTCGGCGAATGGTTGAACCTAGCAAGAAGCGAATGCAATCAAATTAATAATATCAGCGAGCACGCCAACAGACTACACAATTTACACTCGCCTGTAAATAAACTGGTAACCCAACGAAGTTGCGAAGAGCGTCTTTCAAACACATCATTCACTTCACCGCGCCGCTACTCATTACCTTTCAATATATACGAGCAACAGATGCAATATATTTTAGAAAAAGAACATGAGGTTCAACAGGAAATAGAAAAACTCAATGAAGAAAAATCTAAATTAGAAAAAGACATGGCAGCAGAAAATGTAAAAGAATTTGACGCTAGAAACTATCAAATATCACGTAAAGGCGATATTGCAATACTACAGTCAGAAACAGAAAAACCTTTGAATAAAGCAACGCCATCTTCCACCGAAAAATTCCGTGAACAAATGTACAACGAGTACATGTGTAAAATCGCTGAACGCCAAGAACGAAAACAAAATAAAGTAATCAAAATAAAAATCTCAACAGATGAACATCACAACGAAATGAGTCCTCAATATGAAGCTAAACAAGTGTGCGGTATCGAAGACGAGTTCATGAGTAAAGTCCGCGAAAGAAAAGGCAAGTTAGGTCTGATGGAGGAAGAGCTAGACCAGGTGGAAATCAAGGACGACAAAGAGACGCCTCCAGTGAAGGTGTTGGATGGAGAGGAGCTTGCTGATGCTGCTTGCCTGCCCAAGCATCTGAAGGAGTTCATCGACATCACCAACTCCACCTCTGATGACGGTGAGTTCCTCGTCGTCAAGATTGTGATGAGTGTGTTTTGGTTTTTTGTTATGAACGTTTATTATTTTGTTTGGAACATATTTCGTCGTATTTTTAAATTTTAACAACCAGTTTTTTCGCTACAGTAACTTGACTAATCTTATGTGTTGTGTCGTTTGTTTTTGTGTAAATATCTAATACATTTTGTGATAGTAGTGCTTTATTCTCACAACTATAGTTGTTTATTTATATGTATACGTACTAAAATCTATTTTTGATACAATTTGTATATGTATTATAATTAATTGTATATTATGTATTTGTATATGAATATTTTATCGCAACACCCATGACAAGGTTAAAACACCGTACTGACAAGTGTAAATATACATTTATATCCACGTAATTTGAATCAGGAGCAATTTTAACGTATTACTGCAGTTTTAAAATGTATCATAAGCGATTAACTGGAAATATATATTTCAATACCATTGCTTCCTTGATTAATTTATAGCAAAATATTTCAAATAAATGTTAAAAAGAATTAAATTTTGCTGCAATATCAAGTAACACAATTTTTCTACTTCCGTTAGGAAATAGACGTTTTATTTCACTTAGGTAATGAACTGCATTATTTAACTAGTGAAATAATAAGGTAACATAGCAACACAAAAAAAGTAAGATATATTCTGATGTGTTATTCTTTTATTTTTTGAATTTATAACTGTCATTAATATGTCAAAAATACATAATTTCAAAAACGCTCTTTATTAAAACGGAAGTAGACAAAATATTGTATGAAACTAGTAAGGAAATGAAGGTTATTACCTTACTTATGTGTTTACATAACTCGGCTACGCCTCGTTCTGCAAATTTCACATGCGTAAGGTAATAACCTTCATTTCCTTACTAGTTTCATAAATAGTTTTTTTTTTTTTTTAATTTATATATCGGACCAACTACTAAGGTCATATGCCGATATGTCCTTTGCATGGTCGCCACGGGCGGGACCCAAACCCACGACCTTATGGTTGTGAGTCAAGCCCTCAACCAAATAAATAGTTATTATTCTATTTGTTTCATTTCTATCAAAATTGTTATTATCTAGTCATGAAATTGGAACAACTGCAAGCAAATTTAAAACGTTTAACTATCACATATATATTTTTACCTGAAACTGACAGGAAAATATACATTTTCCTGACCTTTAAGACTCAGGAAAGCTTTACTTTGCATGCCTAGTCAGGAAAATAACATATTGCCTGCCTAGGCAGGTAATAAAACAAACGTGAGTGTCTAGTTACTTAGCAACATAAAATACTGACTAAATATGTAAGTCAAATATTTCTTTTAATTTAAATTAATTTCAAATATGTATTTCTAAGTTTCAGGTAAAATGTTATACGTAAAACGTCAGTAAAGTGTCGTACAGGATTCGTAAACTGTTTCATGCCTTGCTATCGCTCGGCATGAAACTATCTACTCATCCAGTAATTGTATATTATAGTAATAGTAATTCGACTTTTTCGCATAGTTAATAATGCAATTAGCTGCCAATGCATATTGCTATTTATGTCACTGCTATGGTCGTTTTTATTTATACAGTACTAGAATTAGGGAAAAATTGCTCCTGATTTGAAAGATAATTTGCATCAAATGCCAATAATAATGTAATATTACCAAGCAATAAACTGTTAACCACGACAAAACAAATAAATCCATGTAACCATGTTCTCAAAATTTATCTAATCTACCGAAATGAAAACAATGGTAACCGAAGGTGAACAGTAATTACATATCGCGGGCAAGGCAGAATAACACGCAGCAAGTAAGTAGCGATAGCGTTTGCGATAGCGTAGCGTAGTGTGGGTTCCTGCACTTGTTTCAAGTAGTTGACTCACAGTGCACGTGTGTGGTAGTGGCTCGCAGAGTTTGCAGGGCACTGGGCAAGGCCCGCGGCAAGGGCAAGAGCAGGCATTCCAAGCTGCTCGCAGACAGCCTCCTGCACGAGATTGACTCCGCTCTCACGATTGCGCAGGGCTTCCTGCTGGCGCGAGGTTTGTGCTGATGTTGCATGTGCATGGCCATGACTAAATTACTGGCGCTGCTTTCATTCATAATACTATCGCTTGCAAATGCTAAATACATCAAGGCTCAATTTTTAACAATCGGAACTTTGTTCTTATTGGCTGGTAGCACAAGCTCTGTTTTTGGGTTTTAACATGCTAGAGATAGCTAAAACATCCAAATACACTGCTCTTAAAACAGGCAAAAACAGAGCTTGTGCTACCAGCCATTATCTTTACATATTATTATCTATCTGATTAAATATTGTTTTGTGTTTTTTTTATTTTTTTTTTACGAATTTACCTACAGTAGGCGCAATGCCGAATTTACACTAGGCGGGGCCCTAGGTAATCGCAAACGAGGGGCCGTCCACACCCCGAAAATATTAGTCTAGGGAGGGCCACAGGGGTAGTTTTAACATGCATAATACCCTTACGTATTATTAGACAGTTCATTATTAATAATAAGGCGCAAAGTCTTAAAAGAGCGTTTAATAATAATAATTTATTCGTCCCGCGTGATGGTCGCGCGGGTTGAGGGCCTGACTCACAACCATAAGGTCGTGGGTTCGGGTCCCGCCCGTGGCGACCATGCAAAGGACATATCGGCATATGACCTTAGTAGTTGGTCCGATATATAAATTTAAAAAAAAATAATAATAATTTATTACCAAAAAGACCAAAAAAACATTGTCATATGGTATGTCGAATTACAAAAAAATACAGTAAATTCAATAAAATAATGTTACAAGATGATACATATAATATAAATTACAAAATAGATGAGTCCTGCATATATTCGTCTACCGAGTAATAACATTTATTAATAAATAGATTTTTTAATCGTCTCTTGAAATTATTAAACGAGTTTACATCTTTTATTTCTGATGGTAAAAAATTTTATAATCTTATTCTTATTACAAAGGGATTTTTTAGGGTTAGCGATAATTTATATTTAGGCATTACAAAGTTAAGGTGAACGTGTGCCTAATTGGCACCTAAAGTTGATATCAAATCTACAATTTATTTATTTTTACATTGATTAGGTATATTAAAGTATAAAAAAAAATTATCTTGTTGAAATAGAATAAAAATACTAGTATCGTGTCATTAAATATAAATTAATTAATTAATGGTATCGAGTCGGTCTGTGGATCTTGAGAACCCTAGTTCGATCCCCACATGCGACAAACAATTTTCATCAATTTAAAGTCTACCCCTGTGGCTACCCCTCCACTAATATCTTTTGGGGCCTTGATTTGACGGCTGGTAACCGCATTTCACGCGAAGAAATATATCACTTACCGAAATCTGCTTAGGAAGAGTGCCACACCCAGTAATGGGTAAAAGGCGTGATGATATACAGGATGTTTCACAACTTAGAGCAAAAAATTAAAGGGTATATTCTGTACGACATGCTGATCATGAAACAAAAAGAATTATTTTAATCGCAAAACTATTTTCCATGTCTCCCAGTCCAAAATTTTTCGTTGCCACTGCCACTGGGTGGATGATTATGTTAAAGTTATTAATTAAATAAAATTCTATTATAAATAACTGCTAATAATTGAATTGTGTTATTATTCTTTCGTAGTTGATACCTACTTCATTGTTTGTGTTTAATAGGAAAGCGAATCCAGTGCAGTACTACAAAAAATGTTTTAGGTTAACAACTCTTAATTTTTCGAATTTAAAAAAAATTCTTTTTGTTTCATGATCAGCACGTCGTACAGAATATATCCTTTAATTTTTGCTCTAAGTTGTGAAACACCCTGTATTTATTTATTTATTTAATAAGTATGAACAGAAATCAAATTGCCAGAATCGAATTAAAGTATGTTGTTTGACACTGAAAAAACTTTGACACATTTGGCCATTAAGTGAAGTATTTATGTATGTCAAGGGCTGTCATATGTCGTGTGTTGATACCAGGTCCCACCGTATTTTGTGTCTACATCCGCGAATTACGCTGTTGTTGCAAATGATTAACCGGAAATGACGTCACCAGTCCTTACGCCTACCCGCGCCTCACGCAAGTGATGGAAATATTCACTGCCAAATTTATTCTCGTGCATTCAATACGGCTGGAAATATAGAGCGCCCATTAATTTATTTTAAGCAAAGTAAATGATAAACATTAACGACTTTTATAACACACATCACACAAAAACTTCTTCATTGATCTCATCATGCACGAGGTTTTCTTCAAACTTAAATTTACATCATTTCAAAACTAATAATTTGATATGTTTTTTTACAAATGTGGGAATAATGTTCTTTTTACCTAACAACAAAGAAAAAATTAATTGTCATCCAACACTTGGTGAAACAAGGTTTAATAAAAAATATAAAGTAAACACTTGGCTATGTTTCACAAAATTCAGCCTCCAAGTCACCTTATGAGGGCATCGTCAGAGGCTGGCCAGCACAGTTAGTAACCATAGACGCGTTTCACTCTTATTAGAGCTCATCAGTATGGCCAGCCTCTGACGATGCCCTCAAAAGGTGACTTGGAGGCTGAATTTTGTGAAACATATCCAAGTGTTTACTTTATATTTTTTATTAAGCCTTGTTTCACCAAGTGTTGGATGACAATTAATTTTATCTTTGTTGTTATTTAAATTGCTATTGCGTAGCTTTCCCTTTTTTCAGTAGATGGCATGACCAGTTCCACAGAACTTCTCATGTCATCTTACCAGTTTGTTAGAGATCTTATTTTCTGCTGGCACAGTTCTTCATCACCAGCTTCTTCACGTGAACTTTGTTCTAGGTGAAGAAGTGAGTTATACCATACTGATGAGCTCTAATAAGAGCGAAACGCGTCTATGGTTACTAACTGTGTTGGCCAGCCTCTGACGATGCCCTCATAAGCAGGGTTCGAAGATATATATCAATCGATATATATCATGATATTTATTTTGATATATATCGTCATATTTTTGCAATGATATATATCCATTATATAAAAATATCAAATAGTTTTTGAGATATAGCCTCCGGAGAAGTGAAATTTTTCGAATTTTTCAGTTTTTCTACTTTTCCGAGGCTATATCTCAAAAACTAAATGTGATATGAAAACGCGCTAAACGGCATTAATTTTCTCGTGCTTCAGTTAACTTATAAACATAGTTTCAGCGATTTTTATTTTTTTTCAATTTTCCGCCAAAAAATCGCAAAAGGCGGGTTTTTAACATTTTCTCGAAAACCAGAAGTCATATGCATTTGAAGATAGTACCACTGGATTCAGTGGGTCAAAATACATATGTATGTAAATTTTCGTTTTAATAATCCTACGATTAAGGATTTTTGGGAAAATTGAATTAAAATCTGATTTCCCTTAGGAAATAATTAAAAATATTAAATTGCATAAAATTGTATGAAAATTTGCTTATAAGTCAATTCGGACACGGGGAATTCAACGCCGTTGAGCGCATTTCCATATCTTGTTTAGTTTTTGAGATATAACCTCCGAAAAAGTGAAATTTTTCGAATTTTTCAGTTTTTCTACTTTTCCGAGGCTATATCTCAAAACCTAAATGTGATATGAAAACGCGCTCAACGGCATTAATTTTCTCGTGCTTCAGTTAACTTATAAGCATAGTTTCAGAGATTTTTATTTTTTTTCAATTTTCCGCCAAAAAATCGCAAAAAGCTGTTTTTTAACATTTTCTCGAAAACCAGAAGTCATATGCATTTGAAGATAGTACCACTGGATTCAGTGGGTCAAAATACATATGTATGTAAATTTTCGTTTTAATAATCCTACGATTAAGGATTTTTGGTAAAATTGAATTAAAATCTGAAAAAACCAAAGGGGGTACCCCTTAGAAAATAATTAAAAATACTAAATTGCATAAAAATGTATGAAAATTTGCTTATAAGTCAATTCGGACACGGGGAATTCAACGCCGTTGAGCGCATTTCCATATCTTGTTTAGTTTTTGAGATATAGCCTCCGGTAAAGTGAAATTTTTCGAATTTTTCAGTTTTTCTAAATGTGTACAAAAACTAAAATTAAAAAATAAATATCCAAAAAGTGATATTTATCTGATATATATCCTATATATCAGATATTTTGATATTTATTATAAATATCATGATATTTACGAACCTTGCTCATAAGGTGACTTGGAGGCTGAATGTTGTGAAACATAGCCAAGTGTTTACTTTATATTTTTTATTCTTTTTACCTTTGATAAAGTTGCTTTTCTATTTAGCAATTTAATTGACATTTCTTTGCGAATTTCTCAAACACGCCCAATGATTGGTGTTGTACTGTTTATTAGCATACAATTGAACTATTCTTTTTAAAACCTTAACATAAATTTACTGTTTCCAATTTTCTTGTAATACTTTCAGTCTTTAACTTCAAAATTACATACGAACTTTGTTGCCTCAAATTTTACTTTCGTTCAATGTTTTATTGTTCAGTTTATTTCTCGTAGCAAGAAAATTAAATGAAATATGTACCAATATACAGGATGTTTCACAACTTAGAGCAAAAAATAAAGGGTATATTCTGTACGACGTGCTGATCATGAAACAAAAAGATTTTATTTTAAATTCGAAAAATTAAGGGTTAATAACCTAAAACATTTTTTGTAGTACTGCACTGAATTCGCTTTCCTATTAAACACAAACAATGAAGTAGGTATCAACTACGAAAGAATAATTACACAATTCAATTATTAGCAGTTATTTATAATAGAATTTTATTTAATTAATAACTTTAACATAATCATCCACCCAGTGGCATTGGCAACGAAAAATTTTGGACTGGGAAACATGGAAAATAGTTTTGCGATTTAAAAAAAATCTTTTTGTTTCATGATCAGCACGTCATACAGAATATACCCTTTAATTTTTTGCTCTAAGTTGTGAAACACCCTGTATAACTGGGTGTGGCACTCTGCCGTAGCAGATTTCGATAAGTGATATATTTCTTTACATGAAGTGCGGTTACCAGCCGTCAAATAGTTGTTGCAGTAATCACGTAAGTCAAGTCAAATACGGATTATTCATTTTTCAATTACATTAAATAAATTACAAATCTTCAGTCCTAATTTAGTTTCATAATATCTATGAGTAATTAAGCATAGCGTTGCGTAGGCGGCGGTGGAGTGCACGGTTTATTATATCACGTGGCCCCGAGCCAGAGTCAGCTCGGCCACATCGCCGCGGTTTCGCAACCAGAGCGGATTCGACGCCACCGCCGCGCGACAAGCGTCTCGTATTAGAACACACAATAACACGGCTGGCGTCATCATGTGGAAACTTCACACACAGAGTTTTTAATATCAGACACTAAAGTGATTTTTTAATCGGTGGATTAATATATTGCAAATACAGGTTAAGGGGTAAGGCTACTCTAGAATTATTAAAAAATGCATTTTTTTTATTTGCTTAAATTATAGTTTAAACCCTTAGGAATAAGGGACAATTAATTTAAATGCCGCGCGGAAGTATTTCAGAGGAAAAAAAGCATATATCTATTAGTACTCGAAACTTTAAACGCGTTTTTCCCGAAATCATATTTTCAAAATCGGGCGAAAAGAAATCTGAAATACTAACTGATGGATCGTGCTGAATAATTTTATTTCTTATTCTAGATATAAAATACTCAAAAACTACGGGGGCTTTTTTTTAAAGTGCTTCATTCGTTTTTTATGATCGTTTTTATACAGAAATTTAGTCCTGAATAATGAACTTTTTTTTCAAACGTGCGCCATTTTGTTAAAAATCAAAATTTTCAAAATCCAGCCCGTAGTATTTTAGAGTATACATCAGAGATTAAGAAAACATATCCCTTTTTGATCCAGGTCTATTGCTGTTCCCGGAATGTTTTCGCCCGATTTGCCCTACGCGCCGAGAGGAGTCGCCATTTTTTTTAATTTCTGACTACAATTTTGAATATTTAAAAAAAAAAATTAAATAAAGTTTAAAGACCACTAAATAAAGATCCAAAAACAGTTCTTAAGCAGCACGTTTAGATTTCGTTAAAAAAAATCTAGAAAATGACCCTTTTTCCTTGTCTAGAGTGGCCTTACCCCTTAAGTTAATGTTTATATATGCATAATTGTTAAGTTTATATTAATGAAGTTTCTTTGCTTTAATTTGAAACTAAAATTAACAACAATCACTATGTGAAATAACAGTATTTTTTTATTAAATATTGTATATTCTTGTCGAATAACTTTTCAGTTATTAATTTTAACATATCAAGATGATTCATTGGCATTGAATCGGACTGTAAGTTTGACAACCCGGGTTCGATTTCCACAACCAACAAACAATTTTCACCACATAAAAATTATCTATATGGCTCCACCTCCACTAACATCTTTGGAGGCTTTGGCTGGCATAAACCGAGATCTGCTACGGCAGAGTACTACAACCAGTAATGAGCAAAGGACGTAATGATATATTTATTTACTTAATTGAAGTGTAATGAGAGAAATTATATATAAAAATAAATCAACTAATTAAAGCATCACCAGCATAGCAAAAATGATTAAAGAATACAGTTCTGTCTGAATCAGGGTTCGAAGATATATATCGATCGATATATATCATGATATTTATTTTGATATATATCGTCATATTTTTGCAATGATATATATCCATTATATAAAAATATGAAATAGTTTTTGAGATATAGCCTCCGGAGATGTGAAATTTTTCGAATTTTTCAGTTTTTCATCTTTTCCGAGGCTATATCTCGAAAACTAAATGTGATATGAAAACGCGGTCAACGGCTTTAATTTTCTCGTGCTTTAGTTAACTTATAAACATAGTTTCAGCGATTTTTATTTTTTTTCAATTTTCCGCCAAAAAATCGCAAAAAGCGGTTTTTTAACATTTTCTCGAAAACCAGAAGTCATATGCATTTGAAGATTGCACCACTGGATTCAGTGGGTCAAAATACATATGTATGTAAATTTTCGTTTTAATAATCCTACGATTAAGGATTTTTGGGAAAATTTAATTAAAATCTGAAAAAACCAAAGGGGTACCCCTTAGGAAATAATTAAAAATATTAAATTGCATAAAATTGTATGAAAATTTGCTTACAAGTCAATACGGACACGGGGAATTCAACGCCGTTGAGCGCATTTCCATATCTTGTTTAGTTTTTGAGATATAGCCTCCGGAAAAGTGAAATTTTTCGAATTTTTCAGTTTTTCTAAATGTGTACAAAAACTAAAATTAAAAAATAAATATCCAAAAAGTGATATTTATCTGATATATATATATCTTATATATCAGATATTTTGATATTTATTATAAATATCATGATATTTACGAACCCTGGTCTGAATACATAGACAGGCGTCTTTGGCAAACAACCAGGCAAACAGAAACAGAACGACTGAGTTGAAGAGAGATATGTGACCGTGTTTTCAGCAAACCGGAAAACTTAAATATTGAATCATTTCGCTACAGTTCAAATTATGATTCTAAATAGTTCGGTAGCTATCTGATGATCAGGACTTTGTACACATTTCATTCTCACACTTCAGCTGTTAATTAACTATCATCACATCTAGACATGTGAGATGCACTTTCATAATTATCATTTATTATATGCACAGTTCTAAAACGTAAATCAAATTTTTACAAGAGCGATAACAAGCTAGGTAAATCTAAAAAACATAATTAAAAATGAGTAACAACAAAGACAAAATTAATTGTCATTCATGCACTTGGTGAGACTAGGTATAATAAAAAATATTAAATATTATTTATAATTTTTTATTAAAAATGAGCATTTTGTAAATAATGGTTGAAATTCAACAGGTTTATGATTAGAACCTAATAACTTTATTTATTTATTTATGTTACGCTGTACAACAGGAACTTAATCCCAATTACAGTACTGGCTTCGGACTCACCGACCCACACTTTTGTAATTCATATATTTTTTAGTTCGAGTGCGATTCGAACTCAGGATCTCCGGATTTGAATTCCGTAACGCTACCTAACCACCGTAAATTTAAAAATAAATAGCTATAAATATCGTATCAGATTAATTTAGTTGTCTTCTGTTAGAAAATTACGAGCAGCGAACAACATTTGTATTAGAGTTTATACAAAATAGTTAAATCAATTTACTTCATATTTATGAAAATACCAAAATATAATAATAGTTATTTTTGTATTTAGTGCGTGAAATGAGTAGTTTTTTTTTTATTGTGTATGAGAATGTCATATTATAAAACTAGAATTTCGCCCACGAAATACAAACAATATTTTATTCTGCAACAGTCAAAAAAGAATAATACAATAATTATTGATTTATTCAAGTAAAATGAAAAAGAAAATTCAAAAATACTATGAATTTGATACTATTGTATTGTAATAGAACGTGGAAAAAAGTTATTTGAGCGAAATACTTATTTTGCGCACTAGGGCGTAAAACAGTGCGCGAAATACGCGTTGTCATAGTAATGTAATGATGTAAAAATTACATGTTCGCGTACTGATTTTAGTAAAAAAGTGAACATTTTTTGACAGTTGTAGAAAAACTAAATTATAGTATTTTTGCCGATTCAGTGGTTGACCGCATTAGATCGTGGACCACTCCTTGTTATGACGTACGACACCCTTACAGCCCCGGTTCAAGTCTACTGATCAACAAACAGTTCGGACTCTATACTGTAATTGGGATTAAATTTCTGTTAGTGGAGCATAAATAAATAAACATCTCATATTTAATTGTTAAAACTGCTAAAATTACAAAAATAGAAACATCTGAAATGAAGCATTATTCTTTTATTTTTAGGTATTTAATTCATAGTTCAAGGGGTAGGTGGCTCAGTGGTATCGAGTCGGCCTGTGAATCTTGAGAATCCTGGTTCGATCCCCACAGACGACAAACAATTTAAATCTACCCCTGTGGCTCCCTCTCCACTAATATCTTTGAGGGCCGTGATTTGACGACTGGTAACCGCATTTCACGCGAAAAAATATATCACTTACCGAGATCTGCTTAGGCAGAAGGCCACACCCAGTAATGGGTAAAAGGCGTGATGATATATTTATTTATTTATTTATATTTAATTGTTAAAACTGCTAAAATTACAAAAATAGAAAACTCTATGAAATGAAGCATTATTCTTTTATTTTTAGGTATTAAATTCATAGTTCAAGTTTTGTAGGTTAAATCTGAGACAGCTTGTATATTCTAAATTTTAGCATATTTTTATTTTCATTAATTACAAAATATGGAATACTTCGTCTCTACTATTATTTGTAGTACCTGTCTTAATAGTTGCGGGTTTTTGAAAATAAACTAAACACCAGATTCATGAAAGTTGAATATGAAGTTAGTTTTCACAAATCACGAGTGAATTTTCGGCGATATATAAATAGAATGTCGTCTCGATTTTACACTTGAAGCGAAGCTAAACAAACAGTGCATCGAGTCAGTGTTAGCGCTCGTCAAATTTAGTCGGTCAGTCGGCAACGGCGAGCACTGCGTGCTATATCGGTCACGCGGGACGCTTCACGACATCGGTGTCGTGATGTAGTGTTCAACAGCAGTGCACGGTGCCCCGTGATAACGCTAGTGCTAGTGCGCGGTTTCGTTCAAGAGTGCTGAAGTGCAACGCTATGCCGCTCGCGCCTACTTTCAAAGCGAAAGCACCCCTGTCAGGTATTATCACGTGATGATGCGCCTCTAACGCCTCTTTACGCTGTACATGTATGTGTTCTTGTTGTAGCATTATTTTATTACTCACATGGCCAGAGTTACACGATCAGAAAATATTTGTTTCTCGTTTAGTTGCATCACCAAAACTTTTCTTATAACAGTAAAACAATTTTAATTACATTTTGTTAATCCGAATACTGTTTATTGTAAAATGGAAAGAAATTATTAAATTTCTACCGTTGAGCGGAAACATGCTTTTATTCGACGATTGAGTTTCAAGGCAATTTAAAAAAATAAATATATTATCTCGCTCTTTATCCATTAATGGGTGTGGCGCTTTGCTGTAGCAGATTTCGGTAGGTAATATATTTATGTGAGTGAAGTGTGATTACCAGCCGTTGAATCACGACCTCCAAAGGTATAAGTGGCGGAGGAGCAACAGGGATCATTTTAATGTAGTGTAAAGTTTGTCGTCTGCGGGAATCAAACTCGGGTTCTCAAATTGACAGTCCGACATGTTACCACTGAACTATTAACCTCAATTCAATTTCAGAAGTGTGAAAAACATATTTATAGTTTAATAATTATTTGTAAAACTAGGTAATGAAGGCAATACTTTTTTCTCATGACTTTGACAGGTGTCAAAATTTTTATAACATGTTAAATTCTAAAAGATCTCCAAGAAAATTAATAAATAAAAACAGTGGAAAAACTTATATTAAACCAGTAAGAATGAAGTAATATTTACTTTTTTGGATTTTGCATTCTTTATTAACACCTAAGGAAGCTTAAAACTTCATGATTTAATATTAAACTGCAAATACAAAAGCGTACCGATTTCATTTTAGCTATAAATTAACTTTACTTAAATTGTATGAGTGCCTATAGAAAAAATTTAATTAGAACGACTAAAATCAAAATAATAATCTCAACCACAATTATTTCTTAAATGTAGGTAGTTTAAAGAAAAACAACAGCGAATCACTTATAGGAAATTAACATTGTTTAGTGGTATCGAGTCGGCCTGTGGATCTTGAGAACCCTGGTTCGATCCCCACAGCCGACAAACAATTTTCACCAAGTTAAATCTACCCCTGTGTCTCCCCCTCCACTAACATCTTTGAGGGCTGTGATTTGACGGCTGGTAACCGCACTTCACGCGAAGAAATATATCACCTACCGAGATCTGCTATATGTATATATATATTTTAATTGCTGTTGTGATATTGATATTTTACATTAATTTTTATTATGGCATACTGAAACGATCTTTCTACCGTTTTTACTTTTTTTTAAATAGAATTTGATAATTGAATATAATTTCATACGATAGCATTTATCGAAAAGTTTGTTAAAAAATGGAAGAAATAATTTAAGTGAAAATAGGCGTCATTGCTTTATGTATTCCTTACTTTGATATAAATATTCTTGTTTGTTTAAAATGTAAAGTCATAACTAATGAACTCTATCCTAAAAAATATGCTGCGTAAATATGAACATCAAATGTTGATAGTTCTCGTCGAACGTCATTTAAGTATGTACATATTTTAAGATGAAGGGTCAAATGTTAAAATATAAACATATGCACATGAAAAGTAAGAATATATCTTGAATACTTAACCTTGGAGTGCATGTGCCGACAAAAAGCATTAATGCGATATTAAATATAGATATAATTATTTTAAATTCATGTATTATCTCTTACAAAATGAATGCTCATCAGATTTTATTTATTTGGATTTTACGGGAAAAGTAAGACTTCAGTTCGGAATTTGAATTCTCTATGTTTGTGTAAATAAACAATATAAATTATTTTGTTTAAAGAATGATCTGGATCTACAGATTAGAGTAGTACTCAAAACACAAATACACACAATTTAAGTACTTTTTCACATTGAAATATTAACTAAAATCCCAACAACGTAGTGCATTCACTGTATACATCCACACTGTACTAGACTAGTTTAGCTTAACGCGAACCAACCCTTTCCATGATGCAAAGCAATTGATGAGCTATGTTCTAACTTCGTAAATATTTTTAAATATATCTGTCAAGAAGTGTGTAGGCAGCTAATGAATTATTACCATAACAATATTATCAGGGCCGTCTTTACCGGTGGTTCAAGGGGTGCGGGTGACCCGGGCGCAGAAATTTAGATATTTTAACAATTTAAATTTTATATATTTTATTTTAATAATTTATTATTTTTTGTTTTTTCTATTTTTATTTTTCATATGTATCTTTTTTCTTTTTTGTTATTATTGACATTTTACAAATATTGTTTTATATTTTTACGTTTTTTAAAGGTTTGACATTTTGATTAATTTGCTAGTTTTATATTATAATTATTGTATTTATATTTTAAGGTGCTGATGATGAGCTAATATTTTTGCTCGAAACGTCCACCAATAAATATTTTATAAAAACATTGGATTCTGAAGCCTTTTCTTTATTTAATATATTATAGAATTGAATCCTTTTTTAAATATATATTATAAATAATAATAATCAGAATAAATGGGTACCTATTAAATAATAATATAAAATAAAACACACTGATGTATTTTTTCCGGGCTTTATTGAAAAAAAAAGTGTTGATTTTTAATTTGTACAATTTATTGTTTTATTGGTATAATTTAAGAATTTTGAGAAATAAATAAATGAAACATTAAAAATTACATTCCGTTTTTTTGATTGACAAGAGCTGGGGCGCAGACTGACCATCTGGCACCCCGGCGCAGAATATGCTTAAGACGGCCCTGAATATTATTAATAGTTATTTAATTATGAATCATTTGTTGCCCTTATTATTGAATAAATAATATTAAAATCTCAAAAAAGTATTTGTGTTGACGGTATTGATGAAATAGGTCATTTGTGTAGGTAATCGTCACGTTCGTTAAAGTAAAGCAATATATTTTTATCCAGGTAAATGTGCAGTGAGTCACCATGCCACACGTGTATTATAAGTGGTATCGCGTCAGATGCCAAAATCACAACTCGGCAACTATGGGACCGCAGTCGGGCCCCTGTTAACAGATGGTTTTTTAGCATATTAATTTAATTTTGGCATTACTTTGTCTTGCTATTTTTATTTTAAACTTTTCATAATTAGGGACTTTATTTATTTATTTATTTATGTTACACTGTACAACAGGAACTGAATCCCAATTACAGTACAGGGTCCGCACTCACCGAGCCGCAGTGTAGTAGTTCATAAAAATTTTAGCTTGAGTAAGATTCGAACTCGAGATAAACATAATTCACTGAAAATCATGAAAACAAATATATTACTTTAAATTTAAACTACAAACATATGGAAAAAGTTATCAGAAATCATAATTAATTAATAAAAATAGTTTTTTGGTTTTAGTTCCGCATCAATCAATATAATTAGTCAAATACTAGTTAATTACCTTTGTCATGTGTAAATATAATCAAACCACCAGAAAATATGTTTTACATAAAAAATCATACATACATACATAACATCACGCTATATCCCATTAAATGGGGTAGCACGAACCCGTCAACATTCTCATCCTGACACACTATACTCGATTCGACCACATTAACACTTCCTCCATACAAACTCTTTCTTTTCTCACAACCAAAATCCATCAACACACAACAAACATTCATCCATTCGCTAGTGTACACTGCGCTTGTTTCTGAAGATGGTCTCCACGCAATTGCAGGTAAACACTCGAAACATCTAACCAATTAATCTAAAATCAAGAATCATACGCTTGTCTTCATTCATCATATTTATCCCGCAATTAATTTTCTCCAAACATTCCTATCCTGACACACCACTTTTGCTTCAACCACATTCATAATTCTTTTCATACAAGCTCGTTTATTGTTCACGCTCAGAAACTTTCGCTCACGCAACAACCCTTCAATCATATTCATCCACTTGTTCCTAGGCCGTCCACGCAAACTTTCACCCTCAATTTCACCAACATACACCTGTTTCACCAATCTGTCATTCGACATACGTTCTACATGACCAAACCATCTCAACTGACTTATTCCCACTCTTCTTACAACATTCTTTCCAATCTCACATTCATCATACACCAATGTATTCCGGACACGATCTCTTCTAGTATATCCACACACACCCCGCAAATATCTCATTTCCACAGCAGTTATACGCCGTTCATGTTTCTTCATCCATACCCAACATTCACTACCATACATCAACGTAGGCACTAACACACCATTATAAACACTCAATCGAGCATCTCTGGATTCATTCACGTTCCGAGTAAAGGTTCCCAGAGCACCCAATATCTTACATCCAGCAGATACTCTTCTTTCAATCTCTCGATCAATACGTCCATCCCTCGAAAACACACTCCCCAAGCATACAAACTCATTTACTTGACCCAATCTCACACCATTCATAAAAAATCATACAAAATATATAGCTAACAAATAGTGTAAAAATAACGAAAAAGACTTATCCTTTGAAGCATTTGCTGTGAGCTGTACAATGAATAATGAGTATGCATATTGCGCCTTTGTGAGAAAATTGCGAGGTATTAGCGTGTATATTGTTTTATGAAAATATCAGGCATATTCGTGTATTACGAAGTATTTTACTTATAGTTAAAGCAATTTTCATATTGATTGAAGTAATGTCGAGAAACTGCTTTGAGGTTTTAGAACAAAGCTAGAAGCTTAGTTGTAAGAAATGTTCATATTTCTCTTCCCGCTAGACTGTAATCACCGGTTGAAATAATTTCTTAAAAATATAAAGTAAACACTTGGCTATGTTTCACAAAATTCAGCCTCCAAGTCACCTTATGAGGGTATCGTCAGAGGCTGGCCAGCACAGTTAGTAACCATAGACGCGTTTCGCTCTTATTAGAACTAATCAGTATGGTATAACTCACTTCTTCACCTAGAACAAAGTTCATGTGAAGAAGCTGGTGACGAAGAACTGTGCCAGCAGAGAATAAGATCTCTAACAAACTAGTAAGATGACATGAGAAGTTTTGTGGAACTGGTCATGCCATCTACCGAAAAAAAGGGAAAGCTACGCAATAGCAATTTAAATAACAACAAAGACAAAATTAATTGTCATCCAATACTTGGTGAAACAAGGTTTAATAAAAATATAAATTAAACACTTGGCTATGTTTCACAAAATTCGGCCTCCAAGTCACCTTATGAGGGTATCGTCAGAGGCTGGCCAGCACAGTTCAGTTAGTAACCATAGACGCGTTTCGCTCTTATTAGAGCTCATCAGTATGGTATAACTCACTTCTTCACCTAGAACAAAGTTCATGTGAAGAAGCTGGTGACGAAGGACTGTGCCAGCAGAGAATAAGATCTCTAACAAACTAGTAAGATGACATGAGAAGTTTTGTGGAACTGGTCATGCCATCTACCGAAAAAAAGGGAAAGCTACGCAATAGCAATTAAAATAACAACAAAGACGTCAACGGCCATGGCATAACTCGTTGATACTGATCCAAGCGATAACGCGAGTTAAGCAACGTTGCGCGCGGGGTGTATTTGGATGGGTGACCGTCCCGAGAAACCTGCGTTGCTGTTGACTAAAAAGACCTAAAAACGCGGATCAGGGCGTAATGGCGGCATATGACCTGAGTAGTTGGTCCGCCAAAGAAGCCAAAAAAAATAAAAAATTCAGCCTCCAAGTCACGTTTCACTGACATATTCAGGACCCATGATTTGATAAATATATCACTTAGTTAGATTTGCTACAGCGGAATGCCACCTCCAGTAATTAGTAGAATGCGTAATGATATATTTATTTTATTTAGTGTACTGTAATTGGGACAAAGTTCTTTTATAGAATAGCATAAATAAATATAAATTCAGGAAACATAAGTGGGTGCAAAATCGTGACTAAAGTCATTTTATTATATCTGTATATCAATTTTATCTAAAAACAACAAAGACAAAATTAATTGTCATCCATACACTTGGTGAAACAAGGTTTAATAAAAATATAAAGTAAACACTTGGCTACAGCCTTATTCTTGTGACCATTGTATTCAATACAATATCATAAACTTTACAATCACGATTACAAGGTACTTTAAGACATTGTAATAATTTGGTATTCTGGTGACCACCTTGTAAACAACAAAATAAGATATTGTATGAATTACGATATTGTAATCTATACAAGTATGAAAGCAATAATAATTGTTACCAACATAAAATGCAATTGTTTTGATGGATGAAAAACTGTTTGAAATTATTTTAAAGTGATATTAAATAATTGAATTGTTGTATATTTACACTTAATGCTTTAAAATTAAAAGAACATTTAATAAAAATGTGATATTGTAGAAAATAAAAATTATTTTTATTTACGTGTGTTGGTATCCCATATTGGAACTTTGACGTTTGATAGTTATTAACCTCACAAACTAAACAAAATCATGGCAACAAAGAAGAAAGTTAGTAAAACCCAGCAGCAAATATATTTAGAGTATAAACCAACATACTGTTTTACGAACTGGAAAATTAAATCCTAATATGACACCAGAGTCAGTAAAAAAAGTTGTGGTTAGAACTCAAGCTAAAAATTATATGAACTACCACATTGCGGCTTGGGGAGTGCGGACCCTGTACTATAATTGGGATTAAATTCCTGTTGTACAGCGTAACATAAATAAATAAATAATCTAAAATAAATTGTTGAATATTTAAAAGAAACCTAACCATTTAAATCTTTACAGTAAGCAACAATTGATAGCAATAATACCTTTAAATTTTTCGGAATACTTATTTCATCTCTTTGTGAATCTTTTAAATATGGTGCTATTTCCAAAATAATATCATGTGCTACTTGTCGCGAGAGCCTATAATTTCCTTTAAAAATGTTTTCGGGCAGTGTTAGTGGATCACTAGTATCCCTTAATTGTCTTCTTGAAACCCTTAAGTTTTGTCTTTTAAAAGACCACAAAAATATATAAATAAATAAATATATCATCACGCCTTTTACCCATTACTGGGTGTGGCACTCTGCCTAAGCTGATCTCGGTAAGTGATATATTGTATCGCGTAAAGTTACCAGCCGTCAAATCACGCCCCCCAAAGAAATTAGTGGTGGAGGAGCCACAGGGGTAGATTTAAATTGGTGAAAATCAACCACAAAAATAAGGTTAATTATACATATATATATATATATATATATATATATATATATATATATATATATATATATATATATATATATCCCTATATCATTTTGGCATCCTTCAATTGATCATTTTGTATCATTTCGGCATCCACTTGTAATTTGGCGTCCGGTATACGGACGTCACTTTACTTAGCAGTTTAAATCAACTTTTCATGCATGCCGTGACATCTACTGTCAATATACAAAAATTCGTAATGTCGCCAAAATGATGAAAAATTGAAAAAGAAATGTATATTTTAGTTCAGTCAGTTACCGTTCAGCGCGCTAGTCGAGTTAAGCGTATATTTCAACTATATACTTTCCGTACATATACGAGTGGATTTGGAATCCGAAAAACTGGCAACGTTGTCTCCTAATTTTTCACATTGTAGTTCGCAGTTTCGTATTTAGTTTTATGTTGTCGATATGATCAAAAGTGAAAGCAATGATTAAAAACAGCAGAAGTTCAAAAATGTTGGCTATTGTTGGTAATTTTTATTTACGTACAGGAAATAAAATTTTATTTATTGGGAGTATTTAACAATTTGTTCTGTATCACGAAACATGATTTGGTTATCACAGCGACTGTATTGAATTATATAATTGGTTATTATGAATACGATAACAAATAGTATTATGTATTTATTTATTATATTTATTTTTCTACGATTGCTATGAAAAGTTGACAATTACGCTCTCATTTGTCATCGTAAAGTTCACGTTTTCTGTGGAACAATCGAAAATATCTTTTTTGTGCGTCTCCAATCGCAACGCGCGAAAAAGACGTTAAATGCGCGCGTTTCCAATGGCAACGTGCAAAAAAGATAATAAATACGCGCTTATTTCAAATGTTACCAGGGATAGAAACAAAACAGAAACTTGTTTATTGTCAGTTAACAGAATGAATTTATTTTTAATACGTATACGTTTTTAAATAATTTTAAGATGTAATTGTAGAAAACATTATGTGTGTATCACGAGCGTAAAGTGTCTTTGTTCCTTTTACACTATTTTACACAATTACCGTGCTCGAGTAACAAAGAATCACATTACGCTCTTAATACACAAATAACTATTTTTTTTTATTTTCTTCAAATAAATAATAATAGAGCATCTTGGTTATATGTCAAGAGCGGGAACATGTTACCGGTCTACCACCAAAATATTAACATGGCTTTTGATATCCAATTTTCTTAAAAATTAAATCAAGTTTCTTCAAAGCAATTTTAATAAAATATGAAACGAATATAATTAAAAAAGGAAACGTTAATATACGTTTTGACAGTGTGAAATAATAAGATATATGGACAAAATTTAATTTTTAATATCTACTAAATAAATCTTGATCAATATCATTGCAATATATATTTAGTATTTAATAACTGTATACAATACTACATATCATCATATCATCATTTCGTTATAGTATATTACACATTAAATTTTGAGTAATATTTTGATAAAACAAATATTATTTTATTAAAATTTTAAATAATAAAAATTTAAAAAAATATGTTCAAATTAAAGTAATTTGGGGCACTGAGGCTCTGAATACTATCGGATAAAAATACATTTCTATCATTTTGTATAAGTAGAGCGCCATATTGTTTTGTTTTATTCAAATTAGACTATACGCTTTTATTTTGAGGATTTAATAGCGATTTTTTTTACTTCCCCAACCTATATAATAAGGTCAGTATTATGATCGTGATTTTTATCGATCTCGAGATTTTGATGAATCTTTAAGTTTTAGAACCTACTGAACCTAAAAAATATAGTCGTAGAAAAAGTCGGTCCGTCGGTCTGTTAGTCTGTCGCCGTTATCTTGGAAGCACGATAACCTAAGAACGCGTTAAAGTTTTGGATTGAAGTTGTATATTTACGATTTAGAGC
The DNA here is from genome assembly GCA_947425015.1 of Pterostichus niger. Classification (NCBI taxonomy): domain Eukaryota; kingdom Metazoa; phylum Arthropoda; class Insecta; order Coleoptera; family Carabidae; genus Pterostichus; species Pterostichus niger. Next base: position 35,899,791 of record OX380341.1, read on the forward strand.
CAAAAACCTAAGTAAAGTTTAATAATGAACAGTATACAAGAAATGGTACTACAACTTTACTGATGGGTCTTTTTACGGTTTTGTGTATATTTCGTGAACGGTTGTGTGTATTACAAAATGTGTAATGATAAAAATTAATTCTAATCAAATTTGTAACAACATTTATTTTAAATATTATTTGATACCAGTGACATCACAAATTTATTGATTGATTTTATAAACAATTTTCAACTAGTTTTTAACACAAATTATTGAAAAGATATCGATTTTGGTATAAAATTATTCAAAATGTCTAATAATCGGCATTTGTTTTTTTACAAAAAAATTATCTATCAAGTAAATCATCCATAAAAATGCGTGAAGGATTTGATTTATAAGGTGAGTTATGTTGAAGAAGTACTGTGGGGGCCAAAGCAGGTTTTTTTTCTATTTAAGACATTTAAAGAAAAGTACTTATGTCTGAAAATTTCGTGCTTCGGTTCTAATAAAACATAACATTGTAATGAGATAATATTTTTATATGGTTGAAAACAGAAAAATAATCGCTATTAAAAATATGCATAAGATCACATCATTTACGCATTTCTGAGTGTGGCATTCTTTTTATAAGTAGATTTTAGCAGATATGGTATTTTCGCTTACTACTTTCGTCCACTCACTAATTTTATGAGTAATGTTTTCTTTTCAAAAATTCAGTGGCAGGATTGAACAAAACTCTATACAGTACTCATGAGAAACTAATTCACCCACTTGTGTGTCTTCCACAGTCGGCTTCGCCTCATGTGTAAATGAAATTCATGCGTGGGAAAAAGTTTTAGTTTCTACACTCGTACTGTAATATACTATTCTTTCAAAATATTTTTTTTTATCAAAACATATGATTTTTTTAAATTCATCTTTTATCTTTATTGGCTTAGTAAACATTAAACTGATGTGGTAAATATAAATACATTCATTTCAAATATATGACTTTATCAGAAACATCCAAAAATTATTTGTTTTTCAGAATAAACAAGTGTAATTTGGTGGTGTAGTGGGTATACAGTCGGCTTGCGGTTCTTGAGGACCCGAGTTCGATTCCCGCAACCGACAAACTGGTTTTCACCAATTTAATATCAACTCCTGTGGCTCCCCCTCCACTAACAACTTTGGGGGCCGTGATTTGTCTGCTGGTAACCGCATTTCACGCGTAAAAATATATCACTTACCGAGATCTGCTACGGCAGAGTGCCACACCTAGTAATGAGTAAAAAGCGTATTGATATATTTATATTTTTATAATTGTCCCAGATAGAAAAATAAAAGTTGTGGCAAATTTAATTGCATAATATTTGGGATTATAAGAAAATTTTCATAAATTTATTAATTATTAATATATTTAAAGAAAAGTTTTTTTTTATCCTTACGTAAACTACCACTTCCGCTTTGTAGATTAACACTAATATATATTCAGCACATCCTTAGACGTATAAATGTAAATTACAAAATATGAATAAAGATATTGGCTGGTAACACAAGCTCTGTTTTTGCCTGTTTTAAGAGCAATGTATTTGGGTGTTTTAGCTATCTCTAACAGTTAAAACCGTGCTCTTAGAACACCCAAAAATATAATATAATAATCGTATTGTACAAGCTCTAAAACTTTCTCTTTTATTGAATACTTTTTATCGAATTTTTAGCATTACCTCCCTTAATCTTATGGGAAGTTATTATGAAATATTTTTCTCTGTGGTTTATAAAACTTAATTTTATGATATTTTATTACTTCATATTACACTCGATATACTAAGTAAATGAAGCAACTGATTTTCTATCTTACCACTTTAAATAATGGCAACACGGCCGGATGTCGTTTTAACGGAGTTATAAAATTAGTATATTGAAACAGACGTCAGATTCACCGGTTATAGACTGAAATATATACATTGGATGCAATTTTACGCGTAAAGTAAAAGGATTTCAAAATGACCTTTAGCTGAAAGCAAAATGTATATTTAAAAAACTTCTTTTTTAAAAATTTGAAACGTGAGCACATATGAACACGTAAAACAAAATAATATACTTTTTACGAAACATCAATATCTCAAGTATTAAAGGGAGACGTCAAAACCTACAAACTATAGATGGACGCCAAAATGATTAACGGATGTATATATATATATATATATATATATATTATTATTGTTATTATTATTATATTCATTTTCAGTAATACATACCTATTTTCCTCATTTTGTAGAATGTCAATTAGTAGTAGAAATCCATCATTTGCCATGTTCCACTAATATTTCACTACTATAGTTAATATTTTTCAACAAACAATTTGCCTAGCAAGTCGTCGAAGTACTTGCTTAGATTACAATAAGTTTATGCAATTATCTTATTCAATGCAATTGTCAGTTTTATAAAATTGGTCACTAGAATACCACACTCGACTATTTCTTGTAATGTATAAGATATTGCATTCTATGCAAGATCGTATTCAATGCAATGGTCACGTGAATACGAATTTTCATAATTATTGTAAAGTTTACAATAATCGTATTTTATAAGATATTGTATCGAATACAATGGTCACGAGAATAAGGCTATAAGTCTCACAAAATTCAGCCTCCAAGTCACCTTATGAGGGCATCGTCAGAGGCTGGCCAGCACAGTTCAGTTAGTAACCATAGACGCGTTTCGCTCTTATTAGAGCTCATCAGTATGGTATAACTCACTTCTTCACCTAGAACAAAGTTCATGTGAAGAAATAATTTCTCAACTTATTTTATTTGATGGGGTAGGTGGTTCAGTGGTATCGAGCTGTGGATTTGAGAACCCAGGTTCGATTTCATAGCCGACATACAGTTTTCATAATATTAAATTAGCCCTGTGGCTCTCAATTCACTAACATCTTTGGGGACTGTAATTTGACTTCACACGCATAAATATATTACTTGCCGTGATCTGCTACGGCGTAGTGCCACATCAAGTAAAGGGTAAAAGGCGTGATGATCTATTTTATTTCGTGTATAAACGAACAATTGTAATAAACAATTACCGGTAATACGACCATAACGAATATTTGTCATGAAAACTGTTAATGTTTTCAAAGAAATTTAAAAACAGAAAAACTAGTAAATAGTATATTATTTTTATTTTTTTTTTTTGGCTTCTTTGGCGGACCAACTACTCAGGTCATATGCCGCCATTACGCCCTGATCCGCGTTTTTAGGTCTTTTTAGTCAACAGCAACGCAGGTTTCTCGGGACAGTATATTATTTAATGAGCATGTAATGTGGATTATATTACACGAGTCATAGGCTACTATTTATTGACAAATATAGTGTCATACTGACAATAAACTACATTAAATTTAATTCAATTCAACTTGAACAAGTATGTCAGAAGAAAAACATATAATTATATATCATGTTAATCGTTAAAGGAGTTTAAAAATTCATCAATTGAATGAAATATTCGCCTTAGTAAATATAGTTTCCAAGTTGATTTAATATCCTGGTCATCAAGTAGTTTGACATGTTCGGGTAAAATCTAACATTCACAAAGTGTTTTTTTCAGATTTAGCTAATTTTAATTTAGGTTTAGGTAACAATGAACCTGGCCAGATATGGTAGGAATGACAATATCTGTTAGTAGAGAAAAGCTATTTTATAAAAGAATTTTTGCTAGTGAGGAAAGGGTTTAATTGTAAATTGCGAAAGTTGGGGCACAAGCGACAGCGAGTGTTCCAATAGAACGAGTTTTGCAATGGCCCTTTCCCACGTGTGTTACATACTATTTCTTTCAATATTAAACGTGAAAATTACATTTTTCTGCGATTGCTATGAAAAGTTGACAATTACGCTCTCATTTGTCATCGTAAAGTTGACGTTTTCTGTGGAACAATCGACAAATATCTTTTTTGCGCGTCTCCAATGGCAACGCGCGAAAAAGACGTTAAATGTGCGCGTTTCTAATGGCAACGCGCGAAAAAGATTATAATTGAACGCTTATTTAAATAGTTACCAGGGATACAAACAAAACAGAAACTTGTCATATTGACAGTAAACAGAATGAATTTATTTTCTATACGTATACGTTTTTAAATAATTTGAAGATGCAATTGTAGAAAAAATTATGTGTGCATCACGAGCAGGGTTCGAAGATATATATCGATCGATATATATCATGATATTTATTTTGATATATATCGTCATATTTTTGCAATGATATATATCCATTATATAAAAATATCAAATAGTTTTTGAGATATAGCCTCAAATTTGCTTATAAGTCAATTCGGACTCGGGGAATTTAACGCCGTTGAGCGCATTTCCATATCTTGTTTAGTTTTTGAGATATAGCCTCCGGAAAATTGAAATTTTTCGAATTTTTCAGTTTTTCTACTTTTACGAGGCTATATCTCGAAAACTAAATGTGATATGAAAACGCGGTCAACGGCATTAATTTTCTCGTGCTTCAGTTAACTTATAAACATAATTTCAGCGATTTTTATTTTTTTCAATTTTCCGCCAAAAAAATCGCAAAAAGCGGTTTTTTAACATTTTCTCGAAAACCAGAAGTCATATGCATTTGAAGATTGCACCACTGGATTCAGTGGGTCAAAATACATATGTATGTAAATTTTCGTTTTAATAATCCTACGATTAAGGATTTTTGGGAAAATTGAATTAAAATCTGAAAAAACCCTTAGGAAATAATTAAAAATATTAAATTGCATAAAATTGTATGAAAATTTGCTTATAAGTCAATTCGGACACGGGGAATTCAACGCCGTTGAGCGCATTTCCATATCTTGTTTAGTTTTTGAGATATAGCCTCCGGAAAAGTGAAATTTATCGAATTTTTCAGTTTTTCTACTTTTCCGAGGCTATATCTCGAAAACTAAATGTGATATTAAAACTCGCTCAACGGCATTAATTTTCTCGTGCTTCAGTTAACTTATAAACATAGTTTCAGCGATTTTTATTTTTTTTCAATTTTCCGCCAAAAAAATCGCAAAAAGCGGTTTTTTAACATTTTTTCGAAAACCAGAAGTCATATGCATTTGAAGATTGCACCACTGGATTCAGGGGGTCAAAATACATATGTATGTAAATTTTCGTTTTAATAATCCTACGATTAAGGATTTTTGGGAAAATTGAATTAAAATCTGAAAAACCCTTAGGAAATAATTAAAAATATTAAATTGCATAAAATTGTATGAAAATAAGTCAATTCGGACACAGGGAATTCAACGCCGTTGAGCGCATTACCATATCTTGTTTAGTTTTTGAGATATAGCCTCCGGAAAAGTGAAATTTTTCGAATTTTTCAGTTTTTCTAAATGTGTACAAAAACTAAAATTAAAAAATAAATATCCAAAAAGTGATATTTATCTAATATATATCCTATATATCAGATATTTTGATATTTATTATAAATATCATGATATTTACGAACCCTGATCACGAGCGTAAAGTGTCTTTGTTCACTTTACGCTCTTAATACACAAATAACTATTTTATGTTTGTAATACAAGAAATTTAATAATTATTTTATATAAATCAAAGGAGTTGTATTTGCAAATGTACATCATGTTTCCTTGACCACCATGTCAAATGACATTTCCCTCACTCAATTTAATTGCGATAGTAACCGTTTCCCTCAGTAGTGAGGAAAGTTATTTACTTTCAATTAAACTGAGCGAGGGAAATGTTATTTTAACAAAAAAAAAGTTTACACTTATCTTTATAATTCAATCCTGTATTATATTTACTAACTAATCCCTTGCTAATACTTCATCCGCTGCTTGCTACTAATACAACCTACAGCTTCGCATATTCCGCAACTAATTTAGCAACCATTGCTAATTTACTACTGAACTAAAAGAACTATTACTAATTGACCATGTATGATGTGTCAGGAGTGTGGACACCAGGCAAAGGTGTAGAACCGGAGCCAGCACCTCGAGCACCGCGCGAGCCGGTGGCAACACCTGCAGCGGACCAGGAGGGAGATGAACCCGCGCCCGTGGTGTGGACCCCGCGTAGCGCTGGCTCCAGCCCCACGGCTGAGCGGAAAGAATTCCGACCTGTTAACTTTGAGTCACCGGTGCTGAAAAGGAAGAATTACACACAGGTAAGACAATTATTTGAAATTATATTTCAAAATTCAGCCAATAATTACAATTTTATACCGATTATTTTTTTGCGTTTCTTCTTAAACTAATGAAATGTTTTATTCATTGTCACGTGTGTGCGTTTTAACCAATCTTGTCGTTATTATAGTGAGAATATAGTATGTTATGCATCAAGGGAGGGAAACAAGCGATTATTCCCACGTGTGAAGGAATAACCGCGCCGTCCCTGGAAGCATATTATACTTTTCGTAACAAGTGCACAAAAATTACTGTCTTATCGGGACAAATGTCAAATATGGGTTGCGTAACTAGTTACCTAGGAAACGCCGCAAACAGCTAATAATCGTAGTCTCTAGGGAGAGAAACATCCTACCTAGGGAGAGAAACATCCTACTTAAATGTGCTACAAAAAAAATATAAAACTAGCATTAGACAAAAGAATAACAATCAATTTTGTTTCAGAAAATTAATTGTCATAATATTTATTGCAATTTTAATTAAAAAACTAATCTCATGTTATATACAACTTTTACAAACCGCGCTACTCAGATCCAATGGTTCTGCTGTATGTACACTCAGCAGCAGAAGTAAGGAGCAACATAGTGCTTTATTTATGTAATGTGGTGTAATTCTGGCAAAACGAGATTTTAATTTTGAATGTATTTCAAGCAGTGAAGGGTTATAGTTTTGATCCAACTTTCCCGCTACCTCGCTCTTTACACTTGCAAAACCTTAGTTAAATAAGTAAAGCCCGGATTTTGAGGCAATTGCCTAGATTCAAATTTTAATATACTTTAGGCAATTTCGTTTTTCTATACATAGGTAATATGTTTACGTGTATTGGAAGGTTTTTTTTTCGTGCCTTAGAGCCTATTTTTTCTATATTTTGGTTATTGTGCCTATTTTACCTTATACAGCCTATTTTGCCTATTTTTGTTGCCTATTCTAACTTTTATTAAGCAGACAAGGTTTATCATCTACTTCGTTGACTAATTCAGCACTCAACAAAGTGTTTCAACCTAACCTATATTTAAAGTACTTACTTTAATCAAGTTTTTGTGTGTGAATTTAAAATGCCGAAAGAAAAAACGTTTCCCTTTCCGAAAATTTCATAGAGCAATTGCTCGTAATATTTTATAAATTAAAGTATACTACATAATTTGAATTTGCATAATAGTTAATAAAATGAGAACCCTACATTATAATTTTTCAGATGATTGCGTTAATTTTTGTTTAAAATTATTATTTTTTTCTAACAAAGAGTAGATAGGAGTACCAATATTAGAAAAAGGATTCGTTTATTTTTTTTAAACAAATTATTTACATTTAGGCTGCCTAAAATCCCGCCTATTTTAGAGTAATTACCGGCCTATATGCCTGCTTATTTTAGTGTTTTTAAGAGCCTAAATATCCGGGCTTTATATATATAAGTACCGTAAATTTAAGTAGTTTCCTTGTAACTTGATTTTTAATACATTAAAGATTCATTCAGTTAAAACTAATAATTTAAGTATAGTTTGGTATCTTAAACTTCCTTTAATAATGTTCTTATCATATCATATTATCATCTATCAAATATATGAATATACGCTATACTTATTTCGTAATCTTCTTCCTCTTCATCCTCAACTACATTAAATTTAAAAGCCGGGTTTATCTGTCGTGGTCCAGTTGTAGAATGTATGAACCCTTTACTATTAAACTATATTCTGCTAGCAGATAAAGGCACTCCTTATTACGGTGGATTAAAATGAATCCACGGATTATCCAGTTTAGTCAATATCTTAAAAGCTAGTAGCTACTCTAGTAAATCAAGGTTATTGCAGAAGATAAAATTGATATACAGATATAATAAAATGACTTTAGTCACGATTTTGCACCAACTTATGTTTCCTGAATTTATATTTATTTATTTATGCTATTCTATACAAGAACTTAGTCACAATTACTGTACACTAAATAAAATAAATATATCATTACGCGTTCTACTCACTACTGGAGGTGGCATTCCGTCGTAGCAAATCTAGCTAAGTGATATATTTATCAAATAACGGCTCCTGAATATGTTAGTGAAGGTGAGGCCACAGGGGTAATTTTAATGTGGATTTAGTTTGTTGTTTTTGGGAATTGAACTTGGGTTTTCAAACCCAAAGAGTAGGTTGCGCATTTCACTGAGCTATCGATCCTAACGTAGAGTGATTGGGTTTTGTATTAATTTTATTTAAAATTCTGCGGTCGTAAGCACTTTTATAGTTTTTACAGTTAAGCTAAGAGAAGAAAGTTAGTTTTTAGTCTACATAGTTCTTAAATTTATAAATTCTTCAAAATCTCCTTAAACGTTACAATAATTATTCTATATATTTTTTTAAAATTAAATAATATTTGCATAAACCTACCATTAATATACCATCCAAATTTTATGATATATTCTTTCAGCTCAGTGGTATCGAGTCGGTCTGTGGATTTGAGAACCAGGGTTCGATTCCCTTAGCTGACAAACAATTTTCTCCACGTTAACAACTATCCCTGTGACTTCTCCTCCACTAACATCTTTGGAAGCTATGATTTGACGGCTGGTAACCGCACTTCACGCGAAAAAATATATCACTTACCAAGATCTCCTATGGTGGAATGCCACACCTAGTAATGGGTCAAAGGTGTGAAGATATATTTTATTTTATTTTAGCCCAATATTCTAATATAACCTTTATCATTTAGCTTTAGGAAAGTGATTTGGTTAACTTTTTAAAATCGGACTAGAATATAATTACCTAATCCAAAATTCAAGATTAGCTAAAATTTGTTTGAGAATCGGGCTGTTAATGTCAATGGAAGCAAGAACCAATAATATTCCCCTACAGCATATTTTTGACGTTTATCGTTTTGTGAAATGATGCAATGGGTAAACGGAAAATCATCATAAAATGAAAAACAAAAAAATATTTTTTGTAACAGTGTCTAGTTAGATAAATTATCAATTTCAATATATGATGTACTAGTACATTACTGCCATCTACAAAAGTTTGGCATGAAAGCTCCCGAACAATAATGAAATGGTGTTCGTGTTTTGTAGCCGGAAAGCAGTGGTACAGAGACGCCAGAGGGCATCGCGTTGGTACCAACACCGTGGAACAGCGGCGCGGGCGCAGAAGAGCGCCGTCTTACCTCCAGCCAGTCGGCGCCCGCCGCTGGCCTCACCAGCCTCAGCAAGTTGCCACGCGCGCAGAATCCTACCATCACATTGCTGCAGAAAGCTAGAGGCAAGTCTTTACTAATACATTTATCCAACTCTTTCAAACACACTTTCATTTCATACTAAACACGATATACTTTAAAATACTTTTCGGTAAATAAATGGCGCTACTTTATGCCATTTTGTTCAGCAACAAAAACAGTGGCGCTTCTATACATTTATAAACTAATTGTTTGCTTTTGTATCATATATTTTAGTTATATCTAACTTATTTTAAGAAAAATGCTTCAGATAGAAGTGGTAGAAAAAAGTATATATTTATTTGTAAATTAACGGAAGAAAGTAAGACATTTTTGCCGAAGGTACAATTTCATTTAATCAGAGCACTTGTGAGAAGAATTATACTTTCTTCACGAAACTTACATACTCGTATATTTTTTGTCACTACTCTGTTACAATTTTTAAATATAAATTTGAAATTTAGATAAAATTTATTATTCTCTTGACATATGTTAACTAGATATCACTCATATCAAATCATTCAGTTGTGTTCTAGTTGCCATAAATACAGTTTTACTTTCCTTCCCTAGAGATGAAAAATATCACTTTCTTTTCTCAATTAAAGGAAGAAAATTTTACTCTCTGTCAGGGACATAGAAGAGTATTTTTTTAATAAAAAAGTGTAGATATATTTGACAGCAGAAAATATATGACACGTTTAAGATATTTGAACAATTATTTATTACAATCAAATGTTGACGACAGAGTTTATTTTCTGAATTTCTGACTAATCATTTAGCGTGGCACTATTATTTCCGTTGCCAAATAATGATCCTAAATTATTTTGGACAATTACGAGTACCTGGACTTCAAATTTAAATATTTTATCGAGCAATAAAACTTAGTTTTAATTCTATAAATAGTTATATCGAAATTGGATATTAATTTCGAAGCATTAAAATATTACATATTTAAAAGCTTTCTTTATCTAAACGAATTGTATCTTAATAAAATCATAATGAACATGAATTATTTAATAATTAACATGTTTTATTTGTATTTTAGAAGGTCAGCTCCCTCGCGGTGCATCTTACATAGAAGAACATCAAGCACCAACTCCAAAACCAAGAAGTAAGGATAGCAGACCTCCGCTAATAGGTCCTAACGAAATACGTATGTTTTATTTGAATTTCTGTCTAAATTAAACACTATCAAAGTGTTGGTTTATGTTTATATGAACTTTTATGCAACGAATATAAATACTAGGTGTTTCACGAAAATGAGACATCTCGATTATTTTCTTTATTATTGAGGGTAGAATAAAATCTTTCAAATAAATATTGTGATAAAAAATATGGGGAACATTATTTATGAATATAACTTACATGATAATAATTTAGTTGTTGATCATGGTCTACTGTTTTTTATATTAAATCTAATGTATCCTAAACTTAAATTGAATTTTTCTACAAACTCTATACAAAAAAAATCTGATGTGGACACCACATGACTTCCTTGTACGCGTATTAAACTATAGATATTTTTTTAATTGCTCATATTTGACATAAAATCTTTTATTTTTTATTTTTTGTTCTAATCCATAGCAAACTTAATTTAAAAAAAAAACAAAAAAATATAATTTTTACATTTAGATATCTCGCTTATGCAAAAGGCTAATTTAAAAATTCTTAATATACTAGACGCAGAATGTAATTCTCTAAAACTTTTATTTGCAGCATTCATTTCTAAAATTAAAATAATACCATTTTTTCAATGAAAACTGTTAGCAGCTTCATGTAATGTTCCACTTCCGGTTAGTCTATTTTTACCAAAATCTATTATGTTATTTTCATTGATATAGTAGTCTTATATACCAAATTTGGAAAGTTTTTGAACATAGTTTTTCATGAAAATCTATTATAGGCTTCAAGTAAAGTACCACTTCCGGTAGTTGTATAATGACCAAAAAGGGAGGAACTAGATGTTGTAACAGTCCTAAATATAAAATTTCAATTTTCTACGGCTTACCGTTTTTGAGTTATGCGAGATACATACGTACGTACAGACGGCATGACGGAATTAGTCAAAATGGATTCAGGGAGGGCCAAAATACCTATTTCCGTTGAAATCTGAGAACCGAAAATTTTCGCTATTACAATACTTCTTTTACTTCGTACAAGGAAGTAAAAATGAATGATTCAGAAACAAATTCGCTACCTATCGAATGAGCCAAATTGATTTATAATTACCATTTAAAAATTAAATTACTCCTGTGGATCTTCCACCACTAATATCTTTGGGGGAGGAACGTGATTTGACTGCTAGTAATGCGCATAAATATATCACTTACTGAGATTCGCTAAGGCAGAGAGCCACAACCAGTAATGGATAAAAGGCGTGATGATAAATATATTTTATTTATTTAATTCTAAATATCTGATTGTATTTTCAGTATACACCATTAAAACCGAATATATAAGCGAATCCGATAGCGAGAAACCAAAGAAAATGGCCGACTTAGGCCCAAGAAAATTCGAAGGAATTGGACCAACTACCAAAGACGGCATGCCAATTGTATTAAGATCAGTGAGTATAATTTTACAATATTTGTAGCAATTTATTTGAATCATAGCTAACTAAAACATTTCTTTTTCATCACTTCATTTGTACTAACAAGATATATGATGAACAGGTAATTCATTATAATCTTGTAAGATAATATTTAAATTTAACTGTTTTATATTTCTTAGGAAGTGAAAGATTCAAATCAAGCGAAATGGTACAAACGGATGTATGATACCCTTCATCGTTCCAGAAATGACGGTGAGTTTCAAGCATTTTATATAAACATAGATTCAAAGGGCTCGGTTGGAAAGGAAATTTGTTTGAGCTTGTTACTTAGAACGCCGCGTTTCGCAGTTAAAACTATCTATTGTAATTATTTAGTTTCCACGCAGTGATTAGAATTACAATAAATATTATTTTATTTAGCCGAAATATTATTAGCTGTTTCAAAAATATTATCTATACAGGGTGTTTCATAACTTCGAGTACATACGTTAATGGTATATGTTGTTTGATATGCTGATTACGAATCTAAAATATTTTTTTTAAAATTCGGAAAATTAAGGGTTATTTACCTAAAACATTTTCTATAGTACTGCACTGGATTCACTTTCCTATTAAACACAAACAATGTAGTAGGTAATCAACAATTTAAATTACATAATAGTAGTAAAATAAACAAACAAAATTTAATTATTTTTAATGAAACGATAATTATAGTTTATTATGTATTCAAAATAATTGATATGTCAAAATAAATAAAACACATACAATTCGAATATTTTTTTACAAAAATTGCTCAAAATTGTTGCCATTCTCTGCCATACATAATGCAGCACGGTGAATTAAAGACACGCTGCAAGCTTCGTTGAACGAATTATATAAATAAAAATAAATATATCATCACGCCTTTTACCCATCACTGGGTGTGGCACTCTGCCTAAGCAGATCTCGGTAAGTGATATATTTTTTCGCGTGAAGTGCGGTTACCAGCCGTCAAATCACGGCCTCCAAAGATATTAGTGGTGGAGGAGCCACAGGGATAGATTTTTTAAATTGGTGAAAATTGTTTGATTATGATGTTTCATAAAATTAGCAGTGTTTTCAACCCGTTCCTTCAGTTGTTCCAGAGTTTCAGGAGCTTCCTGGTTATCATAAACTACGTACTACGAAAGAATAATTACACAATTCAATTATTAGCAGTTATTTATAATAGAATTTTATTTAATTAATAACTTTAACATAATCATCCATCCAGTGGCAGTGGCAACGAAAAATTTTGGACTGGGAAAATTGGAAAATAATTTTGTGATTAAAAAAAAATTCTTTTTGATTCGTAATCAGCATACCAAATAACATATACCATTAACGTATGTGCCTGAAGTTATGAAACACCCTGTGTATTTAAAAAATTAATTTCGCCTGTAATAATTCAAAGGTTCAGTATACATTTCTACTCGTCGCTAATCTGCAATTAATTACAGATCTTTAAATGGTTGCAAGCCATCAAATTAGTATACATATGATTAATGCAATTTTAAATAATTTATTTTTCAATAAATAAATACGATATTTGTACCTATGTATGGTTATGAGCAATTATTTTTAATTGGGTTTTAGTTAATTGTATTCACAAGCAAGTTTTGCGAATTTATTTATTTTTGTGTTGGACCAGTAATGCTTCCCTTATTCTTAACGCTTCGTCACTCAACTAATGGTAGTTGTGTCAACAAAAGTTCCATTTGAAATGCCTTACATTTCGAATCGAATGTCATATTTATTTACTTTAAATTTAATTTTTCTACAATTGCTATGAAAAGTTGGCAATTATGCTCTCATTTGTCATCGTAACGTTGACGTTTTCTGTGGAACAATCGAAAAATATCTTTTTTGCGCGTCTCCAATGGCACCGCGAAAAAAAGATGTTAAATGCGCGCGTTTTCAATGGCAACGCGCGAAAAAGATATTAAATGTGCGCTTATTTCAATAGTTACCAGGGATACAAACAAAACAGAAACTTGTCATATTGACAGTTGACAGAACGAATTTATTTTCAGTGCGTATATGTTTTTGAATAATTTTAAGATGCAATCGTAGAAAAAATTATGTGTGTATCACGAGCGTAAAGTGTCTTTGTTCCTCTTACACTATTGCAGCTCTCGCCTTCGGCTCGCGCTTCAATTACCGTGCTCGAGTAACAAAGAATCACTTTACGCTCTTAATACACAAATAACTATTTTGTTTTCGCACTTGTCCAACTAAGCCAGGACAGACACAAGCTCTAATACACCGATGTCCTCTTTAAATTTTTACTCTCTATGGCTGATAGCACAAGCTCTGTTTTTGGGTGTTCTAAGAGCACGGTTTTAACATGTTAGAGATAGCTAAAACACCCAAATACACTGCACTTAAAACAGGCAAAAACAGAGCTTGTGCTACCAGCCAATGTCTCTAATGCAATTTTATTCCTATGAATTCTTATTATCTATGTTATTTTCTTGTATGTAAATCTTCTAAATTTTAGAAGGTATGCAATGATGAATGTTTCTTGGACTAAATATTGATGTTTTCTTTTCAGACGAATTGGTAACAGTGCGGTACAAAACACGCAGAGGTGACTAAAGTGTTTTTGTGATTGTTGGTTTTGGTTTCAGGCGCTTTGTTGCTACCCACTTATAAATATGTAATTCCCTTCGCTTCTGTTAGCTCACCTAGTCATCATCTACTACAACCACCCTTATAATTTTTACTTATTTTTATTTTTAATATGACTGACTGACTCGCATTTGAAAATATACAAGCATTTGTAACATACACTGCTCAGGGATATTTGAAAAATTGAATGTAAAATTTAAACTTAATATTAAATAAATAAAAGGCTTTTTAAATACATATTTATAAAATTAAAACTAAGAAAACTAATACCTTAAGTATTCTTACAAATATTTGAATATAATTTATAGTAATGAAATATAAAACTAAACACTGATGAGCTCTAATAAGAGCGAAACTCGTCTATGGTTACTAACTGTGCTGGCCAGCCTCTGACGATGCCCTCATAAGGTGACTTGGAGGCTGAATTTCGTGAGACTTAGACAAGTGTTTATTTTTATATTTTATTATTAAGCCTAGTTTCACCAAATGAGCATTCAAAGACAATTAATTTTGTCTTTGTTGTTTTATTTAAATAATGTATAGTTTTAATTTCACATTCGTTTTTTAAAATATCCCTGTATAATTTTGAGCAGTGTATTTATCAATAACAAAATAATACAACTCACCATCACCACCAAATAGTACAGCATCAATTAATATTCTTACCATTGCATTAGTGATTGTCTTTTCGCGGGATGAATGATACATGTAATTTACTGATGATAATTTCCAGGTCGCTACCCCTACACATCCGCAGGCGGTTACCTCTCCGAACCGGAACCAAATGCGTACGATAGCGACGTCGGTGTTTCCGCTAACAAATACGCCACTTTAGACCGTAGACGCCTGCAAACCGGAAGGGATAAAGAGAACGAATATATTACCTATACAGTGCCTCGAAATAAGTGAGTAAACAAGAATCACTTTCGTTCCTTTTTTCAAATAAATAGAATTGTTCAAATGGATATTTGTACCTGATTCGATTTTCACACCTCACGCAATTTTCAACACATTAAAAATTACCCTTCTGGCTCTCTCTCTACCTATACTAATATTTTTGGGAACAGTGATTTTTCACGTACATAAATAATATAAATAATATACAGGGTGTTTCAGGACTAGTGTAACAAACTTTAACAGCTTATTCCTGAGATCATTTTGAGCCAAAAATGTCATATGAACATAAGTCCTATTCCTTCTAGTTACCAAAATACAAAAGGTTGAAGCTCTATAAATAACACGAAATTTTCTAATTTTTGTAATCAAGATACTTTCGGAAAACAAAAATGCGCGCAAATAGGGGATGGGAAAGTTGGCTTCTATTTGGATATCTGTCTTGGTATTCTCTGGACGCATAACGGGCATTTCCATTACATAATCCATAAATAAAAATCATATCTGCATATTCAGCAGTACTATAACCATCCATTATGAAACAATAATACAATCAAAAGTACAACAATTTTTAATTAAGACAAATAAGGTATGACTTTTCAATAAAATTCTTGTTTTCCGAAAGTATCTTGATTACAAAAATTTGAAAAGTCGTGTTATTTATAGAACTTCAACCTCTTGTATTTTGGTAACTAGAAGGAATAGGACCTATGTTTATATGACATTTTTTGCTCAAAATAACCTCAGAATATGCTGTTAAAGTTAGTTACACTAGTCCTGAAACACCCTGTATAATGGGGTAGGTGGCTCAGTGGTATCGAGTCGACCTGTAGATCTTGAGAGCCCTGGTTCAATCCCCACAGGCGACAAACAATTTTCACCAATTTAAATCTACTCCTGTGACTCCTCCACCACTAACATCTTTGGGGGGCGTGATTTGACGGCTGGTAACCGCACTTCACGCGAAGAAATATATCACTTGCCGAAATCTGCTTAGGCAGAGTGCCACACCTAGTAATGGATAAAAGGCGTGATGATATATTTATTATATAAATAATATATCACTTACCGAGATCTGCTACGTTCTATTGGTTAAACACATCAATATGTAGGTGGCTCAGGCATCGAGTCGGACTGTGGATCTTGAGAGCCCTGGTTCGATCCCCACAGCCGACAAACAATTTTCACCAATTTAAATCTACCCCTGTGGCTCCTCCTTCACTAACATCTTTTTAGGCCTTGATTTGACGGCTGGTAACCGCACTTCACGCGAAGAAATATATCACTTGCCGAAATCTGCTTAGGCAGAGTGCCACACCTAGTAATGGGTAAAAGGCGTGATGATATATTTATTATATAAATAATATATCACTTACCGAGATCTGCTACGTTCTATTGGTTAAACACATCAATATGTAGATGGCTCAGTGATATCGAGTCGGCCTGTGGATCTTGAGAACCCTTATTCAATCCCCACAGCAGACAAACAATTGTCACCAATTTAAATCTACCCCTTTTTCCTCCCCTAAACTAACATCTTTGGAGGCCGTGATTTGACGACTGGTAACCGCACTTCACGCGAAGAAATATATCACTTACCGAAATCTGCTTAGGCAGAGTGCCACAGCCAGTAATGCATAAAAGGCGTGATGATATATTTATTTATTTATTTATCAATATTAACAAATTCATATAATTTTTGATTGTTTTCTTTCAATTTACTTGGATAAATAATTAATTATTGTATTATTCGTTTTTGACAGTTGAAATTGTTGTTTTTTTGACGCGTTTAAATGACTTTTTTTTGTCTCTACCTGCGGTCTTGACTAAAAGCAGGGTTCGTAAATATCATGATATTTATAATAAATATCAAAATATCTGATATATAGGATATATATCAGATAAATATCACTTTTTGGATATTTATTTTTTAATTTTAGTTTTTGTACACATTTAGAAAAATTGAAAAATTAGAAAAATTTCACTTTTCCGGAGGCTATATCTCAAAAACTAAACAAGATATGGAAATGCGCTCAACGGCGTTGAATTCCCCGTGTCCGAATTGACTTATAAGCAAATTTTCATACAATTTTATGCAATTTAATATTTTTAATTATTTCCTAAGGGGTACCCCTTTGGTTTTTTCAGATTTTAATTCAATTTTCCCAAAAATCCTTAATCGTAGGATTATTAAAACGAAAATTTACATACATATGTATTTTGACCCACTGAATCCAGTGGTACTATCTTCAAATGCATATGACTTCTGGTTTTCGAGAAAATATTAAAAAACCGCTTTTTGCGATTTTTTTTGGCGGAAAATTTAAAAAAAATAAAAATCGCTGAAACTATGTTTATAAGTTAACTGAAGCACGAGAAAATTAATGCCGTTGAGCGCGTTTTAATATCACATTTAGTTTTCGAGATATAGCCTCGGAAAAGTAGAAAAACTGAAAAATTCGAAAAATTTCACTTTTTCGGAGGCTATATCTCAAAAACTAAACAAGATATGGAAATGCGCTCAACGGCGTTGAATTCCCCGTGTCCGAATTGACTTATAAGCAAATTTTCATACAATTTTATGCAATTAAATATTTTTAATTATTTCCTAAGGGGTACCCCTTTGGTTTTTTCAGATTTTAATTCAATTTTCCCAAAAATCCTTAATCGTAGGATTATTAAAACGAAAATTTACATACATATGTATTTTGACCCACTGAATCCAGTGGTGCAATCTTCAAATGCATACGACTTTTGGTTTTCGAGAAAATGTTAAAAAACCGCTTTTTGCGATTTTTTTGGCGGAAAATAGAAAAAAAATAAAAATCGCTGAAACTATGTTTATAAGTTAACTGAAGCACGAGAAAATTAATGCCGTTGAGCGCGTTTTCATATCACATTTAGTTTTTGAGATATAGCCTCGGAAATGTAGAAAAACTGAAAAATTCGAAAAATTTCACTTCTCCGGAGGCTATATCTCAAAAACTATTTGATATTTTTATATAATGGATATATATCATTGCAAAAATATGACGATATATATCAAAATAAATATCATGATATATATCGATCGATATATATCTTCGAACCCTGACTAAAAGTAACATTCTCACGTGCAACAAAAAAACACTCATTTCTCGCACATACAAAAATAACTATTTTAATTTTTTACCTCGGAAGAGAATGCCATTTTGAAAACTGCATTTCTCTCCCTAAATATAATATACTATTATTTATAATAACAACAATATCATGTTTTAAAAGAATGTAGAAAGTTGAGATTGAATTATATGGGGTAAGTGGCTCAGTGGTATCGAGTCGGCCTGTGGATCTTGAGAACCCTGGTTCGATCCCCACAGCCGACAAACAATTTTCACCAATTTAAATCTACCCCTGTGGCTCTTCCTCCACTAACACCTTTGGGTTCCGTGATTTTACGGCTGGTAACCGCACTTCACGCGAACAAATATATCACTTACCGAGATCTGCTTAGGCAGAGTGCCACACCCAATAATGGGTAAAAGGCGTGATGATATATTTATTTTTTATTTATATGAGATTGAATGATGTTTCAGATACATGTCTGCGTCAGTTAGACATAGTACTGATGTATATAAGAATCAACCAGGACGAATTGAAGACTATGTTCCCGGCCATTCATCAATTTCGGAGAAAGAAGCGAAAGAGGTTAGTGTAGATTACTTTGTACATATTTTGAATTAACTTTTAAGTAAATGTAAATTTGTCTAACATTGAATATTTCGCTTTATGAATAGGATAAATTTGAAATTTCCAAGCTCATATGTCTTATATTTATTATGTGCTTATGCTTGTTGTAATTAGAGATATTTTTGTATTTTCCCTGTTTTTGTATAGTGGCACATCGCACTAATATATAAATATTCTATTTTAGTGGTGGGACGAAGTCATGGAAATATTTGACGGGGTACGCATCTTTCATTTTAATGTACATTTTATTTTTTCTTTTATTTATTTTGAATTATTAATCAACGAATGCTTGTATTGTTTATTAATCACATTACATTAATTTAATTAATGCCTGGTACATTAACATAACATATATATTTACGTTATAAGTCTGGTAAATAAGATTTTACGGTACGATTAAGATGTTTCCGTTTGAGGCGACGAAGAAGACCGGACGTATGACGTACAACGATTTATTTTAAACTATGTCACATTTAATTTTTAAACAGTATTTTCGTATCCTAACCTTGAAAGTGACATCTTAATTACAATTAAATGTCAAACACTATTTGTTACCTAGCAACTTCACTATAACAGTACCGTAATATCTATTACAGTACTAGTACTGTAAAGTCTCACTTTCCGGACTGAAATTACTACTGTAAACATGAAAATTTAAACCATAAACAATTCATAATTAAACTTTGTATATTTATCATAAAAGTCATATTTTTTATCGAAAACGCGTGACAAATTTAACTTTTCTTCATTCTCAATAGTTTATTTTTTTACTATTTTTATTTATTTATTTCCTTGAGATTTGAGAAAAAAATTGCTATCAAAAATATATCTGTACGGTAATGTGGGTACCATTACAGCATTCTAATCCGGAGATCTCGAGTTCGAATCTTACTCCAGATAAAAATATAAAACTACCACATTGCGGCTCGGTAAGTTCTGTTGTACAGAGTAACATAAAGAAATAAAATAAATCTAATATCACTATGCAAAAAAATACGTGTGCAACATGTAATGGAAGCATTTTTTTCACCGTTCAAACTTCAAAATCGTGAAGAAACTATTGCTTTCATTACTAGTGGTACAATAACTATTTACATTCTCAAATTTTATTTCTTTTCTCAACCTATTAATAAATGGTAATAAAAAGTAAAATTAATGTTATTATTTTCCATATTTTATTATTTCTGTTTATATTTACACGCCTTTTTGTCGTAGTATTTTATCAGACATTTTGTCATGACTCATACAATTCCATTAAAATCTACATTCATAATTTCGTTGCATTCATGAACAATACCGATACAAGCATTCATGATGTTTTAACAGCAATTAACTCTATCGTATATAATCATCAAAATGATGAACGTATATATGTCGTGTGTAACGAAACGAGTAAATGTTTTCGTGTAATGACAACACTTTGATGATCGGGATATCAGTCTAATATATTTTGAAACGGTTACACTTCCTACGTTTCGGCGATAACTATCGCCTTCCTCAGGGATATGTAACGTCTAGTCATAAGTATAAACAAAATGTTTCAAAAAACAGAACATAATGTCACAAATTTAAAAAAATTCTGTGACTAGATTTAAAACTGTGTAAATGATTTTTGTTCCTTTCAATGTGTTTTATTAGTAATTAGTACTTATTTGAATCACTACTTTTAATTCTGTGACTAGATTTGAAACTGTGTAAATGATTTTTTGCAATGTTCCTTTCAATGTGTTTTATTTGTTAATGTTAAGAGTTGTGTAATTTTTAAACCTTTTTAATTATTTATTTATTTATTTTTTAAATTTTGTGACATTATGTTATGTTTTTTGAAACATTTTGTTTATACTTATGACTAGACGTTACATATCCCTGAGGAAGGCGATAGTTATCGCCAAAACGTAGGAAGTGTAACCGTTTCAAAATATATTAGACTGATATCCCGATCATCAAAGTGTTGTCATTACTCAAACAGTCGATCATCGTATTTACTCTTTTCGTGTAATGTTTGTTGCGTGTGGTAAATGCTAACTAACTGTCCGTGGTGTTGGTTGGTGTTCTATCATGGCTTTGGTGCATTGCGTGGTTCAGTGGCTGGACGATCATTCGGCTCTTCCCAGCCTCAACTACATGTTGTCCCAAGTCACCGCCAGGAGTGTAAGCGGTCTACACCTATCTAACCTCACTTCTTAGCACTACAGCACTGCACCTCCATACCAACTCTAACAAACACCTTTTTACAGACTTCATTTACTTGCAATTTACTCCATTTGTACTATTCGTAAATATATCTCTAGCAATTTATATTATTGTTATTAAGTTTGTTCAACAGCAATTAAAGTTGGAATATAATAAGGTAGACAAAAAGTCGTTACAAATAATAGTTATCTGTATGCGTAGGCCTTAAACTGACTGTTTAGCTTATTGCAAAATAATGAAATTCGTAAGAAAACTGGACAACTTAGATAGAGTAAAATTTTCATTTTGGTTATACCGGGAGTTTTTACTTCCTTGTACGAAGTAAAGGAAGTATTGTAATCGCGAAAATTTTCGGTTCTCAGATTTCAACGGAAATAGGTATTTTGGCCCTCCCTGAATCCATTTTGACTAATTTCGTCATGCCGTCTGTACGTACGTATCTCGCATAACTCAAAAACGGTAAGCCGTAGAAAATTGAAACTTTATATTTAGGACTGTTATAACATCTAGTTGTGCACCTCCCTTTTTGGTCATTATACAACTACCGGAAGTGGTACTTTACTTGAAGCCTATAATAGATTTTCATGAAAAACTATATTCAAATATAATTTAAAACTTTCCAAAGTTGGTATATAAGACTACTATATCAATGGAAATCACATAATAGATTTTGGTTAAAATAGACTAACCGGAAGTGGCACATTACATGAAGATGCTAACAGTTTTCCTTGAAAAAAATGGTATTATTTTAATTTTAGAAATAATTGCTGCAAATAAAAGTATTAGAGAATAAATTCTGCGTCTAGCACATTAAGAATTTTTAAATTAG
Organism: Pterostichus niger; assembly: GCA_947425015.1. Classification (NCBI taxonomy): domain Eukaryota; kingdom Metazoa; phylum Arthropoda; class Insecta; order Coleoptera; family Carabidae; genus Pterostichus; species Pterostichus niger. The sequence continues at coordinate 35,921,976 of OX380341.1, forward strand.
CTTTTTGCATAAACGAGATATCTAAATTTAAATATTATATATTTTTTGTTCTTTTTTAAAAATTAAGTTTGCTATGGATTAGAATAGAAAATAAAAGATTTAATGTCAAATATGTGCAATTAGAAAAATATCTATAGTTTAATACGCGTACAAGGAAGTCATGTGGTATCCACATCAGATTTTTTTATCAGTAAACATAGGAATATGCCATTACCATAGTTAGAGTTACAAAGTTTGACAGCAATGCATTAGAGCGTTTATTTTAAAAGTAAACATAGGGAAAATAACATTGCTGTCATCTATAGTTGTCAAAGTAATAAAACTATCCTCTTTCAAAATCAGACCGGGTTAATAGGGGATCAAATAGTGGGGCGTTTTTATATAAATGGAAATTTAAATGGGGAAAATTATTTAGAGTTGTTACAAGTAATATTGAGTAAATATTGAGGAAGTGTGGTTCCCAAAAAATGTATGAAATTATCTGCACCGGATATTCCCCCAACGATGGCTAGGACGAGGTGAAGAAGTGGAGTGGCCTGCAAGGTCACCAGAGTCGACCTGTGGATGTTGAGAACCCTGTTTTGATCCCTACAGCCGACAAACAATTTTCACCCTTCTAACATCTTCGGGGAGCGTGATTTCACGGCTGGTAACCGCACTTCACGCGAAAAAAATATATCACTTACCGACATCTGCTTAGGCAGAATGCCACACCTAGTAATGGGTAAAAGGCGTGATGATATATTTATTGACTTATTTTTAAAAGTAATTGGAAAATAATTTTCATGTTAAATTATTAAAATAGGGAAATTTATTAAAATTTCACATCAAAACTAAAATATACCCTATATATAATTAATTTCAAAGTTTATATTCGACCGCCATCTGCATTTAGGGTTTGACTTATAGTAAACAGGGATATAGATAGATAAGAATAGATTATTACTTTTAATTTGTGCTATTTAAAAAGATAATAATTACTGTGGATCCCTAATTATAATTGCAAGTTGGTAACTGGAGTCTGTATTACAATACTTTTTATGTACACTGCATGTTATATTTTTGTGTATCAAATGTGACTTTTCATTTCATCAAATTAAAAAATAGATTTAAGGTTGGATATATTAACATGAACAGCTTTTCATCATAGTTTTTATATTTATACAAAAATCAAACAAGAAACTATTATTTATGAAACATACCATAGATAATTTATTTTATACAGCATGTCACTCAGAGAATGAAACGTCTTCTGTTGTACAAATGTTTATTTCACTTTCGACAACTAACAGGAAAAACTTTTTAAATATTTTTCTGCGGTTTCATTCTTTGGCGTATTTATGTATTCAATACACAGGATACAGGTTACCAGCTACTTTACTTACAGTAACACACTGATAAACAACAAACAGCATGGTGGTTAACTTCACTAACACTTTCTTTACGAAAATTTGTTAAAAATTTATTAATTGGAATATTTTTCTTTTAGCATTTGGAACAGCAAAAACACGTGCCGCCAAGTAAATCCTATATGAGCCAGTAAGTATATACCCTTTATTTAATTTTACCATTGACATCAATCTTTTTCAATAAAAAAATATTACTAAATTAATTTTTTATTCAGATCATTTATACAAGCAAAACATGTAAGCAAATAAATTGTAAGATTACAAACAGGGCTTAATTACTTAAATTAATTAAAATACAGACTGATTCTCAAAAAAAGTTTTAGCCAATTCAGAATTTTGTAGAACCTCATTCTAGTCCGCTTTCAAAAAGTTAATCTAAATCATTTTTTGAGAAAATGATAATATAACTTATCCGAAATTCAGTCTTTTTTTGAGAAAATGATTTAGCTTAATATAACTAATTCGAAATTCAGGATTAGCTAAAACTCTTGTGATAATTGAGCTATTAATTTTTATCTTCAAAATTAACAACTGTTTCCTAATTTATAAATATGCAATGCGAATATTTAAAATTTTAAATTATTTTATAAAACAATTTTAATATTTTTTTCCCAATGACATTGTTAATAGAAATAAGATAATAATAAAAAATACTGTAATTGGGATTAAATTCCTGTTGTACAAAGTAGAATAAATAAATAAAATATATATATATATAATATCAGTACACTAATGCATGTTGTATTTGCAGTGCATTGAAGGAGTCAGGATACGAAAGCGATTCGACGCTGGTGTTCCGACGACGCGAGGATGCCGCACTCCAGTTGAGTCCACACGAACAGAAAGAAGCGTACAAGACCATCCAGAAGGGAGGTGAAGTTCCCCTTCATGGGCTGCGGAAACTCGCCCCGGAGCGCCCGAAGGGTAAGTCAGTCCAAAGGTTACAATGGGATTTTTTAATCAAATACAGATTTGTACTCGTTTATCTTCATAATTTAAAAGGTTAAATTATCCTTGTTGTAATTCTGGTAAAGGGACCTTAGAAGGATAATAATTTAAATTGTACATTGGAAATGAAACTGATATTATTATGTATTAAGGTGAAGTATACACCTTAGCATCTATTCTACCGGGTGGAACATCATACCTGTGTACATAGGCGATTAACATGGAAAAACAGTTTTTCTATGCGCATTGCTCCCCAAATTATTTTAGCCCAAAATGCTTCAAATAAATGTTGTAGAGCATAAAATTCTGCATCTAAATCAATAAACAGAATTACATTTACATGCGTTATAACGACAGAAATTAAATAAAAAAATATTAAAAATTACGTCGAAAATATCAAATAGCCATGGAAGTGAAACAAAAATAGATAGATGCTTGACGTTTGACAGATCTCCTGATTTAACACCTAGCGATTTTTTTTATGGGGTCATCTTAAATGTAAAATTTATAAGCAACGCCACCCAAATATTAATTCTTTGAGAGAAGCTATCGTGGATAAGTGCGCCTTAATCACAAATAGGCAGCTCGCTAATGTACGACATTCCTTCTACAATAGACTTGAAGGTTTATTTGAATATTTATTGTAATAAAAAATTGTAGTGATTATTTTATTGAGAGAATTATTGTTTGATGTTTGAATTATAATAGATAGGCTATAATTTTTACATGACCAACCCTATAAGAAATAAAAGTTTCATTGAAATGTACAATTGTTTATTTATTATTAAATTGTAATCATAGGTATGAATTTTATTGAATGATTAATTTGTCGGAGGTAAAATATCAAATAGACAGAAAAACGTCAAGCATTTATCTATTTTTGTTTCACTTCCATGACTATTTGATATTTTGAATGTAATTTTTAATATTTTTTAATTTAATTTCTGTCGTTACAACGAATGTAAATGTAATTCTGTTTATTGATTTAGATGCAGAATTTTATGCTCTACAACATTTATTTGAAGCATTTTTGGCTAAAATAATTTGGGGAGCAATGCGCACAGAAAAACTGTTTTTTCATGTTAATCGCCTATGTACACAGGTATGTTGTTCCACCCGGTATAAATTAAATATGTAATGTGCCGTGTTATACAAAGTTCTAAATTTGATAGTTGAAAATACTTAGTAAATTATAATGGAAAATGAATTCAAACTTTTGTTGTAATAAATAAAATTGAATTAATATAAAGATGATCTATGAAGTTACTGAGCTTGTAATTTTAAGATAGACGTGTACAACCTGTAATAATGTGTGGTGTTTTTTTCGGTTTATGGAATATTAAATAATGTTTAATAATTGGGGTCTGCACTTCATTGCAGCTTATATTAACAATGTTTGTAACACTTAATATTAACACTAAAGTATTTAGCAAAAGAAAATAGGGTTATATTCATAATCACAAATCTATATTTTGGTAAATAATATCAAATAACAAATAATAATCAAGGTTTACTCACATCTAAGTATGGGTTTATTTTCATAATATCTCGGTTAATATTAATGTAAGATATTAATAAAAAAATCGCTAATCAAACGTTTCTAAATAACTAAATACAAATTGAAATATATTACCATTTTTATTTATTTAATTTTGGAATTGTCGATATTACTGTATTCAATAGTTTGCTGTGCTAGCTAGAAATTTAATTGATATTGTCTATTAAAATCACATTTAAAGTTTAAAGTCTATGCTACTACATAATTAGATTTGTATGTAAAAAGGGAATCATTCTATTAAGTATAATAGTCTAGCGCCTAATGTATATTCATTTTTCTAATTATTTAGTACTTATAGGCATTATATTAAACTAAGAAAATAGTCAATTTTCATTGTTAAATTGTTAATTAATTAATAGTTGGTCATCGGCTTACTACTAACAAACAATATGGTGAAATGTAACTAGAGCACAGCTTTTAAAAAAAGGATATTGGAAATAAGGAGATAAAACAACATTAATTATGTTTTTATTATTTCATATTAATATCAAATGCCACTCTAGAATTTTTTAAAAATGCATATTTTTTTTATTTGCTTAAATTATAGTTTAAACCCTTAGGAATAAGGGACAATTAATTTAAATGCCGCGCGGATGTATTTCAGAGGAAAAAAAGCATATATCTATTAGTACTAGTATTTATATATATATATACATAACTCGAAACTTTAAACGTGTTTTTCTCGAAATCATATTTTCAAAATCGGGCGAAAAGAAATCTGAAATACTAATTGATGGATCGTGCTGAATCTTTTTATTTCTTATTCTAGATATAAAATACTAAAAAACTACGGGGGCTTTTTTTAAAGTGCTTCATTCGTTTTTTATGGTCGTTTTTATACAGAAATTTAGTCCCGAATAATGAACTTTTTTTTCAAATGTGCGCCATTTTGTTAAAAATCAAAATTTTCAAAATCCAGCCCGTAGTTTTTTAGAGTATACATCACAGATTACGAAAACATATCCCTTTTTGATCCTATTGCTGTTCATAAATTTCTGACGACAATTTTGAATATTTTCTTTAAAAAGAAATTTTAAATAAAGTTTAAAGAGCACTAAATAAAGATCCAAAAACAGTTCTTAAGCAGCACATTTAGATTTCGTTAAAATAAATCTTGAAAATGACCCTTTTTTCCTTGTCTAGAGTGGCCTTACCCCTTAATACATTTCCATTTATGTAGAAACTTTGACTATATGAATAAATACTCAATGCACATTTAAAATTCTAATAAAACAAGTCGTGTGCACAATAAGAAAATTAGTGAATTAAGTATTCGTAGGTACATGATGTAACATAATATGCTTAAGTAATAATGCGTGGGATAAAGCTTGGAATTAATTGGTATGCATGTGGTCAGGCGGAGTGAGAATTGATTTCTCGATGTCACCATTGTACAAGGTTTGTTTACATGGACTCATAATAACACAATAGTTAAATAATTGGCAAAAGCATGTTGTAACTTCACTTCCAGAAGTAGTTGAATTTGGTTAAATGAAACCTTCGAAAACCTAACTCGTTTCTCTTCCAAAGCAAGGCACCGTACAATGTATGTTCATGTCTCAAGTATTCACCGCTAAGTGCAACGAATTCCTCACCTCACGGACACTCTGTTTCTGCAGATCCTTCATGGTAACCGGTTATAATTTATCATACTTAAAATCGTTTCATTCAGTGGATCCATTTCTTCATTTCACAGACGATTCCGAAATCGAATACTTTCCAATTTCACCCACATTAACTCGGATTAGAGTCCACAAGAACGTGAAGCCGATCAATGAGATACTTTGTTATCCTGTCACTCTGCATCATCAACCACCACAAGTGTTTTCTGCTTACAAACGTACTGCTCCTTCCTCCTCAACTTCCCAGCCTCCTAAATCTCCTCCGAGACCACCCACTCCTCCTAGTCCCCCCAAACGACGATCATCGAGGAACAGCCACACTCTTCGGCTTATTTCAACTATGACTATTCACCGGGCGCATAGTCCGAGGTCAACTCGTCGACATGAGACTTGTTTCAAATCCACGGAAGATAAATCTAATGTTAAATTGTTACGGGATCGTATTTCTTGTAAATTAAAATCTCCTAGTACTAGTAAAAAAGGAGTTAAAATTACTAAAACTTTTTCTACATATCCTTCAAGTAGTAAAGAGTCTATCACAACAACTATAAGTAGTGGTAAAGAAGCTGCAAGTAAGTTAAAAACTAAAACTGAGGTTACATCTAATTATAGTAGAAGTACTGCCTCGAGTGCAGCAAGAAGATGCTGTCGTCATTGTTCTTTTTCTGTGCCACCAAAAATTTCTGATACAACTAAACCATCTGACAAAATTAAAAGTCGAGCTGTTTCATTAGAGCGAACATTTGGAACAGAAAAGCGTAAAGTTGATTTGACATTACCAAAAATATCAACGGATTCACGATATAAACTGGTAAAATCACCCGATTTGGTATCTCCAACTGAAGTCAAAAAAGGTGTACAAAAACAAAGGGATATACTAAACATAGAAAAATATCCACCTGGAACAACAGTTAAAAAATCTACTTCCATGTTTTCATCAGCTAAAAATGGATTGAAGGGAGCTTCCAAACAAGATGAAAAATCTTTAAACGTTACTGTTGCATTCACTGCACGCGGCAAAGAATTACTAAATTCTTCTGTGAGTTCTAAAAGTAGTAACAAACCGTCGAAGATTGCATCTCCTATCATGTCGCGTACATCGCGAAATATTGCAAGTTCTCCTGTGCCATCAAATATATCCGACAAATCTAAAATATCTAATAAATCACGTACTATTTCTACTGAATCTTTAAAAAGCCCAACAATTAAAAAACGAAATTACATAAAACCAGTGTCAATATCCAGAACAAGATCTACAAGTGTCTTAAATAAAGAAGAATTATCAAATTCTGATCGTGATAAGAAGAAAAGCAAGAAAATTAAGAAAGACCAGTCCAATGAGGAATTAAAGAAGGATAAGAAATTACAAAAATCTAAAGATACTAAAGTTGCTAACAATGAAAAAAACAAATCAAAGAAATGTGTTGGTAGAGCTACCGGAGCAGAAATTGCAAATAAATTAAAGAAAATGGAAAAAGCTGATATTGTACCACCAACAGTAGATTTAATAAAGAAGCAGCATGAAGAAATAGCAAAGTCACACTCATTTTTTCAAAATTTATTTTTAAGAAACATGTTATCATCTCCAACTCCTTCAACAACCAGTAAAACTTCTTATATTTTAGAAAGAACTAAAATGTTACAAAATCATCAATATCCAGTACATTCTGAACCAACTTCAACAGCTCTTAAAGTTTATCTTTCAAACCGCAAACCTGTATCTGAATCTAAGTTTAAAACATTAGACCGTGAATTAGTAATTCGATCGCGATCTGTTAGTCCTTGCAGTTTCAGTCGTACATTTTCCGATCGCAGAGCTAGATTCGACAGTATTAGCGAAGTTTCAAATGAGTCACTTGGTTCTAGACAATTCAGTCCTGAATCTTTTTACAGTAAGCGCAGCTCCAGTTTGCCTGCAACAAAAATTATATTTTCTGAAACTTCCCGACCAGTTTCTCCGAGTCTAGAAAAGTCTATAGTTGCCTATGGACATAGATCGCCATCACCATCTCCAATTCGTTCTCCATCAAGAAGAAAAATTCATAGCATCCGACCACCTGCAACCATAACAGTAGAAGGAATCTCTGGAATTAAGAAAAAAGCCCTAAGAGCAAGAAGTGCTGGAGAAGCAGAATCACTTAAACGAGAAATGTATTACATGGAGAATACATTGACACCATCAGTTAGCTCATTGTCATTGTCTCAGTTAGGTGATCCACAGGAATATAAAACATATGTCTCGGAATTACGGCATTCCGCTAAGAAATCTGACAGATTCAAGGAGCTTAATCAATTCTATTCAAGTTTAGAGCGATTAAGTCACTTAGAACGCACAACATCTTCATCAGATCTAAGACCTCGGCGAAGAAATGAAGAAGAAATTATAGATTACGATCGTTGGATGCAAGTAAGAACTCGAGAACGTGCGGAACATGAATTCAATTCGTTGTATAGTAAACTGAAACAAGAGCAAAGAGAAAAAGATTTATTATTCAAGACAAAAGATGTAGAAAACTTTAGATGGAAATATAATCGAGAATTTGGACTTAAAATTAAAGAACATTCAGTAGAAAATATAAAAGAACAGTTTGAAAAGTTAAAAGACAGCGAAACTCCTCTTGAAATATCAAAAAGGCGCATTTTAAACTATGAAAAAGATGTATACAAACCTCTTTGGCGCGGAAACTCTGTTCTTAATTTAGTGTCTAAAATTTCTGAAAAACGTTCACAATCTGAAAGTCGAATTGTTGCAGCTAAACAAAAATATTTATGCGCTGAACGACTATTAAATCGTGAAATCGGTTCCAAGTTATGGAGCAGTTTATCTGTAGAACAAGTTAATGCACTTAAAAATCAACTAACAGAAATATATAACAATCAGGCTACCCCTGAAAAAGGAGATGATTATACTATAAATGTAGATGCACAATCAAAAAATGACAAATCTAAAACACTAGTTATAAGACGAAATTCAGCAAATGAACTAACGCGTAAAGAACCGGATACAAGAAAAAGAGAATGTGTTAAATCTGCATCAATAGGATCTATATCCGGCAGTTCTACACTTTCAGAAAGTGAAAAGAAACGTTTATCTTTATCTTTAAGTCGTGAAGTTCAAGATAGAATGTCGCAAAGACAAAAATATAAATCTTCCATGTCTATTGTGTTAGGTAAAGAAACGCGAGGTGCCATAGCTGCAGCTGAAGCCAAAATAAAACCTACCCCAGAAAGAACTTATCCACGTACGTGCTATTCGTTGGAACCAACTGAAGATAACATCAATCATAAACCAAGAGGAGACAAAAATTTTTTACTTGTATTTGCAAAAAATGAATCAGAAGAAGAAAAACAAAATGTAATTCAAACATTAGATGAATGGGCTCAACCAAAAATAGAAACTTCAATAGTACCAAAAAAAGTTGCATCAACTAGCGAAACTGAAAGTGCAAGTTCAGACACGTCTACAAAAACTGCTATCTTTGTAGGTAAAAAAGAAGATTTACACAAGAAAATTGAGTACTTTGAGAAAAATGCCAACGTGGAAACTTATGTCCCTACCGTTTATCGACCAGCTGAAGAAGAAGTTTTTGATGAAGATGTTACTGACATGGTTCCTGTTGAAGAATCCCAACAAAAAAGAAGATCTTCTAACTTAGTTTCTTCTCAATCCTATGCTGATTTAAAAGAATTGTTTGGAGAGAAAGAACTCATGAAATTTGCCACAGTACCATTGTCAGCAACTCGAAAAGCTACAAGTTCATCACCAAAAAGACCTTTGCTAAGAGTTACTAACTTTAGTCCAGTAAGAACAGTGTCAGAAGCTTCTAGCTATGAAAGTGTAGCACGCTCCAGAAGTATTTCTCCAGACACAGACAGATTTTGGAATGCATATCTTACTCTTATAAAAGGAGTAGATGTTCATAAAATGACGAAAAAATTTGAACATCTAAAGGATTTTTATAGTAACAGAGAAGTTAGATCTCACCGTCGATGCAAGAGTGAATCAGAGCTAACCTCCTACGAGGAACAGGATTTTGGTGATGTATACTGGCTGAAGAAGAGATACGAAAATTTGAGTAGAAGTCGTAGTAGAACTCGAAAACATGGCAAAATATCACCTATAGCAAAAACATCTTTCAAAGGAGATGACCGTTTAATGCCACACATAAATATTATTAGCAAACTTGCCAGCTTATACCCTAAAAAACATCTTGAAAGAAGACAATCAAGTAATGAAGATCTTGCTCGGGAATTAGGTTGTCCAGTCGGAGAAGTAGAAAAAATGCGTGAAAAATTCGAATCTCCCGAAAGAGATGTTTCTCTTCTAGGACACATGTTTACTTCTTCTCCTAACGTGCACGAATTACGCGACATTGCACCATATTTAGCAGGTTCCTGGATAGCACATCAATACCCTAAATATCGAGATAATTCTAGGTCTGCATCAGCTCCAGAAGAGAACGGAACCAACAGAGCTTTAGTACGTAAGGATCGTCCAAGACCAAAATCCGCTTCTCCTCCCCGTTCCAAAAAGCAACCATCATCAATTCTAAAGTCTCAGAGAGACGTGTTTGCAAATCAGAGGTATGAGCCCAGCATTCATCGGCCGCTGTACCGCTACCAGCCACCACCGAGCAGCGCAGGTCGAGGCAGAACCAGGTCGTGGTCGCCGGTGGCTAAACATACGGTGACATTCAAAGGTGGTGATACTGCACATTATTGTTAGTCACCCATGTAGATTACAGTGCACTACAATTCAATTGCTTCTGTTCGAAGTGTTTCTCATGCATGCTGTGATTCGTTTTCTAGACATAAGTTGTTTACATACATTTGTGCATTAGAAGTGATACATGATTCATTCCGGCTTTGTATAGAACCAGTGTTGGGCATCGCTCCCTCACCAAGGGACCACCACGACAACAGACTTGTTGGTCCAGGTATTGTTATCATATACATTAGGGTGGCCCTTATTTTGGGTAAGTTCGAATTTTGTCGGTCTCCACCCGAAATCTGGTTTAAAATCACAAAATATCTGATGTGGACACCACATGACTTCCTTGTACACGTATTAAACTATAGATATTTTTTTAATTGCACATATTTGACATTAAATCTTTTATTTTTTGTTCTAATCCATAGCAAACTTAATTTTTTTTAAAATCAAAAAATATATAATATTTAAATTTAGATATCTCGTTTATGCAAAAAGCTAATTTAAAAATTTTTAATGTGCTAGACGCAGAATTTAATTCTCCAAAACTTTTATTTGCAGCAATTATTTCTAAAATTCAAATAATACCATTTTTTTCAAGGAAAACTGTTAGCAGCTTCATGTAATGTGCTACTTCCGGTTAGTCTATTTTAACCAAAATCTATTATGTTATTTTCATTGATATAGTAGTCTTATATACCAAATTTGGAAAGTTTTAAATTATATTTGAATATAGTTTTTCATGAAAATCTATTATAGGCTTCAAGTAAAGTACCACTTCCGGTAGTTGTATAATGACCAAAAAGGGAGGTGCACAACTAGATGTTATAACAGTCCTAAATATAAAGTTTCAATTTTCTACGGCTTACCGTTTTTGAGTTATGCGAGATACGTACGTACAGACGGCATGACGAAATTAGTCAAAATGGATTCAGGGAGGGCCAAAACACCTATTTCCGTTGAAATCTGAGAACCGAAAATTTTCGCGATTACAATACTTCCTTTACTTCGTACAAGGAAGTAAAAACAGTCTAAAATAATCAAAACTAGTTTAAACAAAATTGTTGGAAAAGAATCAGTACTGTGAATTCACTTTTTGCTTATTTAAAAAAACTCTATTTTCGTTAGTTTTTACCAATCCGTTTAGCAATAAACAATCATATAAAATTATTGTTTATTGTAATCGATCGATTCGTTATCTCATCTAGTTTATTGCCCGCGTGAAATTGTGTCAAAATATTGAAAAACTAAAAAGTTATTGCATTTTGAATAAAGTCACTGCTCAGCAGTGATTTGGGAACTGAAGGCAAAAGTGAAAGTGGCCTAGAGGTACGGGTTAAACTTATTTTAAAAATCTCAAAAAGTTCATTTATTACTTTTTTGTGATTTTAAACCAGATTTCGGGTGGAGACCGACAAAATTCGAACTTACCCAAAATAAGGGCCAGCCTAATACATACATACATAACACCATATTCTTTAGTTTTACCCACTTTAGACAATACAATCATCATTTTTATTTAATTTAAGCCAAATAATTTTTAGATTATTTATCGTCTTATCTCAACAAAGATAACGTGATTATTAAATAAAATAATTTAATATCTTAAGCTGCAGGTAGATAAAGTAACAAATTATAGATTAAACGTTTTTTATTTTATCCTTATTACCATTGTTGTTTACTGATAATATCGCAATCTCGAACCTATAATTGAAAATAAAAATTACAAACTTCTTAACCGCAGTTTAAAATTAAAAATCAGGAATATTATCTTACTGTTATTTTCTATTATCTAGCAACGACTAACATATTGAAATAAATAATTAATTCTGGCGTTTATAAAATAAAATAATTACTTCTTTATCTCTTCGGATAAAAACGACACCCTTCCAAATTATTTCCAATTCACAATAGTTATTATATCTACGTAGAGCAGAAAGTAGTTTATAACCAAGGAAGTTGTCTTTACACATACACATTACATTTCCTTGGTCATCATGTCAAATGACATTTCCCTCACTGAATTTCGTTGTAATAGTAACCATTTCCCTTACTTGTAAAAAAAGTTATTTTTCGTAACACATACACAAGAAACACGTTCTTATTCCCTAATTTTAGAGACAGAAACACTGCTTTTCTCCCCTAGGGAAAGAAACATTATGTTTTTCTTCCTAGGTAGCATGTTTCTCTGCCTAGAGAGATGTTTCTCTCTCCCTAGGGGAGAAACACTGCTTTTCTCCCCTAGGGAAAGAAACATTATGTTTTTCTTCCTTGGTAGCATGTTTCTCTGCATAGAGAGATGTTTCTCTCCCTAGAGACTACGATTTTATATTACACGCGGGAATAATCGCTTGTTTCCCTCCTTTGATGCATCACATACTATACTTCCATTATTAGAGAGGAAAACGGTTATTGTCACAATTAAATTGAGTGAGGGAAATGACAGTTTCACAAGTAATGAAAAAAGGTCTTTTGTACTACACCCATACCTCGCTATATGGCCGCTCTTTATACGGTATTTCGCCACAACGGCCCTTTTCAATTAAGTCACGTTTTCGATTTACGGCCTAAAATGTTTCACTATAACGGCAAAATAACTTTTTTTCCCATTGAATTTGTATTGATTCCTTATACGGCTTTTCGCTTTGCGGCCAAGTTTCGTGGAACGTATCTAGGCCGTAAAGCGAGGTATGGGTGTATTTTCCTTGAAGACCCTATATGCAAAGAGAATTTTGCCAAAATTCGCAAACCAAGTGATACATGTCAAAAGCAAGAACTGTAGATAGGAAAAAATGGGAAAAGATATGCAAGAGAATATAAAAAGATCAAGGATACGGGAGTGATCCCCCCAAATTAAAGGATCGAGAGAGCTTCGTAAAGAGGCGGTTCAACCCCACAATGGGGTGTAAAACCACGATATATATAGTGATACATTACAGTAATGATTAAAAATTAGTAAACATTAAAATTAATTTAATTTAATTGAAGTTGTGTAACAATCCTTTCAGTATTTCATGTGTACTAATTTTTATTCTTTACTGTAACCTGCCAGTCCAGTGACACGAAAAGTGTTTGCTTTAAATAATGTATTGTAATTATTTTTGTGAATTTCGGAAAAATTATTATTGCCTTGTAATCAGTACACGAAGTAATAGATACTGTTTGATTTAATTTACTATTTCGAATGCTATGAGAAAAACAAATATTTAGTAGACATGTAATAAGTTCTTGTTTATCAGTATATTTAGAAGCTAATGCTAATTGGCAGCAATTTTGATAACCTTGAAAATTGCAAACAATACGTACACGAGTAACGCGAAAAGAAATTCCAAATCAGAGTTAGGTTTGGCTTCCCACGTACTCGATAAGAGTGCGGTGCCGGGGCAGGGCGCCCATTGTTTCGCAGATAACTGCTTTTAGTTAGTTTCGCTTTAATTACGTAGGTATCACGTATTGTTGAAGACGCTCACATGCAGGTGTGGCTCTGTGCGAGTCGGAGTCGCAGAGTGCGAGTGCATATCGCGGCGCATTCAACGCATGTTATTATCATATCGCTCCGGTGAAATTCAAGGCTGCATAGCTAGAAATAGTGCGCGCGTTGTAACTAACGTGTAGTGTTGTTTGTTGGTGACAAATTTGCGTGTGCCTTTGGGAATAATGACTGCGGAAATACGGCTGCGCCGGAAGTCATCAGATCTGCTTCAGCGACGACCGGAAATCATCCAAAACAGGCATACCATCTCTATGCCTCTTGTGTATGGACCAATTCCATATAGTCAGTACTGTCAGTCAAATCAGATTTCACAGACAGTTGATACACTCATAACCAATTATTTTATATTTACAATTTAATTTTCCGCTATCAAACATTCCTAAACTAATTTAGAGGACATTAGTGGTTGGTGACCGCAGTCTCGGTCAGTAGGACTTTCATATGTAAAATAATACTTTGTTAATTTCTTGCTTTCTTAGTGATTTACAAATCACTAAATTAAATTATTTTTACATTTTTTCAACGGCAGAAATGAGATTTGAAAATGTCGAAAATTACCTCCAAAATTGCGATTGTCTTGGAACTGAAACAAAAAGATAAATAAATATTTGACTTTTATCTGTCTAATGTTTATAGTATTAATTTATAGAAATTATTCACCGCACTTCACGTGTAAAAATATATCACTTACCGAGATCTGCTATGGCAGAGTGTTATACCCAGTAATGGGTAAAAGGCGTGATGATATATTTATTTATTTAAATTATTAAAATAAAAATGGCTGACAATTATACAATTTAATTTAGTTTAATTTCAGTTCTATAGCAATTACTATTTTTGAGGTAATTTTCGACATTTTCAAATCTGTATTGTATTTCCATGTTTACAGTAGTCATTTCAGTTCGGAAAGTGAGGCTTTACAGTACTAGTACTGTAATAAATATTACGGTACTGTTATCGTGAAGTTGCTAGGTAATAATGTTTGATAATTAAATGCGACACAGTATAAAATTAAACTTTCGATAATATTTTTTACGGTACTCGTCTTCTTCGTTGCCACGTACAGAAACATCTTACTCATACCGTAAAAACTTATTTACCAGACTTATAACGTAAATAACTATTATTTGCTAATTTAGATGTAGAATTTTCTGATGGGGTAGGTGGCTCAGTGGTATCAAGTCGGCCTGTGGATCTTGAGAATCCTGGTTCGACAAACAATTTTCACCAAATTATATCTACCCCTGTGACTCCCCCTCCACTAACATCTTTGGAGGCCGTGATTTAACGACTGGTAACCGCACTTTACGCGAAAGAATATATCACTTACCGAGATCTGCTCCGGGAGAGTACCACATTCAGTAATGGGTATAAGGCGTGATGATATATTTATATTTAATTTTCTGATCTTTAAACTTTATTTCAAGCTTTTTTGACTATCATTAAGAAAGCAGAAAATTACAAAAGTATTATTTTACATATTAAAGAATCGCGATCACCTTTCGGTATATATGAGATGTGTAGTATGAACGTGTCAAAAGATAATAATTATATTTTGTGATTTATGCTATGTACAAAAAAAAGTCATGCATACAAGTAGTTACAGTTTTATTTTATTTTAAAAAGTAATTAGCAACTAATTATCGCACTATTAAAATTATAAATTAATAATTAGTATGTAGACAAATATAATTAAATGTCACACGAAATATTTTCAACATGCATTCTAATATTGGACATTAAAATTAAACGTATAATTTATATTTTGTTTATGCAGTTAATAGACCATAAAAATAACCTCAATAATGCTGTACTATTCCACAAGAGTTTTACAAAAAATCAATTAATATTGAGATCAGTCAACTATAGTACAACAAAAACATAAATGTTGTCGCTATAGTAAGAGTTATTTCCGTAATGTTGTTGAGAACAGTTTTTATTAAATGGTTTTGCGTTATTATTTATTAAAAAGTTTTCAATAAAAACAAGCCTTATCTTCAACAAATAACAATGCAGTCTTTTGTACGTGAACATGGAATGCTTTAATTACATAGTATTTCACTTTTCTACTTTTTTTCTCAGGTCCCCGTATTTTTATCTTACACTTTCACAATCTATCTAAATTATCTGTACTTTCTGATAGTTAATTTATATCCATCCCAAAATTAAATAGTTTAATGGTCAGTATTTAGCCCGATTACAACTACATATTTGGCAATTAGCAAATTTAAATAAATAAATATATCATCACGCCTTTTACCTATTACTGGGTGTGGCACTCTACCTAAGCAGATCTCGGTAAGTGATATATTTTTTCGCGTGAAGTGCGGTTACCAGCCGTCAAATCACGGCCTCCAAAGATATTAGTGGTGGAGGAGCCACAGGGGTAGATTTTTTAAATTGGTGAACATTGTTTGTCGGCTGTGGGGATCGAACCAGAGTTCTCAAGATCCACAGGCCGACTCGATACCACTGAGCCACCTACCCCATAAATTAGCAAATTTAAGTTACAATTATTTAATAATACTCTAATTAATGTAGTCTGGCAGTACGATGGTGTGGAATTTGAATTCGAATCTCAAGTTAAAAATTATATAAACTATCACACTGCGGTTCAGTGAATCCGGACCCTGTAATGTATTAGGGATTAAGTTCCTGTTGTACAGCGTAACATAAATAAATTAATTGTATAGATTTAATAATGTGAACGCTAACATTATTTCATATAAAATAAACAGTGATTATTAATTGTACTTGGAAATTGAGTGGCTATGAACTGTATTTAAATTATGCAAATATTTAATTCCATATCTGAGCTGTAACAATAACCCCGCGCAATTTATGCAGCATTTTGAGATATTATTTGTTTTCACCAGTTAATAATTTTTTCTATGATCATTAATTAATATAAATATTATTTTTGCCTTATGATCAAATAACACCCTTAAAGGTTTTTCAATCCTTGAAATGTTTAATCATTGACCTCCCTAATTATTTTACATCAAAAAAGTTTAATAAATAGTTTATTGTAAAAGCATTTTTTGCAGGGTTCGAAGATATATATCGATCGATATATATCATGATATTTATTTTGATACATATCGTCATATTTTTGCAATGATATATATCCATTATATAAAAATATGAAATAGTTTTTGAGATATAGCCTCCGGAGAAGTGAAATTTTTCGAATTTTTCAGTTTTTCTACTTTTCCGAGGCTATATCTCAAAAACTAAATGTGATATGAAAACGCGCTCAACGGCATTAATTTTCTCGTGCTTCAGTTAACTTATAAACATAGTTTCAGCGATTTTTATTTTTTTTCAATTTTCCGCCAAAAAAATCGCAAAAAGCGGTTTTTTAACATTTTCTCGAAAACCAGAAGTCATATGCATTTGAAGATTGCACCACTGGATTCAATGGGTCAAAATACATATGTATATAAATTTTCGTTTTAATAATCCTACGATTAAGGATTTTTGGGAAAATTGAATTAAAATCCCTTAGGAAATAATTAAAAATATTAAATTGCATAAAATTGTATGAAAATTTGCTTATAAGTCAATTTGGACACGGGGAATTCAACGCCGTTGAGCGCATTTCCATATCTTGTTTAGTTTTTGAGATATAGCCTCCGGAAAAGTGAAATTTATCGAATTTTTCAGTTTTTCTACTTTTCCGAGGCTATATCTCGAAAACTAAATGTGATATTAAAACGCGCTCAACGGCATTAATTTTCTCGTGCTTCAGTTAACTTATAAACATAGTTTCAGCGATTTTTATTTTTTTTCAATTTTCCGCCAAAAAAATCGCAAAAAGCGGTTTTTTAACATTTTCTCGAAAACCAGAAGTCATATGCATTTGAAGATTGCACCACTGGATTCAGTGGGTCAAAATACATATGTATGTAAATTTTCGCTTTAATAATCCTACGATTAAGGATTTTTGGGAAAATTGAATTAAAATCTGAAAAAACCAAAGGGGTACCCCTTAGGAAATAATTAAAAATATTAAATTGCATAAAATTGTATGAAAATTTGCTTATAAGTTAATTCGGACACGGGGAATTCAACGCCGTTGACCGCATTTCCATATCTTGTTTAGTTTTTGAGATATAGCCTCCGGAAAAGTGAAATTTTTCTAATTTTTCAGTTTTTCTAAATGTGTACAAGAACTAAAATTAAAAAATAAATATCCAAAAAGTGATATTTATCTGATATATATCCTATATATCAGATATTTTTATATTTATTATAAATATCATGATATTTACGAACCCTGATTTTTTTACACTAATATTTATAATTTTTCTCTACCTGGAAACGACAAAATGACGGAAATTTATAATTATTAAATCAGTGCCGTGAAATAACAAAACAAATGTGATATTAATTAAGAGTTTATTTTATTCTTTACATTAAAAAGTTATTTATTATAATAATGATAGATAAAAACGTAACTTTTAATTGGTACATTTGTTTTGTTATTTCATGGTACTGATGATTTTAAGAAAATTACCAATATACATTTTCGTCATTTTTCCGGTTCTAGGTAAAGTAAAATTATAAATATTAGTGTTAATAAATGCAAAAAATGTTCTTCTATAATAAACTATTTAAGTTTTTTAATGTAAAATAATTAAGGAAGGCAATAATTGAACAAAAATAGCATCGAAAACGTTATGGTGCGTCCTTCGATTCAGCACCTAGGATTCCCTCAAAATTTTGTATCTTTTTTTAATACCGTGTATTTGCGTTAATATCAATTAACAAATCTATGAATAAATAAAGAAAATATCCAATTCCATCTCTGTACAAGACGACAGACCGCGAAATTTAACAAGAAATTACGGAGAGTTGGTTGGCCCACTTTGCTGCAAAAGGCGGTCAGCGTCAGCAAAGACACTATGACGGCTATGTCCAATTTGTGTACTAGGTATTCCTTTACTGTCAGTTCGTTGAAACGTGCGTGCTGCTGTGAACTTCCGTACATTAATCGTTCGACGTTTGTTATTGTGTTAATTTATGCACAGTTCTAATTATAAATGCATTGTTTAATTCGTTTGTATACATACACTTATTTTAATCATTGATATTAGCATTCCAAGCTGAATAAAAGAAATTAAACTGAGTATGAAATGTCGGCTTTAAGATTTTAGTTCTTACGCTCCTATTGATTATTCAGTCACCGTATGACATTTTGATGAAATGATGTAGACAGTACAGCGTTCTAAATAAAAACCAGCGCAGTTGTTTCTATCATATAAGCGTAATATATATAATAATGTAGTATAACAATATCCGGTACCGGTTCCGGTATAATTGAGTGTGCTGTGCTCGTATTGTCGTTTTGTAACATGGTGTGGTGTGTTGTGTTGTGGCAGAATCGCCGCGCAAGTATGTGGAGGACGAGGTGACGATCCATTATCGCAGCCCCGTGCGCCACGAGGTCAAGGAGGCGCTGAGCGAAGAGGAGCTGGCGCGCCGTCAGGCGGAGGCTATGCGTCGGATCTACCAGGAGGAACGACGCCGCAAGTACCTCCAGGTATACAAACACTCTTTAACACTCTTTGTTTTCTATTCCTAACATAAACACAATATGCATTTTATATTTGGTCTCAGGCTTTAGATAAAAAGACAAGTTTTAAATGTTAATTTTCCATTTATTATACGACGTTCCGGTCAATGGTTATGGTCATTTTCAAGCAATTATACTAATTATACAGGGTGTTTCAGGACTAGTGTAACAAACTGGAACAGCTTATTCCTAAGGTCATTTTGAGCCAAAAATGTCATATGAACACAGGTCCTAATCCTTCTTGTTACCGAAATACAAGAGGTTGAAGTTCTATAAATAACACGAAATTTTCAAATTTTTGTAATCAAGATACTTTCGGAAAACAAGAGTTTTATTGAAGTCATACCTTATTTGTCTTAATAAATTTTATTTATTAATATTAACGAATACGATTTAGAGAACAAAACATAAAATGACACAATTAAATAGACACAGAACAACATAACCAAACATAGAATATGTTAACACAATATGAAATAAGATAACAAATTTAAAAATAATTACAGCAAATGTTCAAAATGAGCGCCTTGAACTCGTATGCATGTTAATATTAATAAATAAAATTAATTAAGACAAATAAGGTATGACTTTTCAATAAAACTCTTGTTTTCCGAAAGTAGCTTGATTCTTGAAAATGTCGTGTTATTTATAGAACATCAACTCCTTGTATTTCGGTAACTAGAAGGAATAGGACCTATGTTCATATGACATTTTTGGCTCAAAATGACCTCAGGAATAAGCTGTTAAAGTTTGTTACACTAGTCCTGAAACACCCTGTATACAAAAGTCAAAAATCTGCAAATTAATGTCATTCCAAAGAATATGTATTCAAAATACATAACATCATGCTATATCTCAGCAACTAGAGTAACACGAACCCCTGAAACATTCACAAAACATCCAGTCATCAGATTTATCAAAGAATTTCGCCAAACAATCTTATCCTGAACCACCATTCCTACTTCAACCACAATCACGTTCCCTCTATACAAACTTATCTATTCCTCACACTCAGAATCTTTCGTTACGCAACAAACCTTCAATCACATCCATTCATTCACTCCTGTACACATGTTTTAAAGAGTTTATTTTAATTGAAATATAGGTAGGAAACATTTATTTTCATAAGGACCATTTCAAACGAGCGATATTTTATCGAACGATTTTTTGTTGTACGATAAAATAACGCTCGTGTGTTTCTACTTGTGATAATAATTAAAAATTATTTTGGCAACTGATAAAATTTCGATAGCATTTTAAATGATCTCCAAGCAGATTAATATTTAAATAAAAATTGTGATAAATAAGTAAACCAATAAGAATGTAGTATTTACTTTTTTGCGATATTTAAAATAGATGATTTATTACATCTTGATGATGTGTCCTTTAAAAAAGGATTTTTATAATCAATATGTCAAAAAAATGTTTATATTTCGTACATCAAATATTGATCGTATGTAATACGCCCTACCCTCATTTTAGGAATTATTCTCTAAAAAATCTGATGTGGACACCACATGACTTCCTTGTAGGCGTATTAAACTATAGATATTTTTTACATTGCTCATATTTGACATTAAATCTTTTATTTTTTGTTCTAATCCATAGCAAACATATTTTTTTTAAATCTAAAAATATATAATATTTAAATTTAGATATCTCGTTTATGCAAAAGGCTAATTTAAAAATTCTTAATGTGCTAGACGCAGAATTTAATTCTCTAAAACTTTTATTTGCAGCATTCATTTCTAAAATTAAAATAATACCATTTTTTTCAAGGAAAACTGTTAGCAGCTTCATGTAATGTGCCACTTCCGGTTAGTCTATTTTAACCAAAATCTATTATGTTATTTCCATTGATATAGTAGTCTTATATACCAAATTTGGAAAGTTTTAAATTATATTTGAATATAGTTTTTCATGAAAATCTATTATAGGCTTCAAGTAAAGTACCACTTCCGGTAGTTGTATAATGACCAAAAAGGGAGGTGCACAACTAGATGTTATAACAGTCCTAAATATAAAGTTTCAATTTTCTACGGCTTACCGTTTTTGAGTTATGCGAGATACATACGTACATACGTACGTACAGACGGCATGACGAAATTAGTCAAAATGGATTCAGGGAAGGCCAAAATACCTATTTCCGTTGAAATCTGAGAACCGAAAATTTTCGCGATTACAATACTTCCTTTACTTCGTACAAGGAAGTAAAAATAATTGTTCGAAGTTCAAATCTCTCGGACTTATTTTTTAAAAAATACGAAACAGATTTATGATTTTTCCGTCCTTAAGCTATAAAATGTTTAGATTATATCGTAGTATGATATTGATTCCAATATATAAATAGAATTCAATAGATAAAATTACTAATGTATTCAGTCCCTTCATGTTTGTGTAACGTTTATGTGGAAAATAAATCGAATGATTAGTCGCACGTCTTTTTAGAAAAATTATTCAACTTATATTTGCCGTCCTTTAAATTTGGGGCCCTGGGCTTAAGTCGACGTTGGTTCTATAGTTCGGATTAAGTTCATGTAAAAAGTAACAATAGCTATTTATGTAATAAATTGCGAAAGAAATGTGTTTTAAGCACGCGACGTGAAAATTATCCTACGAGACGTAGCCGAGTTGGATAACACGTCTAGTGCTTAAAACACGATTTCGCAACGTATTCCATACAAGATTTTTTATACTAGCATTTTAAAACAGATTATTTATATTTATTCTCAAATGTCAACATTTTAAATTTTTAAAAATTTAAATTAGGCAGGCATCAGTTTCATCTTTTTGTTGCTATGCGATTCAATATGTTGTTTAACAAACATTGATGTCAACTTGCTCGGTGTATAAGTTTTCTTGAGAATTTTTGGTAATAAATTTACTTAAAATGAGTGACTCAGAGATTGATTCTGATATTGAAAATGTACAGAGGCTGCATTGGTTACACTGGTTCCAGGAAAATCCAAAAAATTGTATGAAGAAACTTACAAAAAATTTGACAGTTGGTGTACTTTTACTTTTACGCATTAAACTGTCACTTTTAAGTAGGGTTGTGCATTTGACCAGTCAAATATTTGTCGGTCAATTGACCGACTACTTGACCGGTCAATTGACCGAGAAACTAATAAAAATCACAATTAAAATTGTAATTTATTTATATAGTACTGTTTACTACATCCGATATTACTGAAAATTAAAAACCGACAACAACTAATAAACGAAATCACATCAAATTCAAAATAAAGGGGAAAATAAAGTAAAAGACGTTATGAAATGAAATAATATGTATTTATTTTATTTGTAAAGTAAAGTAAGCAAATTCTCCAGAACCCAGAATACCAAACTAGATATATTCATGTAATAATAGTAAGTAGCTATTTCTATTGAACTACAGATATCGTGGCGGTTCCATTTAGATTTTTGACCGTTTTATTTGGCCGTCAAATATTTTTGGTCAATTGACCAGTCAATTTACCGGTCAATTTACCACGGCACAACCCTACTTTTAAGCACTAGTGCTTAAAAGTACTTCATTTAATAACGGAAATGACAATCGAAAAGTTGTTATAATACGCTAGTATAAAAAATAAATATTAGTTATTATTATTTATTTGTTTTTCAGGAACTACAAGACATGAACAGCCGTCGTCACACCGACAACTTCATCCCCTCGCAAAAATCTCCAATTCCTCTAAACCGATACGACGACTTCGGCGACGACATGGGTATGAAACCTCGTGCACGTTCCCGCAGTCCAGAGCCACGGATCGTTGCACGCGCACTCTACAACTTCGTAGGGCAGTCAGCGCGTGAACTTACCTTCCGCAAGGGCGATGTCATCTTCATCCGTCGTCAAGTTGACAAGAACTGGTTCGAGGGCGAACACAACGCGATGCTTGGCTTGTTCCCCTCCAACTACGTGGAGGTCAGTAGGAAATTATGTCCACTACAAATAAATGAGTTTCTAATAGGAAAGTTTTTCACGTGTGACATAGATAAAAACTTATAAACGAGATGCATACGAAGTGTAACTGTTCGTACGCCGTAATTAGAAGTTTTTTATGTTTCTTTACTTTATTACAAGGTAATTAATTTAACTGTAACACTGTTGAAAACTTTTATATTTACAGAAATATACCGGGTGGAACATCATACCTGGGTACATAGGCGATTAACATGAAAAAACAGTTTTTCTGTGCGCATTACTCCCCAAATTATTTTAGCCAAAAATGCTTCAAATAAATGTTGTAGAGCATAAAATTCTGCATCTAAATCAATAAACAGAATTACATTTACATGCGTTATAACTACAGAAATTAAATAAAAAAATATTAAAAATTACGTTGAAAATATCAAATAGCCATAGAAGTGAAACAAAAATAGATAGATGCTTGACGTTTGACAGATCTCCTGATTTAACACCTAGCGAATTAATATTTGGGTGGCGTTGCTTATAAATTTTACATTTAAGATGATCCCATAAAAAAAATCGCTAGGTGTTAAATCAGGAGATCTGTCAAACGTCAAGCATTTATCTGTTTGTTTCACTTCCATGGCTATTTAATATTTTCAACGTAATTTTTATTTTTTTAATTTAATTTCTGTCGTTACAACGCATGTAAATGTAATTCTGTTTATTGATTTAGATGCAGAATTTTATGCTCTACAACATTTATTTGAAGCATTTTTGGCTAAAATAATTTGGGGAGCAATGCGCACAAAAAAACTGTTTTTTCATGTTAATCGCCTATGTACACAGGTATGATGTTCCACCCGGTAGTTGAAGCTTATGAAGAACTTTTTTATTATTAATCTAACATTACAATTTAACGCAACTGTCAAAGTTTACGCGCATAATTCAGTCCACGAAATTAAACTATTTGTAAATAAACAAAAATTTATTACTGGGCTAGTAGCTACTTTGGCGGGTTGTTCTAAACCAATCCAAAACCTGCTTACAAAGTGAAACGCCAATAAACAAACAATTTGTTCTAAAAACGTCCTTTGGTTACACATTTATATTTATAATAACAATAATTTTGAAATTAAATTTATAACAAATTTTGAAGTTTTTCAATGAACATAATCTATACAAATGTGTATGAAATAACTGGATGCTCAGAAAATAGTCTGCCTCGGTTTTCATTCTCGGAAGATGAACAATAAATCAATTCAGGGCCTAGATACACAAATAACTATTATTTTAGAATTATTACATTATGATATTTTATAATGTGGGTATATATTCTATAGCATAAATAGATAGGGAGGCCATACTTCCATAGACTCCTACTTTTGCAATAATGAGGCACTTTTTATACTAGCTACACAATAGCTATTTATGAAACTAGTAAGGAAATGAAGGTTATTACCTTACGCATGTGAAATTTGCAGAACGAGCCGAGTTATGTAAACACATAAGTAAGGTAATAACCGAGTTTTCTTACGTGTTGCATACAATATTTTTTCTACTTCCGTTCTAATAAATACGAAAGAGCGTTTTTGAAATTATGAAATTTTGACATATTAATGACAGTTATAAATTCAAAAAATAAAAGAATAACACATCAGAATTCATCTACCAAGATATCTTATTTTTTTTGTGTTGCCTAACTCAAATAAGTGAAATAAAACGTCTATTTTCTAACGGAAGTAGAAAAATATAATAATTTGTTTTTAAAAATGAAAATAAAACCATTTTATTCTAACACATACAGACACATTATCACCTAATTTTAAGCTCTAAAGATATGCAAGCTCGGGTAACCGACTCTACAAAGAGTAGAGAAGTGTGTATATAGAATGTTCAAAGATATTCCGTTATGGCTTTAACTTACTAAGCCTGTGTTGAACCGCACACAGTAAGAGATTCTACATGTTGCCGCTCAGGGTAGGATTGCAAAATATTTAAATTCGGAAATCTCTAATCTCTGTGCGGATTACGTATTTCAGATTTACTTGAAATAATATACAATGATACTTTCATGTAACATTTTTTTTTTGCTTCATTATCAATAATAATATACATACATACATACATAACATTACGCTATATCCCATTTAATGGGGTAGCACGAACCCGTCAACATTCTCATCCTGACACACGATACTCGATTCGACCACATTAACACTTCCTCCATACAAACTCTTTCTTTTCTCACAACCAAAATCCATCAACACACAACAAACATCCATCCATTCGCTAGTGTACACTGCGCTTGTTTCTGAAGATGGTCTCCACACAATTGCTGGTAAACACTCGAAACATCTAACCAATTAATCTAAAATCAAGAATCATACGCTTGTCTTCATTCATCATATTTATCCCGCAATAATAATAATAATAATATTTGTACAAAATTCTCTGTTTCATTATTATAGTAATATATATAAAAGTAAAATTAAATTGGGAAATACTGAATACATACCTGTCCTTGCACCCCTATAAATCAAGCTTAAATCCCTAACTATAGACCCGCTGAGAGGGCCATAACGGAGTATCTTTGAACATAGTATACTAACCAGAATGTAATAGGATTGTATATTCTTAGTGACTCAAGGGACTCGATTGAAAAGTAAATGCCGAGTGGCGTCACGGCGCCGTTTGAACTTGTCACTTAGGACGTCGCGATACGCGTTTGTACTAACAATTATAATAACATAGTTTTCACGTGGTAACTAGAATTAGAATAAATAATATTTTATCGATCCGAAATATTATTATCTGTTTCAAAAATATAGTCTTTGTATGTAATTAAAATTAAGTTAAAATTACTTGTAGTAAATGAGTGAAACAAACTTTAAGGGTGCAGTATGCATTTCTACATGTGGTTAATCTGCAATTGCATATCTTTGGGGATGCAGGTCATCAAATTAGTATATATGATTAATACAAGTTTAAACAATTTATTTTTAACCAAATAAATATGTGTTTGTATGGTTATGGTTAATTATTTTTTAATTATTACTTAATGAAGTTGGTGGTCTAGTGGGTATGCAGTCGGCTTGCGGTTCTTGTGAACCCGAGTTCGATTCCCGCAACCGACAAACTTGTTTTATCAATTTAATATCAACTCCTGTGGCTTCCCCTCCACCAACACCTTTGGGGTGTGTGATTTTACGGCTGGTAACTATGGTTGTGCCGTGGTCAATTGACCAAAAATATTTGACGGCCAAATAATACGGTCAAATAATCTAAATGGAACCGCCACGACATCTGTTGTTCAATAGAAATAGCTACTTACTATTATTACATGAATATATCTAGTTTGGTATTCTGAGTTCTGAATTTGCTTACCTACTTTACTTTACAAATAAAGTAAATACATATTATTTCATTTCATTACGTCTTTTACTTTATTTTCCTCTTTATTTCGAATTTGATGTGGTTTTGTTTATTAGTTGTTGTTGGTTTTTCATTTTCAGTAATATTGGATGTAGTAAACAGTACTATATAAATAAATTACAATTTTAATTGTGATTTTTATTAAATGTTTCTTGTCAATTGACTGGTCAATTGACCGAAAAATATTTGACTGGTCAAATGCACAACCTTACTGGTAACCGTACTTCTCGTGTAAAAATATATCACTTACCGAGATCTGACACGAGTATAATGAGATACTATAAAAAGACGTTTATGTTAAAGAAATTTGTGTATATTTGTCAAATTATGATACATAATATATCATCACACATTTTACCCGTTACTGGGAGTGGCACTTTGCCACAGCAGATTTCAGTAAATAATATATTTGTTAGCGTGAAGTGCGGTTACCAGCCGTCAACCCACGGCTCCCAAAGACGTTAGTGTTGGGGGAGCCACATGGGTAGATTTAATTTGGTGAAAATTGTTTCTCGATACCTACCCCGGAAAATAATAAAAGTGCGTAGGACCACATCATATTCATGCTTATTTTAATATAAAAAACAATCAGTCTACGCTCTGCCGGACATATATAAGATTACATGAAATGCAATAGTATATTTGCTATCTGTAAGTTAAAAATTATATGAAATTTAATTAGTATTTTTATCATGTTTGTTTTAAATTTACTACATTATTATAATGAGTACTAGTTTCTTAGGGTGAAATATCGTATTAAAAAGTATGCACTAACGTAAATACATAATATAATTCTTAGATTATGACATGCAAAGGTCAATATGATTTTATATTTAATTTTATTTTAGATTATTCCATATGACGGCATCAAATCAACACCAAGGAAGGCACACGAAGGCCAAGCAAGAGCCAAATTCAACTTCATCGCTCAAACCCACTTGGAACTATCCCTTGCGAAGGGCGAACTCGTCGTGTTAACTCGCAGAGTGGATGACAATTGGTTTGAAGGTCGCATCGGTTCCAGGAAAGGCATCTTCCCTGTTTCCTACGTAGAAATTCTCATCGATCCCGGTGACAAACCGGACAGCTCCATCAGCAGCACGAAACCAGTTGCATCACCTGCAGCTCACTCGCTGTTACTGAATGGTTCTGCAGGTGGCAAGGAGTCAATGGGGAGTCATCACTACCAGCCGAGTTATACGTCACAGCCGACTAGTACAAGTTACCATGCGAAACCGGTCAACGTTATCGGAACCAGCACGTCGTACTCATCGTTAACGAGGACGCAGAAGATTAGCTCGCCTTCTGTTAATGAAGCTTTACACATTGATACGCAGTCGGAACCAGTGCCGTAAGTTCATTTCATTTCAAACTTACAATCTAATTCTCTTATATAATCTGGTTACCATTTCATGGGGTAGGTGGCTCAGTAATTTCGAGTCGGCCTGTGCATCTTGAGAACCCTGGTTCGATCCCCACAGCCGACAAACAATTTTCACTAATTTAAATCTACCCCTGTGGCTCCCTCTCCACTAATATCTTTGAGGGTCGTGATTTGACGGCTGGTAACCGCATTTCACGCGAAGATCTACTTAGGTAGAGTGCCACACCCAGTAATGGGTAAAAGACGTGATGATATATTTATTTACCATTTCATTTTAGGAAAGTTATTTAGATTACATTTTTAAAGCTTAGCTAAAACTAAAGACTTGGAAATTCTGGAAAAGCTCTGGAATTTAAAAACCTGATTTGAAATCGCAAAAAAATGTATATTTAATACTTGAGAAAAAATATTTACAACCCAAATTTTCGTTTTTCCACAATCAATAAAAAAGTAGACTTTTTGTACTTCATTTGGTACCAGAAAATAACTAATTGCAGACCATTCTTTGTACCACAAATAACATTTTTTTTTTGTTTGCTCTCCCACCAATAACATTCTTGGGAGCCGTACTTTAACGTTTGGTAATCGCATTTCACGTGAAGAAATATATCACTTAGCGAGACCTGCTACGACAGAGTATCACACCCAATAATAAGCAAAAGGTGTGATGATATATTTATTTTCAATTCATTACAATTAATTAATCTTATTTACAATCATAAAAAAAAATGTTGTTTACATTTCTAGCCTCGGTCCGCAAACAGCTACTTTTTAACCTTGATATACTTATTTTATTTAATTTCTTTTTTCTTTCCATTCAGAAAAATCAGTTTTTTTAAGCAATAAAAAATAGTCATTTTTGCAATTTTTAATCCAGTTTTTGTAGCAATTAACCAAATAAATTAAAAAATATTGAAGTGCAATTTAAATTTGAAATACTAAAATAATTTTGGGTTGCAAAGAGCGATTCTGTTATGAAATTCTTAAATCTCATGGAATTTTATATTTTGAAATTGGTAGACATGACAACTAAACTATTGCTAACAAATTATTATAAAAAAAATAATAAAAATAAATTGTTTATATACTTAAAATTGCAACATATGATATCTCCGCTGACAGTAACAAGAAAAAAATATGGGAACTGGTAATTACAAGATACATTTATTGACCTCTGCCTTAACAATTTAATATTTCGTTTTTGTTTTTATGGGGAAAAAGAATAAGACTTTATCTTGAGATTGTTCTGAAATACTTTGGTTTTTACCCGGAAAGTTGAACATATTTATTCGCCAGAATCACATGTTGTAATGAGGAAACATTATTTGCAAATAATTATCAACAAACAGATTAGCGACCTAAATGAAACAAAAAACAAACAAATTATAGTTTTATAAGGACTGTAGTTCAAATAGAATTCGTATTATTATGGTTAACTACACTAATCAATTTTAAACTTTATTTAATTAAATAAAAAGTTATGTTATATAAAACCAATTTTCTTAAAAAAAATGTTTTGTCGTTGTTATCTTAAAAGTCTAATAAGAGGTCGTGCGTTCATATCTTGTGTATATCAACTTATATCTAGAATATATATACAGGGTGTTTCCTTTAAAAAATCCAGTGCTTTTTTGAGCGAATTAATGACTTTAAAGAAAAATATTATAAATATAAAAAAGGGGTAGGTGGCTCAGTGGCTCTGTGGTTCTTGAGAACCCTGGTTCGATTCCCACAGCCGACAAACAATTTTCACCAATTTAAAAATCTACCCCTGTGGCTCCCCCTCCACTAATATCTTTGGGGGCCGTGATTTGACAGCTGTTAACCGCACTTCACGCGAAGAAATATATCACTTACCGAGATCTGCTTAGGTAGAGTGCCACACCCAGTAATGGGTAAAAGGCGTGATGATATATTTATTTATTTTTTTAAATCTATCCTTGTGGCTCCCCCTCCACAAACATCTTTGGGGGCCGTGATTTGACGGATGGTAACCGCATTTAACGCGAAAAACTATCACTTACCGAGATCTGCTTAGGTAGAGTGCCACACCCAGTAATGGGTAAAAGGCGTGATGATATAATTATTTATTTTTAAAAATCTATCCTTGTGGCTCCCCCTCCACAAACATCTTTGGGGGCCGTGATTTGACGGCTGTTAACCGCACTTCATGCGAAGAAATATATCACTTACCGAGATCTGCTAAGGCAGAGTGCCACACTCAGTAATGGGTAAAAGGCGTGATGATATATTTATTTATTTTTTTAAATCTATCCTTGTGGTTCCCCCTCCACAAACATCTTTGGGGGCCGTGATTTGACGGCTGGTAACCGCATTTAACGCGAAAAACTATATCACTTACCGAGATCTGCTTAGGTAGAGTGCCACACCCAGTAATGGGTAAAAGGCGTGATGATATTTTTTTTAATCTATCCTTGTGGCTCCCCCTCCACAAACATCGTTGGGGGCCGTGATTTGACAGCTGTTAACCGCACTTCACGCGAAGAAATATAGCACTTACCTTCTCCGGCAGAGTGCCACATCCAGTAATGGGTAAAAGGCGTGATGATATATTTATTTATTTATTTAAAATGATCAGGAATCAGGGTTTTATTTGACAGTAATAACAAACTCTATATTCAACAAGAGGTTTTGTTATTTAGGTTCGACATTTCGAAAAATAGTTCTGAATGATTTATAAGCAGGTTGTCCCTTTTAGGTATAATTTCTGTACGTGTGTATTAAAGTTAAAATCAAAATAATATAGATTTGTTAGTTTTTGTAACTGTAAAGCCATTTTGTTTTTATTAATAAGTAAGTAAATAATCGCGAAGACAAACAATTAAAAACATAAGTATACAAAACTATTTGAGACTTGTATCATTTATTTGTATTTGTTTATTGCATTATTATTTCTAATTTTTTATGCCATTTTTTTCGAAATAATTGTTATACAATCCTATACAATATTTATATTGTTGAAATCCGAAGAAAATTATCTGTCTAATAGACTAAACAATAAATACGTGACTATTTTTAAAAATAAAGTTTTGTTTTACTGTTTGAGAACCACAGGTTGAATTTAGGGTTTGTTATTACTGATAAATTAGCCACTTATTTCTGATCATTTACGTATATCCACATTGTTTTCTAAAGTCATTATTTCATCCAAAAACGTGCTGGTTGTTTTAAAAGAAACATCCTGTATATATGATAATCAAAAATTCTAGGCGTTCTGTACTATAATTGGTATTAAGTTCCTGTTGTGCAGAGTAACAAGTAACTCAATACATGTAATTTTAAATTCGTAACGTACGTGTTTTTCTGAGAAAAAACAACGTTGATATGACAGATCATCATTTTAGTATTTCGTTATATGTGTTTACCGAAAGCGATACCGAATAAATGTAATGTCATGTATTTTGATTATTTGTTTGTGTCTTCAAAATAGTATTTTGTTTGAAATGGCACAAAATTTTAAAATGTGTCAAATTCTCAGTACGACAATTGTTATAAACATATTTATAATTTAAATAATCTACGTATCTGATAACACAAGTACTAAATAACCCACATAAATAGGTACAGATAATTTATTTATTTATACAAGAACTAAATCTCAATTACAGTACAGGGTCCGGACTAACTTAGTTGCAATGTAGTAGTACCTATATTCTTAGTTTGACAGGGATTCAAACTTAGGATTTAATTAAAATATTCGTGAAGAGTATATTGTAATACTAGTGAAGAAAGGGTTTAATTGTAAAACGAGTACGAAAATTGAAGCACGAGCGAGAGTAAGTGTTCCAATAGTACGAGTTTTAGCCCTTTCCAACGTGTGTTATATACCTTTTTTTCAACATTAAACGTGAAAATTACATTTAGATTTTTGCGATAGAGAAATTTAATAATCATTTTATTTAAATTATATGAGTATTTGCAAATGCACGTCACGTTTCCTTGGTCACCATGTCAAATGACATTTCTCTTACTCAATTTAGTTGTGATAGTAACCGTTTCCCTCACTAGTGAGAATAGTATGTTATGCGTCAAGGGAGGGAAACAAGCGATTATTCCCGCGTGTGAAGTTACCAACCAAGGGATAATCGCGCCCTCCCATGAAGCATATTATACTTTTCGTAACAAGTGCACAAAAATTACTGTCTTATCGGGACAAATGTCAAATATGGGTTGCGTAACTAGTTACCTAGGAAACGCCGCAAACAGCTAATAATCGTAGTCTCTAGGGAGAGAAACATATCTCTAGGGAGAGAAACATCCTACCTAGGGAAAGAAACATAATATTTCTCTCCCTAGGGAAGAAAAGCAGTGCTTCTTTCTCTAAAATTAGGGAATAAGAACGTGTTTCTTGTGCATGCGTTACGAAAAAGTTATTTGCTTTCATCATTAGTGAGGAAAACGGTTACTGTCACAACTAAATTGAGTGAGGGAAATGACATTTTCACAAGTAATGTTGAAAACAAGTTATTTGTACTATTTTCCTTGAAGACCCAATATGCAAAAAGAAATTAGTACTGACAGTAATCATTTTCCTCACTAATAAGAAAAGTTATTTACTTTCGTTACTAGTGAGGAAAACAGTTACTATCACAACTAAATTCAATGAGGGAAATGTCATTTTCACAAGTAGTGTTGAAAATAATCGTTTACAAACGCGGAATTTATCAAATGTATTGCGTAGCAACAACAGAATTCTTTTTTTATATACGAGTATATAATAAGTTATGATTATAAGAGGAAAAGCCCAGATATATTTCAAATAATTAAATATTATTATGCGTATTTTAGCATCCAGATTATTATCATTTTTTGTTCGAATGACGTTGGAGATATGATATCAGTTTTTTTTGTACCATGATTATGTTTAATATTATATGAAATCTGCTTTGACGGCAGTGTATACAAGATGTCCCGCTAAACCTGTACCATATACGATTTGAAAGGGATACTCGTATATAAGGTTTTCGTTATCATTGCTTCCCTGATTACTTTACAAGAATAATATTCAAATGACTGTTTAGAGTATTAAATTCTGTTTCAAAATCAATCACAAATTAACTTGTGCGTTATGTACATACTGTCAAAATCTAGTTTAAAATATGTATGTGACAATTAAACATTATACCTTTGTTTGTATTTGATCATATTTCATAACGAAATATGTAGGTAATTTCAATTTTTGACAGCTTTTAAAATGAATATTAGCAGTAATAAGTAAAATGTATTATTTTTTTGTAAATTAAATAAATATATCACCACGCCTTTTACCCATTACTGGGTGTGGCACTCTGCCGAAGCAGATCTCGGTAGGTGATATATTTCTTTGCGTAAAGTGCAGTTACCAGCCGTCAAATCACATCCCCCAAAGATGTCAGTGGAGGGGGATCCACAGGAGTAGATTTAAATTGGTGAAAATTGTTTGTCTGCTGTGGGGATCCAACCAGGGTTCTCAAGATCCACAGGCCGACTCGATACCACTGAGCCACCTACCCCATAATTAAATAAATATATCATCACGCCTTTTACCCATTACTGGGTGTGGCACTCTGCCTAAGCAGATCTCGGTAGGTGATATATTTCTTCGCGTAAAGTGCGGTTACCGGCCGTCAAATCACATCCCCCAAAGATGTTAGTGGAGGGGGGATCCACAGGAGTAGATTTTAAATTGGTGAAAATTGTTTGTCTGCTGTGAGGATCGAACCAGCGTTCTCAAGATCCACAAGCCGACTCGATACCACCTAAATGTAAATGTTAAATAGATATCAGATTTTAGTGAAAAAAAACTTAATTTTAAAAGTCAGATTTTTTTATATTAACCCCATAACTAATAAAAGTCATTTTATATGTATTATTTTGCTTGAAAATGGTCAAAATATTGTGGCGAAATGTCGCCAAATAAAAAGTGAAAATTTTAATTCTATATAATTTATCTCTTTTTGCTATAACCTGAAATCTATTTAACATTCACAAAATTATATCATTCGGATTATTAAAAAGAACAAAAATCTTTTGAATTTTTTGAATTTATTAAATATATTATGTTAACTGATTTTAAAACAAAAATTAATTCTCTACTAGTCGGTTTTATAAACAACAAATTAATTTACTTTCAAAATAAGTAAAATTTATTATTCAATTGACAGTCAAACTTTTGGCATAAATTAATGTATCATCTCGCCTTATACCCATAACTGGGTGTGGTCCATCAAATGAGATAGCTCGAGCTCTTGAAATATTAATTCATTAGATTCATTCTACAATTTAATTTCTCCAAACATTCCTTTCCTGCCATATCATTTTCACTTCATGCTCTTGAAATATTAATTCATTCGATTCATTTTACAATTAAACTTCGCAAAACATTCCTTTCCTGCCATATCATTTTCGCTTCATCTAGAATCATTTGTTTTCATACAAGCTCGTTTATTCATTCCACTAATAGACAGTAGTAAGTCGTACCATTCTATTTTAAAAATATTATTTTGATAACACACAAAGTAAATAACTTGTATGCCAAACATACCTACCGTAAAATTTTCATTTGAACTCTTTATATATTTTTTTAATAATGATAATATCGAGTTATTTATATGTTGCGTTACTTAAAATATGTTTGAAAACGATAAGTAACAATACGTCAAGTAAGGTCATAAGGTTGAATGGGTGTGTTATATTTGTTGTAGATACCGAGCATTGTACAAATATCGTCCGCAGAATGACGACGAGCTGGAACTGCAAGAAGGCGACACGGTGTTCGTGTTGGAAAAATGCGACGATGGTTGGTTCGTAGGCTCCAGCCAACGCACCGGGTCCTTCGGCACCTTCCCCGGCAACTACGTGGAGCGAATTTAGCCAATGAGTTCATCAACCGCCATGGCAACACTTGTCTACCTCGTGTAGAGCACGCCACAGCCGATCATCCGCCCCTTGATGCTACATCCGAGACAATATGTTTTTAAACAGTATACAATGTCATTATTAGTTCATAACGATATTTATTATTAACTCGAATATTTATAATCTAACCCTTAGATATATTTTATATAGACTTTATAACTTTAGCAGGCCTAATCGATTTGATAACATTTTAAACTTGATTCGGGAATTTCATCACGAGCAATTATTTGCTGATGTTTAGAATGCCAGTCACATGAGTTGTTAACTATATGTTTAAGTTATGTTTTGATGTTTAGTAGATGTCTATTTTTAAAATATAACCCATCGTTACGCATTTAAATGGCGAAACATTTTTACCAATAGTTTATATTTTTAGTAATAGAGTGCCTTTCAATTTATTTTCTACTATTACCAGGGCCAGTCTTGGCGAAAAGCGAACATAAGCTTCACACACGGGCGACCGATTTACCGACTTGCCAAAAGGCCAGAGTATAATAGCTACATATATAACGTAACAGGAAAATGTATTATTTCCTTTCGTGGATAACGTAGCCGAGAACAGTAATCATACAAGGCAGGAAATAACAATTTACTCCAGAGGTATACATATGATTTTTTCTACGACCATACTTTCTTGTGTTTTAAATAAAACATTTAATATCCTCACATTTCATGAATAAATAAATATCTAAAACTGTGCTGACGGTTACTATGAAAACAACCATAAATATAAGAAGAAAGCAAATATTTTCCTCTCTAGAAAGAAAAATAATTGCTTTTCCCTCTAATATACATCAAGAGAAATTTTCGGCTATGGTTATAGAAAATGGTAATTTAAAAATTAATTCTGGATACAAAATTTAATTCCATATGATTAATTACTATTTGAAACTAAATTTAGAGGTTATTTTAATTTGCAAAATTCAATGCAGTGTACCTGTTGAAGTAAGCATTTTTATAACCACCAGTTTGAAAGTTTCTAATATATTAATAATTAAATTATAATTGTAAACATTACAATCAGATAAATGAGTAGTTGCATAATTTAATTTGTTTTTAATTATAATTTAATTATTAATAAATTAGGAATAATTATCAAATCAGTAACATTAAAAATGCATAGTTCATATAAAGTGCAAATAATTTTGAGAATTAATTCCAACTGTCAGTTCAAAGCAAAAAGTTGAGGTTTGCCGCCCGCCGAGCGATAAATCAAGAGTATCTGTGCATACATAAAGAATGTCAACAATTTTAAAATAGAAAAACTGTCAAAAATGACTAACGATTTTACATGGTAGTAGAATAAATATTGAGTGCACCTTTGAGCAGAAAGTGTTCTTGTCGCTCTTGCATGGTTAGTGTTCTCGGCTGCGCCTTAATGAACAATTTCTATACGTGAGCGGTAATAGATTACTTTCTTCTCTAGGTACACAAATAATTATTTTGAAGAATCTTGTGAATCTTGTCGATAGAAAAGCGCTGTTTCCACTCGAATACCTCACAAGCATAGCAAATTCGAGAAAGAAAAATAATCGTTTTGTTATTTTGTAAACGAAGAGACAAAAAGTGAATTGAAACGCGTGCGTCCAAGTAGCCAAGACCAGCTCTGACTGTTAGTTGTTTACTCACGCCATTTAAATATTTGTTATTATTATGATTATTTTTTCTTGAATGATTTTATTTAGTAACTAGTGCAAACGTGGCAAAGTTCAAGAGGATATATTTAGTAAGGCTACTTATTTACGTACACGTTTAAAATGTAATACATGTATATTATAATTTCACTCTGCAAAGTAATATTTGCAAGGTTGAGTTCATGATGCGGGAAATGTTTTGTTATGTATTTATAGAGGGCACGCGTCATGGCTGCCCCTGATCACTGGCATCACCATGCACGGGGCGCCAGGCAACCGCGTTCTGTCTGTACCTACCTGTATCATCACTATAAATGACATATAATGCTTCTAGTCATTGGCCAAATATCATACTTTATGCATTTGTTTGAATGGTTCGTACCGGAATTAAATTCATGTCATAGACATCGTAGATTGGTGTTAAGTGTATCATCATCTTTAGACTTAAATTACAATTAATAAACAAACATGGAGCATAACCATACGTTACATATTTCTTACTTGTTATCGTTAGATATAGGAACGGCATTAAGCATTTCATTTCGTGGAACGGAAATTATCTAATCAATTTTATGTTTGCCAATATTATACATTTCTTCATATTTTCCCGAATAAGTGACTTAAATTATAAGTACTATAACGCAATTTTATATCAAAATGTAGTCAAATGATTTCTATTGTTCATGTTGTCAATCAATTTTGAGGTATTTAATTATCTCAGAATTATATCGTATGTCCTAACTCGCAACATACACATTTTTCATTACGTTTTCTATCTCTACTATGTCTTGTTAACTTCACACCCTGACTAAAACGCCACAGCTTGTTTACATATAATTAAGTTGTTATTTAACCAATACGTAAAATAATATTTTAATAATTTCGGTTTTTTCAAACCAATTGCAATACAATACTGAACAATTTTAATTGAGAAAGTTTCTTTCAAAAACTTATAGTCGAGAGAGAAAATGTGATGAAAAATACGGTATAATAATAAATGAATATCAGTGTTACATGGAATTTCAGTTAAAATCATATGAAAATCATGTTATTGACGTTAGTTTTCAGCGATTTAACTTCACCATGATGTTGTATGGGAAACAATTTGAAATGAGAGTTGAAATAATTTTAATTAGATGGTAGAAAATCATATGTTTATTGCTAAACAATCAATAATCTTCCAAATCAAATTCCCTAAGTATATTAAACGTATTGAAGTTGCGAAGTGGATCTGACATCTATGATTAGTAGTCCACAAGAATCCTGTATGAAACGATATTTATTTTGCATGTATCCCGTTTGTACAAGACTTTTAACATAGGAGTGCCTTTTGAAAACAATACCTGTATTTTACAACCTACTTTTATTGTAGTTACCTACTATGGTTTTTAGTATTTACATAATTAGATGAAATTGGCCATCAACAGAATTTTTAAATGTAACATACTTTATTGTAACAAAGTTCTGTTTAATAATAAATTACACGTTAAATAATTTAAGTGATCATCTACTATCTACCTATATTTTAATACCTCCAAATTCCTTTCTGACAACAGGAACTTAATCCCAATTACAGTACAAAGTCTGGACTCACTGAGCCGCAGTATGCTAACAGTCGATAAATTTGACTTCATATTAAAACTACCCCTGTGTCTCTTCCAACCCTAACATCTTTGGGGACCGTAATTTCACGGTTGGTAATTGTAATAAACGCGAAGAAATATATCACCTTTTATTTACATTCTTCATATTTGTTTCAATCAATCAATTTGTTTGTCATTTATTATAATCTATTTATTTTAGTCGTTTTTATTTCATCGTCTTAATTTTATTAGTTAGTCACGCCTTTGTTTATGTCATCCCTTTTTGTTATATTGAATCTAAATGTTTATATAATACTTGATTATTCTTTCAGTCATTAGATTCGTTACGTTAATTTCAGTTCAACGTTTGACAAGTTAGGTAGGTACTAACACGATAATTAGTTATTGTGCTAGTGCTTGTCAGTATTTCGAGGTGAGTTCTTTTTGTGCACGTGAGTTGAATGAAATGATATTATTGTTGAGAAGTGTGAATGTTGCTGGCTTCAGCACCGAGCTGAAGAAATCCGTGGTTGAGTTGCAACGAATAGGTTAGAGCCAATGATGCAGAGAGCAGCTTTAAACTGTAGCATCCAGGATACCAACAAGATATGAAAGGATCTGTGATGAATGTATCTTATACATTGTTTGATACGTTGGGGAATATTTATAATTAATAACAATAAAACTGGCGTAAAACTAGATATCTTATAGTTAATAATATTAGTACAAAGTTAAATACTAAAATAAATAAAATAAGTGGCTCATTGGTATCGAGTCGGCCTGTGGATCTTGAGAACCCTGGTTCGATCCCTACAGCCGACAAACAATTTTCATCAAATTAAATCTACCCCTGTGGCTCCTCCTCCACTAACATCTTTGGGGGCTGTGATTTGACGGCTTATAATCTCACTTCACGACATCAGCTTCGGCCAGTAATGGGTATAAGGCGTGATGATATATTTATTTTATTTATTATTTATATATTTTGATAAGTACACGTTTCAAAATTTTAATTTATACATGTAAGTGAACATATATTTTATTTGAAATAAAAAAGGAATTAACGATGATAATTCTGCAGTCGCAAGTAGGTGGTATTGATAATACAAAACAAGTTTTAAAATATTGTTATTTTTGTTATAACATAATATAATGTATTGTATGTCCATTCATTCCTATAAAGTTTTTCAAGAATTGATGTGAATGTACTACTATAATTAAAAATTGTTTAAAAAAAATTAATTAAGCAACTGATTTGTTTCAAATAAAATGATTCCGGGTACATAAATATAAACTGTCAGATAATTTAACATCAATTAGAGTAATTAAAATAACTGCTGGTCATATGGGTAATTTACTTTTTACCATTGGAATCTAAAACAAACCGCTGATAAGATAATGTTGACGTTGCATAATTATGAAACTTCCTTTACTTAATAATGGATATAATCAAAATCAATTCATTCTAATTATTTTATTAAAGATCTTTAAAAAAAATAATTCTTTAATGGGCAGTTGCTTCGCTGTCCCTAATAAACAATTTAAAATCGAAAAATGTTATCAAATGAATTAAGTAACACAAAATAATAAGGAATGGTGCAAATCAATATGCAAAGTAGGCAAATTTTTCATCGTTTAAGTTTTTAAAATAATATTTATAGCGTGCAGAAAGTAGGTATTTTTGTACTTTGCGCCCGCTGCTGTACTTCAATTGTATAAAAAATATTGTATGCAATATATTTATCGTTCTTAGGAAATTATTTGGACAAAATTTTATTCTCGATTTGCTCTAGATACACAATAATTATTTACGATACTAGTACGTAAAGTTAATCTTTAATTACAAGCACGTTAGAATTAAAACACATTCAAAATTTTTATTAAATACTATTAGTATGGGGTAGGTGGTTAATTAAAATTATTATGGAAGTTTGACACACCTAAAAATGGGTAAAAACCAATTAAATAAAATTTAATTTCCGATCATAGAAGGGTTATTTTAAAACAATACTTTATTTTTCATTAATTTAACATTTATATTGTACAAGATTTCACAGTTGGTTGTTGAAGATAATTTAAGGAAAATAAATTAAACTGGTCGACAAATAAAAAATCGTTAGTTATTAAACTACATTCAATTATTTTCCCTAAAGTTTGATGAATGACAACGAAGCAGGAGACGTCATTTCTTTTTTTTTTGTTCTTTCTGTTATTTATTTATTTAAATAAATAACAGAAAGAACAAAAAAAAAGCAATGATGTCTCCTGCTTCGTTGTTATTCATCAAACTGTAGGAAAAATAATTGAATTATATAATTTAATATTATAGATCTGGTAATTAACATACTTTTCTGTATTCTATGAATCCAATTTAGTGCAATATGATATATAGCAAATATAACAGGAACTCAATAATTACCTATTCTAAGTAGTCACACAAATCTACATAGTTCTGCAAATAATTATAATTAATTGTTTTACATTGTAACATAAATATTTTTTTAAAGTAAAAGCCTTGCGATACGTGATATTTGTATAACGATAAAGTAATGACGTTTAGTGTGTCGTCAGATTGATTGTAAAAACTAATGATGCAATACTTGAAAAAAATCGTAATTCACATATTTTCCCTATATCATAAATAATCCTTATGAATAAGTAATTTCTACTAAGAATAGCGGATACTGCTCAATTCTGTCATATGACGAAAGACAAATTTATCTTTTACATATCAAGTTCAAATACGAAAAATGTTGCTTTTGTTATTTTATTGCAAGAGGTCAAGGCTGTTGCCATATTTCACGAACGAACAACATCGTACCCTTCTTGTCGATAACCTCCAATGATTATTTCTAGAAAATTCTTTCATTATTTCATAATTCATTTATTGCTTAGTAACATCATATTTTTACTTTACAATTTTGTGTAATTCGGAGCGAAAATCTAATACAAATATTCACCGTTGTGACTAATCCAAAATCGTGCTTATCGCCATTTTTGAAGAAATTATTATAGCTGCAGGTGAGTTATAGGTACTATATTTCTGTACATTGAAATTGCATCATAACTGTACTAGTTAAATTTAAAATAATTTGCAAATAAAATGACGAAATATACCAATGCATTACAAACAATACAATTCTGATATTTTTATACTGAACAACTTTATTTAGTGATAACAATGCATTTTTAATGCCATAAAAATTTCCATTCACTATTTAAATGCATGCATTATCAAAAAAATGTCCGGTAAAATTTATAATTTATTCAGTATTTTTCATAATTTATATACCTACATACATATTTAATATATCTCTATTTTAAATAAATAAATAAAATAAATATATCATCACGCCATTTACCCATTACTGGGTGTGGCACTCTGCCTAAGCAGATCTCGGTAAGTGATATATTTTTTCGCGTGAAGTGCGGTTTCCAGTCGTCAAATCACGGCCCTCAAAGATATTAGTGGAGAGGGAGCCACAGGGGTAGATTTAAATTGGTGAAAAATTGTTTGTCGGCTGTGGGGATCGAACCAGGGTTCTCAAGATCGACAGGCCGACTCGATACCACTGAGCCACCTACCCCATATCACCTAAATTAAATGCTAGAATCAAAGTTTAAAGCAACGTAAGGTTTATACATTAAATGCTGTTTAAAATTATATTTAAAATATCTCTATTTTTAAGCGAGTAAATGATATAAGTTAGTTTTAGAATCTAATATCGCAGTAATTCGATTCTTCTTATAACTCTAGTTTCAAATTGGTTTTACAATCTAATAATGCAGAAATACGATTCTTCTAATAATTCTAGTTTCAAGTTGTAAAAACGATCTGAAACAAATAATATTACAAAATTTATATATTTATTTAAAATAAAAAAACTATTTGATATAACTCAACCGTAATTTAATCTACCTTGAACTTGAAAATTTCGAATGTCCATGATCATGGCCATTGTCAAATTATAAAAAAAATTAACTTGTTTTAGGAAGCAACTTTTTATAGATTATATTGCTTGCTTTGGAATATCCAATAATGTTTGATTTAATATTTCTGTTGTTTGTTTCAAAATAAAGATATCTACATCTCAGAGGTCAGAAAGTTGTAAGAAAATAAGTAGAGTATGTATGTGTGAAATAAATAATACGGGATGTCTCAGGTAATGAAAAAATTACATCATTTCAAAAATATATCAAACTCATTGGTTATTAGATAACAAGTAAAAATACGTAAAGGATTTATAGAAATTAGAATGCTGCTGCTTTATATTTACAAAATAATTTTTTCAATTTTAAGTCAACAAAAGTTTTCATTACTAAAAACAAAATAAATGTAAAAATATTACAGCACTAAATAAATGTATTTCCATATCTTAAAGGCCAAAAACAACTATTTTTTTTACAGATATAGAAACAGCTATAAATTACATAAGTACTATTTCTCATTATTTTCTCACTTTTGAAAAATTTAAATGTGCACTTTTCTTGATAAAACTGGTAGAAAAATTTTAAAAATGTTCTTAAATTAAACTAAATGGCACTTGTTTCTGATAAAGTTGATGTAAAAATTGACAGACTATAATAATTATAAAAATGTTTGAATATAAATTAAAATTAATACTAGATACTGGTAATAAATATTTTGAAATATGCATGTGTTGATGAAATATGTGTCATGCGCGTTTTACGATATTAGAAATTATTTGATAAGGAGTAGAATAATTTCTTAATAAATAGTCCGGCTGTTACTATATCTTTAGTTTCTGTTAGACCCGCTAATAGTTAAAGTGCTTCTGAACTAATTGTTACTGTTCCTTTCCTACAAGTAAAATAGTTATTTCTTGTGTTGAGAAAGATATTTTATTTTCAGGTACCTAGTTTTATTTAATTTATTTTATAAAGATTTACATTATTAATAGTCTTGTAGAATTTCAATGTGTAGTATTCATAAAGTTTAAATATATTAAAATTAATTATTGTTTTTTCGACTAACCAAAACTTCGGAGCATTATATATCTTTTTTTTTATAAATTATTATTTTATTATTATTATTATTATTTTAATTTAAACATAAACGATGCATTTGTTTATTTTGTAAAAAGAATATTGCCCTAACTTTCTGACGTCAAATGTTGAATATTATTTTCCTATTTATTCTATTTATACTAGTAATATTCTTATATTTGTTTACCTCTATTTTTGTTAAGTGAACCTTGAACCTATATTATTCCACAATACTTATATTT
This sequence comes from Pterostichus niger, assembly GCA_947425015.1. NCBI lineage: Eukaryota > Metazoa > Arthropoda > Insecta > Coleoptera > Carabidae > Pterostichus > Pterostichus niger. The sequence goes on from OX380341.1 coordinate 35,965,411, forward strand.
ATTTATATTCATTTATTTTTAAGAAAATAATATGTGTATATATAGAGAAATGAATTTACCGCTTCTTTTAGATTTACCGCGCAATCCCAACCACTAAGTCACGTGGTACAAACGAGGTTATAAATACCTGCGCGCACACATTTTGAAGCCTCTTTTCCACAGTGAGTTGAAGTGCGAGTGCTGTAAAATAGGTACTCAAGCAAAAGGTTCAGAATGCCTGAAACATCACTGACAAACGGTTATACGAATGGCCACACGGCTTTTGAAATGGAAGATGGCACAAATTTTCTATTTACTTCGGAATCTGTTGGAGAAGGACACCCAGGTAAGATTACAATTATTTATGAATGTATATATAAAATGGCCGTATATGTATATGTCCCAGAAGCATGGCCAGTGCGCAAACGCTTGTATTGTCTAAAAATATGATTTTATGTATTAATGATAACAGACTATTATTTTAATTTTAAAATACATTTAAAAGTAAACTATTCTTTATTTTAATATTTCCAATTTTGACCGCGTGTCCATTGTTTTTTTTTGCATGGCGTCATCCGAGTCCACGTGTTGTCATTATGCAAGATTTGTATTTCTTGCTACTATTGTTGTTATCATTTTCACTGTGGAAGAAATATGTGCAAAATATATTTTAATAATAGATTTATTTATTTGCCTGGAGAAAATTATTGAAATTATGAGATTTTCCATGTTGCATTTTATATGAAGCCAATTCAATCTTATTTGTTTGAGACGCATTTGATATGAATTTTGTTATTATATTTTCTTGATAATACATGTTGTTTTTCTTTATTTGCAGACAAAATGTGTGATCAAATAAGTGATGCAATTCTTGATGCACATTTAAAACAAGATCCTGATGCTAAAGTGGCATGCGGTAAATAATTATTTCTTTTTAACTGTTAATTTATGTCTAAATGACTTGCTCTTGCCTTATAGAAACTGTAACCAAAACTGGGATGATTTTACTCTGCGGAGAAATTACATCGAAGGCTGTCGTCGATTACCAAGCAGTTGTCAGAGATACTGTGAAACACATTGGCTACGACGATTCTTCCAAAGGTATGTTTAAAGTGTTTTTTTTTTATGCATAACCTGTATAAACAACCTTCTGAAATTCTGTAGTTACTAATTTGTTTGAATCTTAATGCCTCTTCATCTTTGATATATAATTATATCTTATCTATCTTTCCATTCTTGACTTTTGTTAATGGCCAGTACTCTGTCGAGTAACAGTTTCTTAACTGCATATAAAGTTGAAATAATACTTAGGATTCGACTGGCGCACACTCAATCTTCTGGTGGCAATAGAACAGCAGTCTCCGAATATAGCTGATGGGGTACACACTGATAGAGACGAAATAGAAATTGGTGCTGGGGATCAGGTATACATTTAAAAACAACACAGAAACAATGAGAGGGGGCAATTAACACGCTAGTCTGTAATCGCTTTTGGGAGAATCCTAATAGTGTCTGGATACCCAAATACGCATGGGTTTGCTTTCATTCCAGTGTCTCGTATTTCATTATCCCACCTTCAATATTTCCTCACGAATATTAAATTAGACATAAAACCATTGATCAATGAAATAACACGAAGCGAGCATGTAAAAATACATCTTAAGAAAGTTAGTTCACCTTAAATAGATACATGGCATACGGTAGTAATTTCAAAACGTTTCTAGTTAGTTGTGCGGTATGCTCTCTCTATCCTGAGTTTCCTAAAATAGGTTTAATGTTCGCAATTTCTAGGACAACGTAATGCATGATATGTTTGACTAGGGTTTGACTACAAGACCTGCAATGTCTTGTTGGCGTTGGATCAGCAGTCCCCAAACATTGCGGCAGGCGTACACGAAAACCGCAGCGATGAGGAAGTGGGTGCAGGCGACCAGGTGAATTCAATGCTCGCCTCGCTTTGTTGTTTCTCTTTATTCGCGTTTCGGTTGTGGTTTCCTTTTATATGTATCCCGTATTCCACTCTTCTTACTCTTACTTATTTCACTAATTTTTATACCACTTCATCCGTGCTACCATTATATTTTTCCTGATCCACAAAAATGAACGCAATTTCATCTCACTGTATAAGTACCGCTTAATTCGCTTGCGCTATATGACTTTCATATACATATTTTTTTATTAATAATTAATCGATGAGAGATAATATCATTTTTAACATAAATATTACTGAATTTTCACGTAATTAACTATATTTTAATGCATGTGAATTTAATTTCTAAGAAGTACTTACCAATACATACTGTGAAAATTTGCACTGAATAATGTCCACACTTAGTGATTTTACTTCACTTCAGTGTTTCCACAGAGGTGCTATATTAACAGAGTGGCAAGGCGTTCTAGTTCAGCTTTGAAGCTGGACTGGGGTACTGTTCACACGACATTTGTATTTAAATCTGCATGTTATTCATCCATTTCTCTAGTCAAACTTGATACTTATTTTCTAATAATTTTTCTTAGGGCTTGATGTTCGGCTACGCTACAGATGAAACTGAAGAATGTATGCCACTCACCGTCGTTCTAGCACACAGACTTAATCATCGAATTGGTCAGCTGCGTCGATCAGGCGAATTTTGGTGGGCTCGACCAGATTCTAAAACTCAGGTAACTATTATTTTACAATTTATACGTATTTAGCGAAGAGTTTCCGGTGATGTTTATCATGTATTTGCTACTCTTGATTGTGACGCTGATGTTAACTTATGACTGAGGAAATTACTTTTTGTTTAATATAATTACAATATTGTAATGTCATAAATAATACTTGAATTCTTTTACAGGTCACTTGCGAGTATTCCTTTGAACAAGGAGCTTGCGTTCCCAGACGCGTACATACGGTTGTCGTGTCGGTTCAGCACAGTGAGAAAATCTCCCTTGATGAACTTCGAAGCGAAGTCAAAAGCAAAGTCATCAAAGAAGTCATTCCACACAAATACCTGGACGAAAACACTGTTATTCATATAAACCCTTGCGGCCTCTTTATCATTGGTGGACCACAGGTAAACAATTTCTTTTAAGATACGAGTATATTTACATTCAAAATTAATTATTTCAATGATGTTTTCTATAAGTATTTGCTACTCTTGATAGCGTGTGATGATAAAACTTAGCTGAGGAAAAATTCAATAACATGATTATAATAAATGGTGTCTCTTTTGTGGAAATGTGTAGTAGATAATTGTTTTATTGTTTACAGAGTGATGCAGGTTTAACGGGTAGAAAGATAATCGTAGACACATACGGTGGATGGGGAGCGCACGGAGGCGGCGCGTTCTCTGGAAAGGACTTTACCAAAGTGGACCGATCAGCAGCATACGCTGCACGTTGGGTAGCCAAGTCCCTTGTGAAAGCTGGACTCTGCAGACGCTGTCTTGTGCAAGTGGCATACGCCATCGGCGTTGCAGAACCCCTTTCCGTCACCGTATTCGACTACGGCACCTCAAAACTTCCCCATAAACAGCTGCTAGCTGTCGTCACAAAGAACTTTGATCTGCGACCAGGCAAAATTGTAAAAGAATTACACCTGCGCCAACCGATCTACCAAAAGACGAGTACTTACGGCCACTTTGGCAGAGACGGATTCGCTTGGGAGAAGCCAAAGGCTCTAATTTTGGATTGACTCCCGTCTCATCTTCCACTCTCTTAACAACCCTCTAAGTTTGTCTCATTTATGTTAGTTTAGAGAATAGTTTTGTACATAAATTGGCGGCCATTTGTGTGCATGGTTAGGTGTTCTGAACCCGGCTGTGGACCACGCAATGGTGGTGCGAGGCGGCTGAGCCACGGGCGAACCACAGTGAACACCCCGTGGGTGTAGCACTGCAACCTGTGTAGAGTGAAACGTTCGGTTCCCACTAGACTGGTTTTTGTATCTAGTGATACCATCACTCCACCTTTTTGTGTTGTGTTTACGAAAAAGAATCTAATTGGAAAAGAGCATTTCCGAAAACACTCCGGTTGGCAAGTGGCTTGGCGTTGAAGGCCCCGCGGACGTTAGCACGTGCGTATCGCAGTGTTAGTGTCGGGCGGCGAAAAGCATTTACAAAAAAGGTGATGATCTAGCTGCCATTCATTGTCATGAATTTACTTAAATTCTTTTTATAATATATTAGGAGAATCTAGACAGAGTAGGAAATTACCCTCATAGACGTAAGATCAATTATTAAGATTTTCAACACTGAATGTAAGATACCATGAAATATTTGTCACCCCCAGTCTCAATGAATTGAGAAAATTCCCCTAGTGTACTAGAAGTGCACATTTTATTGATCTTGATGTAAATTTCAATACAAATAAAATGAAATATAAAGTGTCTCCATAAATGCTATTAGTTTTTTGTTTTTTTAATCCCACTACCATTTTCATATTCATCCATCATGCAATATCAAACAATAAATTGACCTACATGTATAATTTAAAATAATGCGATGTAATATGAAATTAGTTTTATTTAATACATAAATATAAATTACATATTGAAATATGGTTATTTACAATTAAAAACAATTCGAATCAAGTGATTAAAAATACAATGATGTCACACATTTAAAAAGAAGCGGTGAGTAAACGACAAGATATGGAGAAAAATGTAACTATAAACAGTCGTTATGCTGTAGTGACCTAATCAGGTCACTCCTTATCATATAAGCAGTAGTAAATAGTTTGTATGTCGTAAAAAAGTACAAATTATTAATGTAAGTACTTTTAATTCTTATGAATCATTTCAAGGAGTATTCTTCCATGATGTGTTCGTAACTTGATATCTTTATAAAAATTACATACATTTTTTCTTATTGGAAAAGTGAAAAAATTCCGATACGAATTATAATTCAACATTTTTGTTTGTCGTGACCACAACCCATAAATATCGCGATGTCCTTCCACATTTTTTACAAGAAGGTCAAATTCTGTATCCTGTAGTTCAAATTACAGCACGGTTCAGAACATTCATTGTGGAAGTGTGTCAGTAGCTAGCTTCACGGAAGTTTGTCTTGTGTCTTGTGAAAAATTGACATTTTCAATAAGAAATTAATTTGTTGGTTAAACATTGTTAAGTTTTATAATTTATACTCTTTCTAAATTGTTGTATATTATATACTTTTAAATTGATTTTATTTGGGTTAACAAACATGATTTTACTTCGTTAAACTAAATTTTATAACCTATTTACATCATTTAACCTTCGCTTTTCGATAAATGATGTTGATGTCATCGACGAATATAGATACCTTTTTGGGTGGGAGTTTTTAATTGTGAACATTTTCAACATCCAGTTCACATTTTTACATGAAACAAATTGAATATAATATTTAAAAATGGTTTTCGAATCCGTCGTAGTTGATGTTTTGAACAGAATTCTTGGTGACTATGTCGAAAATCTTGATAGTAAACAACTATCAATTGGAATTTGGGGAGGTATATTTTTATTATTCAAATTCGTTTATAAATATTTATAAATGTATTTTCCCAAGGTGATGTTGTTCTACAAGATCTTCTATTGAAACAATCTGCTCTAGATGATTTGAATCTTCCTATCCAGAATGTATATGGCCGGTTAGGTAAATTAATGCCCGTAATTCATTTTATTATATATCTTTTTAATGTATGGACATGTAGGTAAATTGGTACTTAAAATACCATGGAAAAATCTGTATGGAGCTCCAGTGGAAGCTATCATCGAACGCCTTTATTTGCTGGTTGTCCCGAATTTGGAAGTGAAATACAATCCAGAAAAAGAGGAAAAACATGCACAAGATTCCAAGCAGGCAGATCTATTACGTATAGAAACAGCAAAGAAAAAAGCGACCGAGCAAGGTAATATATAATCAAATTTTTATTTTAAATTTAGATTTCATTCTTATCGTATTTAATAGGCAAGACAAAAGTAGATGATAGTTTTGTTGAAAAATTGACTACTCAGATCATCAAAAATGTGCAGATTAAAATTAAAGAGATTCATATTAGATACGAGGATAGTATCACAAATCCCGGCAGACCTTTTGCTTTTGGAATTACTTTAAGCAATTTATCGGTTGCGACAACTAATGATCAGTGGGTACCTGCTATTGTTAGTGATGCGCTTTCTAAAATTTTCAAGGTAAGCATGTATTTTATTAATAATTTTTATATTTGTGAAGTATAATAGATACTTAGTTATAATACTTCTCATTTTTAGGTGCTTAGATTAGATGCTTTGGCTGTATATTGGAATTGCAATTGTCCAATCTATTCCAAAATGCCCGTAGTTGATATAATTAAGTATTTTGAAGAAGGTATTGCAACAAGAGATGCAAAACCAGTCAACTACATGTATAGTAAGTTAACGAAATATAAACAATCGTTTACATATTATATTTAAAGTACATTTATTTATAAAATAACATATATCATATTTTCATATTTGCAATTATGTACTCATATTTCCAGTTATAAAATTGTTCCACAATTATTCAATGTATTTATCAAAAGTTTTTGCAAAATATACCATATATTTTTTGTTATTTGCAGTTTTGGGTCCTATTAATTCATCTGCTCGTTTACGATTAAATCCAAAACCAGAACATGATCAGCAACCATTTTCAATGTCTAAGGTGCTCTTAAATTTGGAATTGGAGAAACTTGCAATAGGTAAAATTGTAAAAAATATGCATCTTGACTTTGAAATAAAATAATTTATGTATATTAGGTTTGACAAAACGTCAGTATCAAGATATAATGTTGTTGGCTGACTCTATGGAGCGGATGTCTCGCGGAGTACCCTACAGGAAATATCGACCTTTCGTTAAAACTTATAAGGGCCATTACAAAGAATGGTGGAAATTTGCGTACACGTGTATCCTGGAGGAAGAAGTGCGCAGAAGACGAAGAAATTGGGATTGGACGCATATCAGCAGACATAGAGCTCTATGCAAAGACTACGCACAAGCTTATCAAACTAAATTACAAAGTAAAAAGGTAAAAAACACTATTACACTATTAGTTTAAATTTCCTTATTACTCGGAAGTAGGAACACTGTTTAAAGTCTGTGTCAATTTTCTTTCTTATTCTAATTTTTATTGTAGATTCCATCTGATATTCAATTAAAAATCACAGAAGGTGAAAAAACACTTGATGTATTTAATTTAGTTATCATTCGGCAACGCATTGAGTTAGAAGTAGAACGACTAGAAAAGAAAACAGAAGAACGAAGAAAAAGTTCACGTTGGTTTGGTGGTTGGTGGGGAAATACAGCTTCTGCTGACGACCAGGAACTTAATAAATCCATTGACATTAGTAAGTCTTTATTAAATTTATTTTAATTATATTTCTAACTTTATTTAATGTTTTAGTGAAAAAATTCGAGGAAGCTATGACTGCAGACGAAAAATCCAAATTATATCAAGCTATTGATTATCAAGAAAATTCTTCACCTGCTGAATATCCGGAAGCATTTGTCGCTACAAATTGCGCTTTTGTACTGCGATGTCTAGAGATAGAAATCCGGGATGATACTCTAAATACTGCACGAGTGTTAAGCACCGAACTTAAAGGAGTTAATTGTAGATTACAACAAAGACCAGCAGCGAGCGCGATTCAGTAAAGTTTCATTATATTTTGTGTCATTATATTTGAGTAATATTGTTTGTTGTATGTAGAGTTGCGGTGAAAATTGATCAGTTCACGGTGTTTGGTTTGCAACAAGGCGAGGTCATTCCGCAGTTAGTAAGTTCGGAAGATTTCTCTGAAGGTGGAGTATTATTGGACGTTATGTTTGAGACCAATCCGTTGGATAAAGAATGTGGACAGAGGCTGCATGTTAAGTCGTTACCTCTTAAAGTTATCTATGATGCGCAGACGATTATACAAATAACTCAAATCTTCAAAACACCAGAGTCCATTGCGCTAGAGCAGTAAGTTATTATTTTAATTTGGTACGAATATAATCGGGACAGTTTTGATTAATATTGAACAAATAATGATGTCTATTTTCTGTTGCACTACATTTTAATAAACATATATTAACTGATAAAATATAAAAATAATTTTACAAGTGTCTCAAATATGATCCTATGTATTTGAAAAATCTGATTATTCAGTAAAAATATTTTATTGATGTTACAATGGTAATTTTAGCGCAATGCAGTTACATAAAATCATCATCGATCGACACTAAATATGGCTGTTAATAAAGCCAAGTAAAATTAAAAAGTAAAACAGTACCTTGGTCCAATCGCCACTTAACTATGGACGATTCCTGCACAAAAAGAAACGTATTTAATGTAAAACATAAAATGTAATATGAACATAATTTCAAAGCGATCAACTTCAAAATATTTGTCGATTTTCATATATCAATATAAGGAAAATGATCTTATTTCGTTTAAATAAGTAATATTTTACATCTCGAGTTTTAAAATATTATATAAAACCAGGGTTCGTAAATATCATGATATTTATAATAAATATCAAAATATCTGATATATAGGATATATATCAGATAAATATCACTTTTTGGATATTTATTTTTTAATTTTAGTTTTTGTACACATTTAGAAAAACTGAAAAATTCGAAAAATTTCACTTCTCCGGAGGCTATATCTCAAAAACTAAACAAGATATGGAAATGCGCTCAACGGCGTTGAATTCCCCGTGTCCGAATTGACTTATAAGCAAATTTTCATACAATTTTATGCAATTTAATATTTTTAATTATTTCCTAAGGGGTACCCCTTTGGTTTTTTCAGATTTTAATTCAATTTTACCAAAAATCCTTAATCGTAGGATTATTAAAACGAAAATTTACATACATATGTATTTTGACCCACTGAATCCAGTGGTGCAATCTTCAAATGCATATGACTTCTGGTTTTCGAGAAAATGTTAAAAAACAGCTTTTTGCGATTTTTTTTGGCGGAAAAATGAAAAAAAAATAAAAATCGCTGAAACTATGTTTATAAGTTAACTGAAGCACGAGAAAATTAATGCCGTTGAGCGCGTTTTCATATCACATTTAGTTTTTGAGATATAGCCTCGGAAAAGTAGAAAAACTGAAAAATTCGAAAAATTTCATTTTTCCAGAGGCTATATCTCAAAAAGTAAACAAGATATGGATATGCGCTCAACGGCGTTGAATTCCCCGTGTCCGAATTGACTTATAAGCAAATTTTCATACAATTTTATGCAATTTAATATTTTTAATTATTTCCTAAAGTATACCCCTTTGGTTTTTTCAGATTTTAATTAAATTTTCCCAAAAATCCTTAATCGTAGGATTATTAAAACGAAAATTTACATACATATGTAATTTGACCCATTGAATCCAGTGGTGCAATCTTCAAATGCATATGACTTCTAGTTTTCGAGAAAATGTTAAAAAACCGCTTTTTGCGATTTTTTTGGCGGAAAATTGAAAAAATAAAAATCGCTGAAACTATGTTTATAAGTTAACTGAAGCACGAGAAAATTAATGCCGTTGAGCGCGTTTTCATATCACATTTAGTTTTCGAGATATAGCCTCGGAAAAGTAGAAAAACTGAAAAATACGAAAAATTTCACTTCTCCGGAGGCTATATCACAAAAACTATTTGATATTTTTATATAATGGATATATATCATTGCAAAAATATGACGATATATATCAAAATAAATATCATGATATATATCGATCGATATATATCTTCGAACCCTGTATAAAACTTTTAGGGTTTCTGATATTAGTGTTTTATGACATATTCCTTTAAAATTTAAAAAACAAATATTTTTAGATTACAAGCAGTTGCTGGTAACAAACTCGCCGACTTTAAAGAGATGTCAGCTACGGGCATGCAGTATGCAGTAGAAAAACATGTCACTATGGATCTCGATATCAGCTTGTCTGCACCTTATATTATAGTTCCTTATGATGGTTTATATTGCAGGTAAGCTTATTTTATTTTCTAATATACCTGACAATTCCCCTTTGATTCAGAAGTTCTATTTAGATAATTACATAATTTAAATTATTATTAGAGTATTTTATTTTGTAGTTCTAAAGCTGTATTAGTCATAAATCTGGGTAACGTAAAAATGAAATCCGTCGCACGAGAATCGTCACATATAAATGTCCGAAAAATGTTCAGAGAAGGTACAACAGAGGATGCAATTTTGAAAGAAGTTATGTCACAAAGTTATGATAAATTTGTTCTTGAACTATCGGATATGCAAGTATGAATAATTTAAATTGTTACAATGAACTTAAAAAAACAACTATTTAATCTTGTAGGTTCTTATTGCAAATGAGAATGAAGAATGGAGATCATCCATTTTAGAAAATGCAATCACTCCCATGCATCTTTTACAACCCATAAATTTATTAGTTGGCGTCAACAAATGCCTCCTTACTGATGATCCTCGTTTACCAAAAATTAAAATAACTGGAGAACTGCCTTCTATCATGTTAAATATTAGTGACGACCGAGTATTTAGTTTATTAAGTTTACTTCAGAGTATACCGCTGCCTGGCAATGAAGATATTCAACCTGTTCCTTTGAGTGTTAGTATTTTTATTCTTTATAAATATGTGTATATTTTAATTTAATTGTAATATTATTTTTCAGCGAATGTCTTCAAGAAGTTCTAATATCTCATTAATGATAGCAGATGTTCCTAGAAAAGGTGCAGCAATATCAAAAACAAAAGAAATAGACCTTGAAAATTTTACTCAATGCACAGAATTGGACGTTAAATTTGAAATGAAAGGTGCCATGCACGATTTTCTAAAATTTATGAACCCTAATTAATTATTTATCTTGTATTTTAGAGTTGGTTGTGACAATTTCTAAAAAAAAGGATGTAGAAGATTCATCAGAGTCTTCAGAAAAATTAATACAATTTCGTTGCATTTTATTAGAACTAGATATGATACAACAAACATTTAATTTGGATGTTACGGTCAGATTGGGTGGTATTGGACTTACACAGTTCCGGTCACTTGACGAGCTTCAAATTATTAATACGCCTATGACAACCGGTCTTGACGAATATCTTTTCACAGTACAATTCCTCCAGGTAAATATTATGTTTAAACTATATAATAAAAAATTTGTAAGAAAGCCCATAATTATAAAGTCTTTTGTTACAGGTTAATAAAACGTCTCCAGAATTCCACTCAAAATATGGTTCATGCGAACAACGTTTACAATTGTACTTTACAAGTATACAACTGCAATTGCACCAAGAAGGTTTACAAGAACTATTAAGAATCGCGAATGATTTCCAAAAGAGTTTGGAAGGAGCCGCAAAATCACCTCCATCAAAAGATAGAATCGCCACGGCGGCCAGCACTTCGAAATTTGCCAAACGATTGTCAGTCATTGATGAATTTGGAAATAAAAACTTGAAACCTGTGCAGCCAAGAAGAGGAAGGAAAAAGATGGTGGAAACAATTATTTTGAAGTTAACGGCGAATTTAAAAGAGTTGGATGTGCTAATTGCTAACGATGCACGTCAGCTGGCTAGTTTTGCAGTCAAGGGAATAAGGACAGATATTGTTCTTAAGAAATCATATACACAGGTCACGGCTACGTTGACTGACATAATTGTAATAGACCCTAATCCTAGTTCTATTCATAGTAAGGTAATATACATTTTACAGTTACAAATAAATCTAGAAATATTTAACATTGTTGTTTACAGATTTTGTGTAGAACTGGTACAGAAAATGCAATTGACGCTCAAATTGTTTTATACAATCTTGATAAAACCGTTGATATTGATAAGAATGATATGTCCATCCGTGTGACAATGAGTTGCATAAGAATTACGTTCCTAAATTTATTCGTTACGTCTATTTTAGTAAGTTAAAACAATATTAAAAACTCAAGTTAAAATAATATATATTTATGTTCTCTCGTATAAAAATGATTAATTATGTTGTAGGATTTTCTAAATAAATTCCAAGCAGCACAAGAAACCATCAAAGAAGCATCAGCAGCCGCAGCTGAAACTGCCAAACTAAATATGCAGAACGCTTATGAAAACGCTACTCGTATCGATATGAAGATTAAATTGAAAGCACCAGTTATTATCATTCCCACAAATTCAACGAGTTATGATGCAATCATGCTTGACTTGGGTTATATTGAACTCGCAAATCACTTTATAAAGTTGGACGTGGTTAATGATAAGGGCCATCCAGCTGTTATCGACGAATTATTATTAAGCTTGATGGATATGAAGCTTTCCAGAATATTGCTTGATTTACATCTTGAGAAAAAAATTGAATGCTCCCTGTTGAAGCCATTGTCATTTACTTTAAAAATAAAGAGAAACTTAAGTGTGTCATGGTACAATAACATCCCTGATATTGACATTGCTGGAGAAATGAAGACTGTTGAGGTTCTATATTTGCTGGTATATTAATTTTCATGTTACTACAATTATATACTTAATTTTTAGCTAACAGTTAGTCAAGCAGATTATAGTAAAATTATGCAAGTTTTGGCCGAAAATTTAGGTGAAGGTGTAGTTCAGACAGAAACTAAAAAGAACGTAATCGAAACGCAACAACAAACATCAGCTGACGTAGAATCACGAAAGACTGAAGGAGTTTTGAAAAATATTCAAGAGCTTGCACTAAATACTGACGAAAAACAACCCCATGCATTACTTAGATTTACTTTTACTATGGAGAGTTTAGTTATTAATCTGTTCAAAGGAGGATCTAAATCGGTATGTGGCGACTTTTTCCATTGCCTGACTTCTAGGATCCTGAGAAACATAAAAGATACAAGTAGTGAGTGCCAATTTTGAAAGTTAATAATATATATTTTGTGTAATTTTGTATCTTATGATTCTTGAGACCCTAATAGCGAACCAGAATAAAAACATGTCCTGTATTTTGAATGAATATGTTACTTTACTTATATTTTAGTTTTTTGACGAAGTTGACTCTTCTATTACGAATCATTCACCTAAAGATGGATTATCTCGAATTACTCTGCTGGTTCTTTCTTTGAAAGGTCGCATATTGACAGACAACAGTATTACTACTTCTATATTAGTGAGTAATTAATAACTTCAATAAAATACTTTTTGTCTATTCAGGGTGTCCAAGGATTTATTATATATATATATATATATATATATATTTTCAGAAAAAGTTGTATAAAAATAATATTTTTTAGCTTGTTGATTGTTTATTGGATGATACTCGGTCTGGACGTGAAGGTAAATTAACAAGATTCATGGAAAGAAAAGAAGATCACTCTACACAATTAAATAATAGTGGTCCCAGTACAGGATCAATTGATCATGTAACCAGAAGTATGATTGACATAACTTTTCAACAGAAACATTCAGACATGTTTGGTAAAATATTACTTGTTTTATGTAGTATATTCATTTTATAATATTGATTTCTTTTAGTTGATGTTCGCGTATACAGTTTTAATTTAATTTTAAGTATGGATTACTTAATGAAAATAGCTTCATTCTTTACACCTCCGGAAGCTGCACATACAGAAACCAAATCGGTAAAACCGACAAAAGGAAAAAGTGAAAAATCAGTCACTGTCAAGTCGCAAGCTTCATCAGAAATGTCAAGTGAATCGAGTATGACACTCAATTTAAAAGTAGAGAAACCCGATATTATTCTGGTTGAACGAATGGACAGTATTGATACCAGTGCCCTTATCTTGAATGTAATTTAAATGTATTATGAAAACCATCAGTTTATTAAAATAATTTGTTTTCCAGAGTGAAGTGTTGCTGAATGTACGTCTGGCAGGAACAAACCAAAGTATTCGTGGCAGCGTAAACGATCTACAATTATATACATGCTGTTACAATCCAGCTAAACGGAATGACACAAAATGTTCCGTTCTACGACCTTTCAATATAATTGTTGTAGGTGCAACTCCTTTAAATAAAGGTCTACACATGGATGTTACTTTATCTCCTATTCGTTTATCCGTATCTCCTGGTAAGTCTAGTCGGTAATTCATGTTATTATTTTTACTTAATATTTATATTTTTAGCTGTAATTGAGCTGCTGAGCTCTATTCAGAAAACTATGTCAGAGGCTGATTCTGTAGAATCTGATGATAAAGAAACTATTACTTATTATACTGACATTTGGGAACCAAAAAGATTTACTGATTCTAACTTTTGGTTCTTGAAAACAGGTAAACATTACATTTGTTAATTTTTTTTCATAACTATTAAATGCAGAATATTTTATTTGTTTGTAATATACTTGTTACAGAAGAAGGTCAAGATGCTGTAGAAGAAATAAATACTGTGTATACAAGGGATGATAGACCCTTTGCTTTAAGAGAGATTTGCAATGTTTCTGCTGTGTCTATTGTTCTTACTATTGAAGCTGGTGTTGGCAACAAAACCTTGCCTATGCTTCTATTAGAAACTAGTTTTCAAGCAGAAGTACATGATTGGAGTTCGAAGGTATATCATTATTTTCCATCAGAATATATAAATAATAAATATGATTGCGTGAATGAGAGGTTGGGAGAAATAAATAAGCTTGTATGAAAGGAATTACAAATGAGGATGAAGCGAAACTGGTGTGTCAGAATAGACAAAATAAAATAAATATATCATCACGCCTTTTACCCATTACTGGGTGTAGCACTCTGCCGTAGCAGATCTCGGTAAAGAATATATTTCTTCGCGTGAAGTGCGGTTACCAGCCGTATACCACTGAACCACCTACCCCTGTCAGAATAGACAACTATTATAAAAATGTTTGTATGTGTTTTATTTCAGTTATATATTGATGCATCGCTTACTATGCAAATGACGTATTATAATAGTAGATTAGCCGTTTGGGAACCACTAATAGAGCCTGTAGAAATTATCCAGGACAATCGTATTATTAGTACACCATGGGAACTTAAAGTAGAGGCATGTACATAAATGAATCTGTCTTGTTATAATTTTTTATATCTCCGTGATTTACATTTTTTAGATGAGAAAGAATGATCCAGATGAACAATATGTGATGAGTCCTCAGTCAGAAAATGAACCAATCGAAGAAATATCATTCACACCACCAACACTTAGTATCAATGTATCTTCTAGTGTAAACTTAGAACTTGTTGTCACAAAAACTCTCTTAGAAGTAATAAGTAATCTCGGAAATGCCTTTTCAAATGCTATGAAGGTTGGTATCCCTATTAAGGAAGCCGATACAGCACCATATCGCGTCGTTAATGATTCCGGACTCAAAGTTACGGTCAAGTTGGAAAATAGTGCATTCCAATTATATAATCATAAAAATGTAGAAGATTACAGGTAAATATACTGGTAATGTTTATATAAATTTGAATAGAAATATATATTCTGATATATTATAGGGAAATTGTACTGGAAAGTGGTGCAGAAGTACAACTGGAATTATGTTCTCATGATGAATCGGACGTTAGTTTACATATTGGTAAAGACTTATCAAGTTACAGTGCGTCACATTTAGTTGTAGAGAAGCATCTTTCCGTTGTGGTAAATATTATAACTAGTATTAACACATAGTTTTTTTTTACTTATGGTCTGGTTTTATTTTTAGGTAAACGATATAAAATGTACCTTAACTCTACCCGTAGTTCGCGCTGATAGGAGATATTTTCCATTAAATTTCCGTGGTGAAAACAAAGACAATTGGGGTCTAATTTCAGATGTTAAAGTAGATGGAGCGGAAACTATAATCACATTAAGAAGCATGTTACAGGTATAAAAAATTAATAGAGTGTTCATTATTTGAAGCTAACCATTGCGATTTCGAGAACTGTAAGAGATACGAAATTCGTTAAATTGAAGCAAACTTGTCGCATTAATAGATCACTTTAATTAATTTTTTTTTTTCGAAAAATACGTGCCACTTTTCGTTTTCAAATAACCAGTGGCGTAGAAAATTGTGTTATTTTTTTGGGCTTATTAGTCAATCAGTTGTTATTCTGTCAGATGGAAGATCCTCCTCCACTCCTCTCTGTCTTCTGTTAATCTTTTCATTTCTATCTCAATTTGTATGTCATCCAGCATTTGATATCTTCTTCTGCCTCTTCTTTTGCCGTTCACCATGTCTTCCATAATTTCTTTCAACAAGCTCGCATCTCACATTATGCCAAATCCAGTTCTTTATTTACCTTATCCTGTTCTTAATTGGCTTTACTTCTCGTACTCTTCTGAATACCTTTTCATTTCTTACTTTAACCACCCATTTTATTCACTATTTTTCTGCATATACACATTTCTATTGCTTCATTCTTCTTATAGTTCGAGATATTACAAAAACATTTACAATATTTCTAAGTTATAGTTACAAATATTATGATTTTAAATAGGTACATAATCACTTCAATCAACCGGTGAACATGTACTATATGACGAATCGAGGCAACGAGCTGGAAATAGTCAAACAGATTCCGCCCAATACATCATGCAATCTACCGATGCATGCTGTGTACACACTCACCAACGAATTATTCTTCAGCGTCGAAAAACATTGCGTCTCTGCTGCACCCTACATTTGGAAAGATCTGCAGCACAATCTGTCCATGGTCAAAACCTTAACTTGTCCAGCCGATGGAAGACGCGGTACTCAGTCATTTGTTATGAAGGTAAATCTTAGCAATATTTTTTTGTTCATAAGTTAATATTTGACGTTGTTAATTAGGTGTGCGGAGATATTGAACAAATATTTTTCGAAAATACTTCCAAACATACCATGGTCAGCACATGCTACAACATTCATCTTAGACCAGCAATCACGTTTAAGAATTGTTTACCCGTCCCAGTGATTTGCATAGCACAAGGAGATGTAGAAGAATTTACTGTACAACCAGGAGAACAATTACACATGCCCACTGTTAATCCTGGCTCCTCCTACATTGTGCTTCGGGTTTGTGTTTAATGTTTACGTACTCTCTACGATTGTTTAACTAAATTTGTCATATTTATACAGCTAGTGGATTACTTAGAGAAAGAGTGGTCTTGTAGACATGAAATCCCATCCAGTCCACCTGATTTCTCTGTATGGTCGTTTGATTCACATGATAGTGTTGCTAAAATGGGTTTGGACTTGGGAATGCACTGTTTAAACCGAAGCGGTACTGCAGTTTTGTCGTTGTATTGTCCATTCTGGATGTTGAACAAAACTAGTTTGATGTTAAGCTACAGGGTAAGTAGATATGAATGTATTTTTTTAATTGGTAATTTTCACTGATGTGTGTTATTTAATTACACCACAGAAATCTAGCAAAACTGAGAAAAGTCTACATTCTGGAAGTCCAGCTAAGGTAGAAATATCATTGAGTAAATTATGTATTGCTTTGTTATTATCTGATCTTTTTTACATTACAATCGCTTATAAATCAATATGTTCAAATGAGTACTTTTATTGGTTTTTGCAAATAAATTATAAAAATTATTTTAATACAGTTCATATAAAAACAAAAGTATAATATACAATATTTCAAAGCAAATGTGAAATCTTAAACTTGTGTGTTTTTATAATTTTCTGATATTAACAATGAAATGTACATTATGTAAAATTACTGCTTCTTACAGTTATAGCTTATTGTTTTATTTTAAGCTTTTGCTGCGACTTAAGTTTTAATGTAAGATTAATTTTCAGCATGAACTGTTGCTCCTGGAGTATGTGCAACTTATTTTTTATGAATATTTCATTTGTTTTATTTTCTAGAATTCTGACGAAAGTGTTAATATACTGCATCATCCAGAGGATTTCAAACAACCAATTTTATTCTCTTTCAACGCTAAAAATTTCTTTGGTAAAAAGAAAGCTGCTATTAGAATTGGAACTGGTGAATGGTCCGATAAATTTTCATTGGATGTTGCTGGTTCTTCTGGAACAGTTGTGTGCAAAGCAAATAATATTATTTATCAGGTATACATTTTCCTTTTTAATAAATTTAAATAGGTATCATTATGGGAATTTTGTCTATAGATTGGCGTTCATAATCAGTTAACATATAATGGTTTAACCAAACAAGTTACGTTTACGCCGTATTTTGCATTGATCAACAACGCACCTTTCAAAATTGCATGCCAAGAACTAGAGCGCCCTGGCGATCCTTGGATTGTCGTCGAATCGAATTCTTGTACCCCACTGTGGCCACGCAGTGAGCGAGATGATAAATTATTGAAAATTAAAATTGACGGTACTACCGAAATTTCAGCACCGTTTTTGATCACAGAAGTTCATACTACGTTACTGAAATTATCTAACAAAGTACGTATAAACAAAAATTTGTGTGTGTCCTTTATGCATCTTTTTTTTTTTGTTAGTTTGGAGGTGTACATGTTGACGTACAAGTAACTGAAGGCGGTATTTACATAACATTTACACAATATCAGCCTGGTTTAGCTCCAGCCTTAGTCATAAACCATACAAGTCATGAAATCAATTTATGGGAAAAACAATCAGTAAATATAAAACATTTACCGTCAAAGAATACACTTTTGCATGCCTGGGAAAATCCAACTGGACCTAGAGAACTGGTTTGGGACACAGGAAAAAAGAAAGAAATGGAAGATGACCTGCGTAAAGATGGATTGGGAGAATTTAACCCATCTGGAAACTTGAAAATCTACTGGGTTTCTTTCTTAGATGGAATGCAGCGAGTTTTATTGTTTACTGAAGATATGTCTGTTGCAAGAGATGCTCAAAGTGCCGGAGACCTAGAAAATATCGAACAAGAAATTACAGTTTCAATTCATGGTTTAGGATTATCTTTAGTGAATAATATTATTCGGCAAGAAATTATGTATATTGGAATTGCTAGGTAAGATTAATATAGATCATGAAACGCAAATAGTATGAATTTGTTTTTATTTTTAGTTCCGGAATAATTTGGGAAGCTTGCAAACTGTCATCCAAGCGCTTTAAGCAACTAAGTGTGAAAGAATGCACCTTAATTGAAGCCGCTTATCAACATTATTTGCAAAATGAAAGTGGAGATGCCGGTCCTGTTTTAATAGATCAAAAAACAGAGGTAGACTTTAAGAACGAAATTATGCTTCGGCCTAACAAGCGACGACTGCGTCGTGCATTCCAAACTGGGCTTTGGTTCCAAATGAAGACGTCACCCAATCAAATGCAGTTGCACGCCAAAATTAACCGCGTGCAAATAGACAATCAAATGTACGATTGTATTTTCCCAGTTATTCTAGCACCTGTTCCACCACCTAAAAGCGTAGCAGCGGACTCTGCCCTAAAACCGTTCGCTGAATTAAGTATAGTGCAACGAATCATGAAACACAGTTCCGTGCAACAGTACAAATACTTCAAGGTGCTCATTCAAGAGTTTCACATCAAGGTCGATTTAGGCTTTGTTAATGCTTTAATGGCTGTTTTTGAAGCTAAAGAACCATCTGAAAACGACGAAGTAAGTTAAATTCTTATGTGTCATTTCGTAATTTCTATAAAATTATTATTGAATTTTAGAAAGTGCTGTTCATAAAAGACATGTCACTGGTAGACGAACCGTTGATGGCACATGTATCAACTCAATCCTTGCAAGAACAGAAAAACTTTTATGATTTACTTCATTTCTCTCCATTAAAAATACATGTAAGCTTCTCGATCGCTGCTGCACCTTCTAGCGGCTCCGGTAACTCCGGAACGGTCGCTCCACAGAGCTCCACCCCCGCTTTCCTCAATGTTTTGCTGCAAGGTTTAGGCGTCACTCTTACCGATATGCAAGATGTTGTTTTTAGGTAATTTTTACCAACTAAACCACCATTGAAAAATGATTTTTAATTTAATTTTGTTATAGGTTGGCTTACTTTGAAAGAGAATATTCTTTCTTAACACAAAAACAGTTAACAAGTGAAGCAACATCTCATTACGTGGGTCAAGCAGTCAAGCAACTTTACGTTCTTGTACTTGGCTTGGATGTCATAGGCAATCCATATGGCCTTGTTCTGGGAATTTCTAAGGGCGTTGAAGATCTTTTCTACGAACCATTCCAAGTAAAAACATAATTTCCATTTTATTTTCACACACACTAACCAAATTAATTCTTAGGGAGCAATTCAAGGTCCAGGTGAATTTGCTGAAGGTTTAGTTCTTGGTGTACGCAGTTTGTTTGGCCACACAGTAGGCGGTGCAGCCGGGGCTGTGTCAAGGATCACAGGCGCGATGGGTAAGGGAATCGCGGCACTTACCTTCGACAAAGACTATCAGCGCAAACGTCGCGACCAGATCAACAAGAAACCAGCTAACATTCAGGAAGGAATCGCCCGAGGAGGCAAGGGCCTTGTAATGGGCGTAGTGGACGGTGTCACTGGAGTGTTCACTAAACCTATCTCGGGGGCTAAAGAACAAGGCGTGGAAGGCTTCTTCAAAGGGCTTGGTAAAGGAGCCGTTGGTCTTGTAACTAGACCCACTGCGGGAGTTATTGATTTTGCAAGTGGATCTTTGGATGCAGTCAAACGGTACGTGTACAAAATAAATATTAAAATGTGCATGTTATCTGAACACCCGGTATATCAGTTCATGGTCAGCATATCTCAAATTCCTACGATGTAATCCTAACAATTTCGTTGAAACAAAGCGGCTTGTAGTTTATTTTAACTGTAATAATATAAACTCGAGATTCTATTCTCCTCACATTAAAATTATGTTTTTACTTCTCCCTATACTAATATAAATGTCACCATATTCAAAAATAATAACTATGGCGTGTTCATATATTTGTTATTTATATTTTCCAATGTATTTTTTGTTTTGTTTAATTAAGGCCCAGTCTACTCACTTTTATATAAAGTATACGATAACTATATTTATTTATTTTTTAAGATGATATAAAATTAACATTTCGTATATTTTTTAGTTTTATTAACATATTTAAAATGTATAAAAAAATAATTCTAATTTTGAGATTAATAATATTTTTATCAAAGATTTAATGTGAGAAATATAAGATTGGAAATGACAATAGAAATTAGTTTGCCAACAATAAAATACTTTTTGTTATGATTGAAGAGCGACGGAAATGAGCGATGATGTGAATCGTTTGCGTGCACCTCGTTGCATGCGAGCTGATGGTTTGGTGCGTCCCTACGTGAAACTAGAAGCTGATGGCAACAAGCTGCTTCGAGAACTAGAAAAGGGCAAATACGCTAATACAGACTTATATTCTTTCCATATGTGGATCATAGAAGGAAAGGACATCCTTTTGCTCACGGACAAACGGATGGCGTATGTTGTTCATAATGATATATTTGGCGGTTGGCAGGTAAGATTAATTTTTTATGGTCTTGTTTTATAGGTATTTATCCAAATGTTATTTTTAAGGTGGAATGGTCATACACCTGGACAGATTTAAAAACGCCAGCCAAAGTAGTTGATAGAGGAGTGCAGGTGCAAGCTGGAGAAACAAAGAAGA
The DNA here is from genome assembly GCA_947425015.1 of Pterostichus niger. Lineage (NCBI taxonomy): Eukaryota > Metazoa > Arthropoda > Insecta > Coleoptera > Carabidae > Pterostichus > Pterostichus niger. The sequence goes on from OX380341.1 coordinate 35,986,828, forward strand.
AAATGTTGGGATTATTTGGATCCTCAGAAAATGGAAAAATTATAATTATTGCTGATCCTAGACTGCGTGAGCTTGTCAAAGATAAAATTGAGGTGTTGCGTCAAAATGCTTAATTGGTAATGTACTTTTAATTTATCAATTTTCCTGTGTCGTACTGAAGCTTCCGGAAACCAAAAATTTCTATTACTCTTAAGTACAAAGTAATTGATCTTCGTTTTATATTATTATGTACTAACACTTTATTAAATATTGCACTGTTTGTATTCATCTATTTGGAACTGTTAAAATTTTTACATGTCTTTCAATATATATTCTATTAAGATTTTATTCATAGAATTAAATATTTTGCTTACGGAGTAGTTTTGTGATTTATAATAATGAAAAATAAATTTGACATGCTTTTAATTAAAAGTCAGAACTTCGAATATGAATACTGAACAACTGAAGCTTAGAGCAGCGAATAAAATAATGTAAAATTTATTTGAATATTTAACAATTTTCCAATTTGACAAGAATAAATGCGATACTTACAAATAAGATGTGGCCTACATAACTATGCTGTATTTTATCGTTTTATTATGATGGCACTAGTCATATTGTTCTCACTATTTTTTTTTTATAATTATTATTGAATTATGGTTTATCATAGATTCTAATGCACATTTGCTATTTATTATTTTTATATGTCATACAATAATCATTTTAAGTTTTACAAGTATTGATTTCTTTCAAAATATATCTAGTACACTATAATCATATGAATTAAGTAAACAAATATGTATTTATTAATAAAACATATTTGTATAAAATAAAAATATATTGATTAATGGAGCCCAATGTTAATCTTTAGTATAGGCAATTATTTAATAGTATAAATTTAATTTGTGGTATGTACACGGTACTAACTTTCCCATAACAAAATGTAGCGTAAATTTACATGTGGGTCTGAATTTGTTCATTGTTTTGATATGAAATTGTTGCTACAGAAAATTGACATTTTATCACCGATACCATTAACTGTGCATTTACTAATTCTTTTTGACGCATTTTATTATATTTATGGCAGATCTTATCAAAAGTTTTAAATGCGCATTTATTTCCAAAAAGAGCTTAAATTTTGACAGTAATGGAATTTTTTGGTGAGTAATTTATTGTTGCTTGTCGTTGACTCTACTGACAATTATGCATTTTTTGTATACGATATTAATCTTCATATTATTAAAAGGTAAATTTGTCTTAAATTATTTTATATTTTTATCTCATCTTTTGTATAATTACTTGTAGTAAACGTATTAAAATCCGACGAATTTGGATATTCATCTAAGGAGCAAAAGTCATGGAAGAAAATGTACCCTGAATGTGGCGGTCATCAGCAATCTCCTATTAAAATTAATAGTTTTAAAACTATTCCACTTGCTATGCCGTCTTTGAAATTGATTAATTATCACAATATTTTACCAGATCCATTAAAATTAGTTAACAATGGCCATTCTGGTAACATCAATTTGAAAATTATTTCTTACTAATTTATATTCTAAGATATTTTCAGTTTCCCTACAACTAAATTTAGAGAATAGCACTAACTCCTTGCCTTATATTTCTGGAGCGATGTTAGAAAATCAGTATGTATTTAATGATATTCATTTTCACTGGGGAGCAAAAGATAATCGTGGTAGTGAACACATTTTAAACTACGTTCAATATCCCTTAGAAATGCATATAGTACATCGCAATCGAAAATATGCCACGAACGAAGAAGCATTTAAAAACCACAATGGATTAGTAGTGCTGTCTGTTCTGTTTAAAGTAATAATTATTTTTTAAATTATTTATTTTATTTTCATAAACTACATTATTTTTAGCTCAGAAAAGAGGCATATAAGCCTCTCAATATTATAACAGATAAGTTTAAATTAATTAAGAAGTATCGTTCAATAACTACAGTAAATTCCCTTGATTTAATATCCTTATTGCCAATGCATATGAGTCTATTTTATTCATATTCAGGCTCACTTACTACACCACCATGCGCCGAAGCTGTAACTTGGATTGTTTTTCCTGATCCTTTATTCATATCTCCGCAACAAGTAAGTAAAACAAAAAATGATAAGAAAGTATCTGTTTTTAAATATTATTTTTTCTATATAATTTGATGTTAAATTATTTTGAAGTAATACTGTATTAAAGAGATTTTCTGATTAAAACGTAGATTTACTTAACAAAAATTAAATTAAAATGCACCGCTTACAGGAGATAATTGTTTATTTAAAAATATTTTTATTGTAGATAAATGAGTTTCGTGTTTTAAGAAATTCAAGAAATGTATCATTATCAGATAATTTTAGATTTCTCCAACCATCTAATAAAAGGACAATTTATAAGAGAATACCAAACAAAATTCTAGCAAATAGAAGGAATATATTCTTACATTATATTAGCTTATAATGGTATAATAAATTGTTTTATAATTTAAAGATATTTTGAACAATATATAATGTACATTTTAAATAAATAACCACGATAAAACTACAATTTATAATTAAATCAAAGCAGAGTTATAATAATTGAAAATTGTTTTTGAAAAGAGACGTATTTTAAAACATGCGCCATATTTTTGTAGTTGTCTCGATGCCGCGCATTTTGACACGTATATGCGAATGCACTCGTATCAAACGACACTGCGTTGATTTGTGTTGACTGTACGTTTCCTAAACTGACGTTTGTTATTTATGGTTGCAGAACTTGTGTTTGTAATGTAGATTTACTATCAAAAGTAGGATTGGTTATTTGAATTGAATTAAAATTAAATAACTGAAAATAATGCAAACAAATTAATTATGTAGGTGTCCAAAAATTATATAATGTTATGTTGTGTTGAGTGATGAGTGCAGTGTGTGGAGAAAAATACGTTATTGATATGTTCGTTACCTGAAAATGGCGATCATTATTAAATATTTTGATATAAGTCATGCTTTCTCCGAATTTTTATGATTTTAATTATTTAGTCTAAAATTAAGGTCAGTATTATTAAAATTAAACTAAAAATGTATTTGACGGTGATTTTCCTTGTCAATCCTTTTTAACGGTTAACTTAATTAAAATTTGCGATACGTAAATTTCATATTTACTTTTGAGTTTTGACAATGTATGATTAAAATTGTGTAATATAAAGATTACACACACTTATTTTTTTACTGTACATTTATTTATAATTGTATTAACTTTACAGGTAACAAGACAACATTCAGTATGTCTCGGGGTTATGGTAAAACTTACAGAAAAGGGTTTCCTCATGCCAGCATACAATTTGATAAATTGTATAAAGAAAACAGTAACAGGCCATCAGCAGCAAGATCAGCTGGTACTGTAGGCAAATGGGGTATAACATCTTTTACTTCCATCCGAAGTTCAAATGGTATGTTTATTTTTTCTCTTGGTTATTATTATTATTATTTGCTATGTTATTGAATATATTTCTTAGGATTTGGAGGAGCTCAGTACAGCGAGATTACTACCAAAAAACCTAAATTGGAAGAACCTGATAAAAAAACGAAAAAGGACCCATTTTCTTTTGAACAAGGTTTATCTGATAAGAATAACTCGAACATTCAAACTGTTAAGCCCAAAAAATTTTTTAAGAGTCGTAATGTACAACCTTTAGACGAAGTGCAAAGTGATTCAAAACAGTGTAGTGATAAAGTGGATTATTCCTACGGCCCCAGTAGTAAAAAACTTAAAGCCAGTTGTGGTAGTGCTAAAAAGTTTTTCCAAACAAAACGTTCCCCATCACCCCTTGAAAACTCATCTCCACCTAAACGTGATGAAAGTAAACCACCAATAGTGTTACGGATATGCCGGGGCAAATCCCGGTTACTCAGCGACTCGGACGAGTCGGAGAGCACACCCACACCAGCCAGTGCTACCGCCACGTCGCCTCGCAGCTCGCGTGACAGTCAGCCGACACGCGTCACGCGCTCCACCCGCCGTAGCATGCAACAAGACCTAGCCACAAGTCCCGCCACCGCCGAAACACCCACAGATTCATTTGCATCTCTACTTTCCCCGGAATATATTCCTCCCGAGAAATTCGAATTGGAACGTAAAGCAGTGTATGACAATCTGCTGGGACCATCATCTCCACCTCGCTTGGCTCCAGATAGTTCTGAAGAAGTTTCCGAGACAGCAATTCCCACAGACTCACAAGAAATGGAAGAGATTTCATCGCAGGAGGTTGAAATGAGCAGTCAGCAGACTATGGACAGTGTGGTGAGCTGCGCAACATCAACTACTAGTGGTGTATTCACACAAGACTACTCTACTTCTTTGGAACTCTCACAGAATACGATACCAGAAGAAACAGCTCCTTCTCCTCCAGAACCAGTAGATACTAGTGATTTAAATGAAGCTGCAGACCAAGAAAAGTTAGATGAAGCTGATGAGTTACTCAAAAGTACAAATGTTGATTTTAGTGTAGTGACCACTAATTTGAGTGTAGCCGAACCAAAGAAATCTGAAGTAACAATTGATTCCTGTAGCGAAAGTGATAGCGAGTCCAGTCAGCCCGCAACGAATCCATCTGCGCTTGACCTCATCACGTACGAGCCTAGTACGATAGAAAAGCACAAAGATGAAATTATGGAGAAGATATTAGAAAAACCTCTAGATACACCAGCCGTTAAGTTGGTCATCTCCAAGAAGAAGGGCAGCATTTTTAAGAGCAGATCCATGGTACCAGAGGGAAGTAAGAAACGTCGCGCGCTTTATAAACACAAGTGGTGCGACGACAAGGAGGTAAGATTTTTAGCAAATATTTTCAGAGATAGATATTCATATATATATATTTTGTTAAAATGTAGAAAGTTGCTGGTGATGGCGCAGCAGACAAAAAAGTATCTACCACTGATTCAACACAATACGATGATTTTGATTTTGAAAGTGCTCCTTTGACCAGAATTACGAGATCCGTTTCAAACGAATTTCAGCTGGATGGGCCTGATTCTATCACAAGTGTGAGATGTGCTAAAAATGACAAAGATGTATGTTATTTCCTAACACGCAGATTCATAAAACAGATTAGCTGCAAATTCCATTTTTAGTTCTAATTTTAACTCCATTTTGAATTAAAATAATTAACTGGCAATTATAATACCAAATATTATGTTATGTATCAATCCAAATTAAAAGTGGTGTTAGGTAACTTCAAATTTAATCATCTTTATGAATCTGTCTATCAAATTTGATAATTAATTATTTATGAATATTTTATAATATTTTAGTACTACACGGTGGTGCGCAATGTGAAAAAGGCTCATCAAATTCAAGAAATTGGAGAATTTCAAGAATTTAATGACGATGTAGAATATATTCTTGACGCACTGCAGGACAACAATCCTACGGGAACACGTTGCTTGTCTGCCATCACGCTGGCCACGAAATGTATGGCACCCGCATTTCGTATGCACGTACGCGCCCACGGCATCGTTGCCAAGTTCTTCAAGGCTTTACATGACTCCACCAAGGACCAGAGTCTAGGTCTCTGCACGGCGACTGTGATGTTTGTACTGAGCCAAGATCGACTAAACATGGATTTAGATCGAGATTGTCTAGAATTAATGCTCAATTTATTAGAATCTGATGTGAGTTATCAGAAGGCTCTTGATGAATGCGGTTTAAGTTCAGCTCAATTACACAAAAATAAAATGAAAGTCAAAGAACTTTGTGCCGAGATTCAAAGTCAAGGGCATGCTATGCATCTGAATTTGGACAACATTACTGTAAGTTTTTAACGCTTTTTTATATTGATATATATATTTTTTTAATTTGATTGGTGACAGGTTGGTCAGTTAGCAATGGAAACGTTGTTATCTTTAACATCGAAGCGGGCAGGTGAATGGTTTAAAGAAGAATTGCGGGAATTAGGTGGATTGCAGCATATTATGGAAACGATATGCGAATGCTGTAGACAAGTTTCTGATTATGTTGTTGTGTGGACAGATCAGTTATTGGACAAACTGAGGAAAGTTGATCGGTAAGTTTATAAAAATATTTAATTTTAAATTATCGGGCATCGTCGTACCAATATTTGTTTTATTTAGTTTTTGTGTATAAAATGATATTTTATTAAAATTAAACTAGTTCCGGGTTTGGACCGTGTCAACATTCGAAGATCGCTCTTGGCCTCTAGCGTGGTTTACATGTCGGGTAACCTTGATCTTTCTTCCCTTCCTCCTGAAGAAGCTCCCTACGATGGCGAGCGAAACGTCGAGCCCTCACTCGAATTTTGACACGGTCCAAACCCGGAACTCGTTTAATTTTAATGACTCAGACCGTGGAAATCTACGCTTTTATTTGATATTTTATTCTCATGTAATTTGAATTTGTGTAGATGTATGCGCGTGCTGGAAAACGTGACACAGAACAATGAGCAGAACCAAACGTATCTGCTGCAGTACAACGATGGTATTATTTTGGATACATTAGTGAAATTGTATCGATTGTGCGATTCTGAGATCCCGCTGTATCCAGCTACGGACATCACAGACAAGGAGTCCACTGGCTTCGTTATCAGAGAAGCGCTGTTGGTCACACTCAAAGTTTTGATCAACTTAACACATCATTTTAATAAGAAATGTAAATACTTTTTTGATTCCTTCATTCGCCGTGTACTTCTTCGAAATAGTAATTTGTCAAACTAGATAGGGAACCGATTATTTTTTCCCTAGAACGTAGCGAACGAAAGAGAAATCATGCTTTCCTTTCATTATTATTCTCACAATTTCCTAAGAAGAAAGTTGAGTTTTCTGCTCAAGTCTTCAAAAATTGTAATACTTATTGCCCTTAGGGATTCCACTTACAAAGTAAGGTTTATATTTCAAAATGTGTATTAATAATAACACATTTCAAGTAAGAGATAAATAAAAATGAAATTTTAGTCCATAATTTCTGTTTTCATATAAACAATTTCATTCAAAATATATAAAGTTATTTGTATTTTCAGCAAATGGAAGTGCTTTGATTGGAAAGAAGCCTGGTATTTTAGACGCCAGTTTACATTTGTTGCTACAAGTTCCACATTATATACCAGAACAGAAGAAGTTTGAATTAGGAGTTCTTGTAAGTTGTATAAAAGTTTAATGTCTTCTCTTTATAAATTTATTTCATTTTTATTAGGTGTTGATGTTGTTGATCAATTTAATACAAGACGATCAAGACGACGATAACAAAAGATTATTGGTTAATGCAAAAGCACCAGCCAACTTTGAAAGTATTTTTCCTTGTAAGTATTTATATCTGTTTAAACTCATTTTCATTCTTCTAATAATATTGATATATTATTTTTATAGGTGATAAAAGTGCGTTAGAAGTGCTAATTAAAGAGTTTTATCATTGTGAAGAATTAGCAAGAATAGCAGAAAAACGGACGGATGCTATTTTGGATGGAGAGAAAGATTCAGAGGCAAAGTCTCAACCAAAATCGCACGATGAATTCATAGAAGAGACAGTTGCAAAATGTATAAATTTTAAGTTATTTGAAATTTAATATGAAATACATTGTTGATTTGTTATTTTAGTGTTACAAAAAGCCGGTATTCACATGGAATATACATTCCTAGCATCATATATCGCAATGCTTATAGGATTTTTAATTATGGGTAATGCTGAATATGAAACAAACGTTCGTCAATTTCTACAAGGACATACATTTTGTGACATGGTCGATATATTGAAAAAATTCTTCAGTTTTATGAACTTGACGGCTTCGGTAAGTTACATTTTTAAAATTCAATGTGTGAATGATAAAAAATAATATCCGGTATACATAAAAAATCGTTTAAAGATTACTTGGAATATTTCGCGAATAAAAGATTGATGAAACAGGTGTATGTGGTGAAAATTGAAAGTGACAGATTTCGTAGACGGCCTAAGAATAAATGGATGAATATAATTAAAGGTTTGTTACGTGAACGGAAGATTCCGAATGAGAGAAATTAACCAAGTTATATGAAAGAAATTATGAATGTTGTTGAAACGGAAGTTGTGTCAGGATAGAAACGTTTGACGTAAATTAATTAATTTTGTTTTTAGATTCGTTATTTCGTTAGAGTGTTTTAAATAATTTTAAAAGTTATCAAAAATATCTACAAAGTTAATACAAACAATATAATGTATAACATTTTATCTGTCACATACATATTTTAAACTTGAGTTTAACAGTAATTAAATAAGTAAAATATAATATCTAGACTGATTTAGAAGCAGAATTTAATACTCGAAACAATCATTTGAATATTTTTTCCGATAAAATAAACAGGAAAGCAATGGTGATACATCCTTTATATGTTTTGATTTCCCATGACAAATATGATCCGCTCTTCGTATAACGTATGTATTATTTTAGACGGAAGCGTCAATTTGTCAGATAAAGGATACGGACAAGGTGATCAAGTACATGGAGGAATGCGATTGCCGGCGGTTGGCGTTGACGGAGAAGGCGACCACGGAGCAGAAGAATCTCGCCGTGAGCCTAACCCATTCGTAACACCGCTCGACATCATTGATTTACGTATCTGCTATTTATTTTATTCATTATTCTTAATCCCAAATTTTATTTTTACATCATTTTAATGACTATATCGCATTATTATTTTATTTGACGATTACTGTTGTACAGATTTGGCTTGGGTTAAATACGGAACTGTTATTTGTACAGTATGCAATTTTAACATTTATTTTATCTTATAAAAAGTCTTTGGAAATCATTTTTATCACTATATGTATAGATATACAAGACGAAAAAACTAAAATAGCATTTTATAGGAAATATAATATTCTATTTTGATAAAAATATGAAATTCAATTTTATTACTATTTAATTATTAAAGATTTTCCTTACAGTGTAAAACATTATTATTTTGTATAGAATACTTTTTTTTCGTTATTAAAAATAGATTTTGATGAAATATACTTGTTAATTTAATAGTAATTGAAATCTGCAGGAATTTGTAAAGCATTAAAATAGCTGGTAATATTTATTGAGTAAATGGTTCACAATGCAGTTCCGGAATAAGAGCGATGCAAATAATTTTCCATATTATGAGTTTCTTTATTTTTAATGAATACATACGTATTTAGAAAGTTGTTTGTATTATATAAATCATACAGGCTGTCGTCAGAAAAGTGCGCCACGGACTTTTAACAAGGAAATAATATTTTCCAATACCGTTGCATCCCTTATTTAAATTTGACTGAGAATACGATATTGGGAAAACTAATTTTCCATGTTAATCACCGCTGGCAGACTTATCTGAGGACATCGTGTATATCAATCATTGCAACTAATGCACACTTGTACAGATTTACTCCATGAACTTTGTACTAGTAACTTAATTTATTATAAATATACTGTACTAAGTGTATATATTTGTTTAATTAAAAATATCACTTAAATGTTCCTTTAAAAAAGTGTAAATAATACATTTTTGTAGAAAGTATTTTGAGGTCTACAATAATGAGTAAACATAACAAAATGGTAAATAACTAATATTTGTCCCGCGTGTTGGCCGCGCGGGTTGAGGACTTGAGTCACAACCATAAGGTCGTGGGTTCGGGTCCCGTCCGTGGCGGCCATACAAAGGACATATCGGCATATGACCTGAGTAGTTGGTCCGATATATAAATTGAAAAAAACAAACTAATATTAAGAATAAAGAACGTAGACACTTGATGAAGTTTCACAAAATTATTTATTAACAAGTTGATCGATTTCGGCTTATTAGGCCATCTTCAGAACGTTCTGAAGATGGCCTAATAAGCCGAAATCGATCAACTTGTTAATAAATAATTTTGTGAAACTACATCAAGTGTCTACGTTCTTTATTCTTATTCATAATGTTTCACCAAGTGCCAACGGCTCATACTTTTGATATTAAAACTAATATTTGTTTTTCCAAATATTTTTTTTTTGTATACAGATCTGAAGAACTATAAAGTTAGGAAATTGATTACACTAAATTACGATATAAGAATATAAATTTATAGTTATAGGGTCTAAGATGTATATTACAAAAAAAAATAGAGAGTAAAAACAAGTAAGTGTAGTACATTTGCTTAATATAACCGTTGTCGTATCTCTACGATTCTCCAGATCTATATCAACTTAAGAAATTATTTGGGATAACTATATAATTATTTACAAATAGTGAATATTGCGGTCTACATAATTTGTTTTTTCAAGGAAGTACAACAGAATCAGAATTTGATTCACAGAGTCTGAAACTGATTTCACATAAAAAAATGTCTGTGGCTCACTCTCCACTAATATTTTTGAGAGCCTTGATTCGGATTTGAGATTTCGTGTAATTTACTGAGATTTGCTATTTTTTAGGAAATTCTTGTAATTGTTAGAAGATAAGAGATTCAATCTCGGATATAAAACTAAGAAATTCAGAAAAAAGAACAAAGTTTTTTAACTTGATTTCAAAATCTAGATGGGAGAGACTCTTAGAACTTCTAGAACAACTCTGCGGAAAGTCTTGAACACTAGAAAGTCGACCAGGAAGAACCAGCGTCGGAGATGATGGCCTCGGGAATTAAAGAGACATTATTCCACTTCGACATTTGATGGCATGCCTGGACATCAAGCAATACTTTGATTACTATTTTAAGTAAGTGTATCTTTTAAATTTGTAGAGGTGCGCTAATTTGGACTGAAAAATTGGTTGTAAAATATGGCTTATTTTATTATTTTTCTGACAGAAATAATAAAATAATAGCTGAAAATATGAATGACAATTTTTCTATAACTTTAAATACAACATTTACAAATGTGATATTTTGTAAACGGCTATAACTTTGTAACCAGTAAAGATAGTTAAAATTGGGTTTAAAAATTCAATTTCTCATCTCGAATTGGCCACATTTTCAACCGTTAGTATAATCACACTCAAAAGTTATTAGTCTTTTTTTTTAAAGTCCTTTTTTTATGAAAGAAAAATCATTGGATTTATGAAATTGACATTTTTTTAATGGCTGTAACTTTTAATTTAGTACAGATAATTTATTTTGGTTTTAAACTTTGAATTCTCCATTTTTTAAATTATATTTAACCTTAGTTTCATCCCACAAAAATAATCCTTCAATTATATTTAAAACTGTCAATTCCCAAAAAGTTCTTTAATTCATTTATAATATAGTCCCTCAAATCAGTTATAAAACACTTATCCTTTCAAAAAGACAGTCATCCTCAAAAAATCCCTCAAATCATTTATAAAACAATTATCTTCTCAAAATGTTCCTCTAATTAAATTATTTTTAAAACAGTCATCTCTCCAAAGACTACCTCAAATCATTTGTAAGATAGTCATTCTCCGAAAAAAAGTTCTTCAAATTATTTATAAAACAGTTATCCTGTCAAACAGTGCATCTAATAATTTATATAACAATTATTCTCCCTCATATCATATTTATAAGACAGTTTTCCTCCCAAAGAGTTTTTAAATTATTATAAAATAATTATCCTCTCAAACAAGTCCTTCAAGTCATTTATAAAACAGTCATCTTGTAAAATTCTTCAAATCATCATTTAAATTTTCGCCCGCCTTTTTATTATTTTTCACCGAAAATAATAAAAATTCCCGTATACAAACTATAGGAATCCCAAATTTTCAAATCAAACTATCATATCTCTACTAATTTAAGAGATACACCTACTTTAAAAAGTAATTGAAATATTGACCCTCTCGATCCCCATGGCCGCCATCTCCATTGTTGATTCCTTCTGCTAGGTCCAATTAAAGATAATTTCAAAGTTTCCTAAAATAACATGTAAAATTAGCATCTAAATAGGTGATAAGTATATTTAAATTGTCATGAATACAATACTCACATAGCGAAGTCTCCAAAGCATATAGTTAATGTAATAATAATAATGAAGTTTTTTCACAAGAACCGTGAAAGACAAGATGGTTGGAAAAATCGGCTGTAGATTAAATAAAATGAATTTACTCACATTGATGTTGCTACGAGCAGTCTTGATAGTTAGTGTCGGCTTCGAAAATGATAATGGAATACCATTTAATCTAGGAGTTTTCAATGAAGTTTAGGTACATTTAGGAAAGAATAAATCCTTAGTTAAGAATTTTATTTAACAACTAGTATTTAAAAATACAAATGTTAAAAGACCTTGTACTTTATTCACAGCGTGAGAATTATTTCTTATCTACTTGTGCATTATTCTTCTGTAAAAAATAAACATAATATCGAATCCAACAATACACAACACCAAACGAGCAATATACAGAAGTGAACATCAGTGGTAGAAAAGGCAATGTTTTATTTAAACCTAATGCAATATGAATTATATTTTCATATACAAATAGTGGCACTAATCCGAGAACAAACAAACTCTCCATGTAAGTAAGCAATGGAAGGGTACATTTTGCAATTAAAAGGGGACAAAGACTAGATAAACTTTGGAATGCGTATATAGTGTGAGTAAGTAACAATAACACTTTTATGGGTAACAACGAAGTGGGGAACAGCAATGGGAATAAAGAATAGTGTCCAACTGTTGATAAAATAAGGAAGATTTTTGCGTCACGAGCTTCTGTCACTGCCAAAATGCTAAAAATGAATCAAAATGAATTAGATATTATATTAATAGAAACAATTATTATTTGTAGTTCTAGGGATAATTGCCTCGTCAAAAGTTAAATAAAAGCAAAGAAAATTTATATATTAAATGGTATTATTAACATTTCAAACATTCAATTTGATTTTATTGATTTAAATCAAATTTAACTTTTTGCAATACAATTTACCAGTAATTAGAAAAATATGTTTTTATCATATTTAAAAAAAAAATTAGTTTATAGATTTGTAAATCTTACATTTTAATCAGTTTTGTTTAACATAATCTAAGGACGTTTGACTGTGCAAAAAATAAAGTTAATCAAACTAATTTGTTAAATTCTGATTTCTTTTTACTAATGAATTCTAACATAATTTTGACATACCTTAGTGGAATGATAGCCATTAAAATAGCCTTTTCATGCACATGCCATCCAAAGAGAAACGACGTGAGAGCACAGAGCACAAGACATCTGATAAAGTGATGAGCTTGAGCCCCAACTCGCCACAATTTATATAATGCAGGTGTCATTGCAGATACAGTGCAAATAACTGTGACTAGTGGAGTAATATTTGGTAGTACGGTATGCGAAAATTTTTGGACCAAACCCCCGGTCATTGTGGCCACTGATGATGTTACATTTAGTCCCAGGAATTTACCTACAAAAGAGAAATTTTAATAAAATAATAAATTGAAATAAAAATAAATTACCTGATACAGTGCAGAACTTATCTGCTACGTTATACAAGGCCCAAACATTTGGGGCCCAGTAGGCATGACACAACCCTCTTTTAAATGGAAACAGTCTTGAAATCACTTGTCCAACATGATTATAAAAAGGCCCGAAGGAAATGGCAAATATACTTAAAACAATCAGTCCTAAATAGAAAATCCTCTTGATTGAGAGTGGAATGAAATGTACCTTTCCATTTTTACGTGGAATTGTAAAACAAAATGCACGAAGTAAATAAATAAAATATGCAGGAGCCATATACAAAAATATATGCTTGAAATTCAACAATATGGTAAACCAAAGTGCTCCTTGCAAGTATTTAGCCTGAAATATGAAAATAATTCAAGGTAAATCATATAAAAGTTTGTTTCAATTAATTATATACCTGCATAACTCTTGCAATTGATATCAAAAGAAAACCAAAGAGCATGCCATTATATTGAAAATGAATATGGTCAACCATTAGAAGACCTGCATTAGTAGCTAGAAGTATTGGTAAAACAATTTCTGATCTCCATCCCTTCTTTATGGAAGCAGCACACCTAAAATAAGGTTTTATTAATTTCTAAGAATTAACTAGATTAAATGTACATACTGTTCAACTCCGTAAAGATATATAAAATCAGTTATGATAACAGAAATCCTTTGGAATAGTTTCGTATATTCAGATGCATAGTTTAAATTTTCTACTAGCAGCATGTCAGCATCGAACAATTTTGCAATATGTGACAGAAGAAATTCGAACCAAGCAAATAGCGGTGGATAATCCAATGTCCATTCAGATGTATTCTCATAGTACCATTTTCTAACCGGCAAACTATGGGTTATTGCCATCCAATTTCTATGTACTTCAAAATCTGTAGAATGACTGTAAACAGAAAATGTATTTTGACAAAAACTTTAGGTTATCAAATGTAAAACTTACTACGCAGGTACTAGAAGTAATTTAACGCATGATATAAATAAACCAATTGTATATATCATGATTATTTGGCAAGAATATATTTACATTGCCTGAAACTTATATTTCTAACCTTTGTAATTTAAAACGTCAATGTATCAAACTATGTGAAATAACAGAGATAAGAGAGAGGCAATACGTTTTCTCAGCAATACACTAACCTACATCAACTATAGTCCTACCGTTAAACTGTGTTGCTGGCTGTCAGTGACAGTCAGCAATACTTTTATTATTTCCATAAACTTCATCATGTGAAATTTAGTATATTTATAAATTAACTGAAAATTGATACATTGTTCCATATAGAAATATGAAACGTTTATACCCAGCAATAAATTTAAAGGAGCACTGCAGAAACACAGCGAAGTGACGTCATCAATATGCACGACATCTGTGATTTAATTTATTTCACCCTTATTAAATTGTCAACTATAAAATTTCGTACACATATACAGAATTACATGTTCTTCAATATGTAATGAACAAAAAAGTGAAATTTTAGTTAAATGAGGTGTTATGGATATATTTATACCTAGCAATAGATTTCGATAAATCCACCCCTATTTAATTCTCAGCTGTGAAACTTCTTACACATTTTAGCAATTACGTTTACTTCAATAAACTATCAACAAAAAGTGTAACCTTGGTAAAATGATACGTAGCAATAGATCCCAATAAAACCATCCCCATTAAATTTATGTTTATTTTTTTTATTAAAATACAATAGAAATTCAAGAATTGTTTCCCTATTTCTATGTTGAAAATTAAATGATATTTACTAGCTTTTATTTAAATTGAATGTTTATATACTTATTTCTGAATTTAAATATTTTAATTACTGATGAAATTCATAAACACTAATTTAGAATAGTTATTTGTGTATTAAGAGCGTAAAGTGATTTTTTGTTACTCGAGCACGGTAATTGCAGCGCGAGCCGAAGGCGAGAGCTGCAATAGTGCAAGAGGAACAAAGACACTTTACGCTCGTGATACACACATAATTTTTTCTACGATTGCATCTTAAAGTTATTAAAAAACGTAGGTATACGTCTAAAACTAAATTCGTTTTGTTAACTGTCAATATGACAAGTTTCTGTTTTGTTTGTATCCCTGGTAACTATTGAAATAATCTTTTTCTACGATTGCTATGAAAAATTGACAATTACGCTCTCATTTGTCATCGTAAAGTTGACGTTTTCTGTGGAACAATCGAAAAATATCTTTTTTGCGCGTCTCCAATGGCAACGCGCGAAAAAGACGTTAAATACGCGCGTTTCCAATGGCAACGCGCGAAAAAGATTATAAATGCGCGTTACCACAAACAAAACAGAAACTTGTCATATTGCCAGTTGACAGAACGAATTTATTTTCAGTACGTATACGTTTTTAAATAATTTTAAGATGCAATCGTAGAAAAAATTATGTGTGTATCACGAGCGTAAAGTGTCTTTGTTCCTCTTACACTATTGCAGCTCTCGCCTTCGGCTCGCGCTGCAATTACCGTGTTCGAGTAACAAAGAATCACTTTACGCTCTTAATACACAAATAACTATTTTCGCGCATTGCCCTTGGAAACGCGCGAATTTAACGTCTTTTTCGCGCGTTGCCATTGGAGACGCGCAAAAAAGATATTTTTCGATTGTTCCACAGAAAACGTCAACTTTACGATGACAAATGAGAGCGTAATTGTCATCTTTTCATAGCAATCGTAGAAAAAACATATTTTGAATTAATGTTATTAAATATATGACATTTTTAATAAATAATATTTTTTATTCATAAAATACACTCTAGGACATTTTGATGTGCACTGGTTTGCTTGGAAGAATCACGTTGTGCGCATGCGCTGCTTGTCTAGTCCAAAAGTAACGAACATAACAGGTAGTTTTGCTGCTAGAAAATTAGAGTTTTTGAATAAAAATATCAATAAATAATAATAAAATATAGTGCCTTTCGTAAGTATAGATGTTATTCTGACGATGTGAATACAAATTTTACCTGGAAATATAGTTTTTGATACTTGAAAATGTATCAACATTTTGTTACATAAATTGCTTTGTACGTAACACGTATAGAGGATACAAGAACATAGAAATATTACATTTCAACAATTAAATTTGAGATAAACGACTTTAACATCATATTTGAACATGATTTTTAGTAAATTTTCTTCAAAATCACAATAATATTTTTTCATATATTTACATTTAACAGTTATAAATATTATTTATATTTCGAAAAACGTGATACATGAAAATGTATAAAAGTATTGATTTATTTTCTTTATTTTATGTACATTTATAAAAATATTGGATTTGTTCAAACGATAAATTTGTCGAAGTGAACTTGTTTATTCCATAAATTTAGTCTTGTATGACGCTGTGTTGTTGAGTAATTAATTGTACGTTATAACAAAATACTGGTAAATAGTGAACTAGAACATTATTTTAATGTTTTCGATAGATATTTGTACTTAAAAGTAGTGTAAAATGTATTTTGTAATACATAACATTTACAAGTGCTACGGCAACATAATTATGCATTTAATTAGTTGGTTTAACCAATTGTTAATTATTATTTCAAAACAAGTTCAACTGCGCTCAACAAGCAAAGCCTTCAGCGATATAAATACAGTCTTAATAATTATTACTCAATTCAGCCATTTTGTAGTCAGTGACCAGGTTCAAATTCAAGATTCAAAAGTCACGCGAGGTTAAAATCTCGAGTGAAAAAATTGTGCATGGATAATTTTTTGTGTGCAGTGGTGTGCAGTTAAATCAATGGTCTGTTACTGTTTTTTTGCAACCACAGGTGATTCCGTGTTCTTATTGGTAGGTGCTGATGCCATTCGAAAGCCTTCAAAATAAATGAAATGGTGAATCTTTCACCTTGTAGGGCACAGACAGCGGTTTCTGCGTGTCAGGCCTCCCTTCAAGAGGCTTTCTAGGAAGCGATGCTCCCCGTTCGTCATTATCCAACTCAGGTTACCGAACTGTCATCACCTAAGAAGATGGTAAGAAGGTGAGTAATATCAAATAGAATTAACAACAAAGACAAAATTAATTGTCATCCATACACTTGGTGAAACTAGGTTTAATAAAAAGTATAAACTAAACACTTGGCTAAGTTTCACAAAATTCAGCCTCCAAGTCACCTTATGAGGGCATCGTCAGAGGCTGGCCAGCACAGTTAGTAACCATATGGTTTAGTTTATACTTTTTATCAAATAGAACTCTTTTTATTTTATCTCAAAATGTCTTGCAAGGCATCCATCTTCTTCCTCTACCATTTCCCAATTCATCTTGAAGACAGCTGTCTTCTCCAAAATGGAACAAACTTCTTGTGTTTATGTTCTCGAAGCTCAAATAATGTAGGTAAACCACAAATAAAATAATTTTTGATTTCAGGTGTTTTCGTATTCCATGGGGAGACGCCTGCCTCCAATGTAGTCTCCCGTGCTACAAGGAAATCTTTCAAGTCTGGTACGTAAATTATAAAATAGTATAATAGAATATAAAAGAGATAAATATTAAAAATTAAAATAAAAGAAATTTAAGTAATTTGTTTTTGTTTAAAGTAATAAAATTCTTGCACATCTCGATCTTTTTAGTTAATCACGCCTAATACCTATTACTGCCGTTACAGATCTCGGTAACGTGGTGTTTTATTACAAGTATTTTTGTCCTAAAATAATTTATGTCCGGTTCAACACAGAAAATTAAAATAAATCTCCCTGAATAGTTTGTTTTTAGCAGCGGTCATTGTATCGAATTTAGTGCTGAGGAATGAGGGATATCTGGATTAGAATCCACGTGAGTAAGATTTTTTTTTAACCGTCATCTTCTACTTAGACAGTAATCTGCGTTTTTGGTCTCCTTAGTACCAATGAGTTATGTCATGGTTGTTAACCTATAATGAAAATAATTTCCTTTTTTTGCAGGAGCTCGTTGCGAATCCTGTGCATGCAGCAGGTTACTGCTGCCGCCCAGAGGTCCAAAACGACTATTTCATTCCGTGCTCATCACCGGCGAATGTATTCGTCGGGGAGAAGTGTGATTCATCTTATGGGGTGAGTAGATGTTTTTGATTCTGAGTGATTGTAGCTTATCATTTATATACAGGCTGGTGACTCGCTCAGCCGGTCATAGGACTTTAACATGGGAAATCAGTCTTCTGCAATTTCCTGCTTCCCTAATTATTTTAAGCAAAAACGCGTCAAATAAAAGTTTTAGGGCGTCAAATTCTGCATATAAATCAATAAACAGAATTACTTTTACGTGCTTTGTAACGACAGAAATTAAATATGAAAATTATGTTGAAAATATTGATAGCCATGGAATGAAACAAAAAAAAAATAAATGCTTGACGTTTTATCTGTCAAAACATCAACGTTTGCCGTTGTGACAGATAAAATGTCAACGTTTGACGTTGTACCAGCAGGAGAAAATATTTATATTTTATAAAACATTCATAATTAAGTAGGCCAGTAAACAGGTTATTTATTTAATTTTAATATCAGAACTAAAATTTATTTATATAAATAAAATAAATATATCATCACGCCTTTTACCCATCACTGGGTGTGGCACCCTGCCTAAGCAGATCTCGGTAAGTGATATATTTTTTCGCGTGAAGTGCGGTTACCAGCCGTCAAATCACGGCCTCCAAAGATATTAGTGGTGGAGGAGCCACAGGGGTAGATTTTTTTAAATTGGTGAAAATTGTTTGTCGGCTGTGGGGATTGAACCAGGGTTCTCAAGATCCACAGGCCGACTCGATACCACTGAGCCACCTACCCCATTAAAAAATTATTTATAACAAAATTAAACTATACTAGACATAATAAATACATATTCTAGTCTAGAGCATACGCTTAAAAACATCTCCATTGTTCGCTAAGCAAAACGCAAGTCTTTCGTAAAAATTACGGCGCATATTTGATAGCTGCCGGGCTGTAATATTCCTGCATTCCTCTGCAATTCTTTGTTTTAGAGAATCCACATTTGGGTGCCTACTTTAGTAAAGTTACTGTGTTTGTAAAATGTGCTGGACAGTCGTTCTGCTGAAACCAAACAATATTTTCTCCTGCAACATTGTCAATGGCAGGTCCAACATCGATTTGAAGCAATTCTAAATATTTATCGCCATTCATTTTTCCATCAATAAAAAATGGCCCTATTACATTACGGCCCAATAATCCTACCCAAACATTCACTGTCCCATGATATTGTGAATGATTAGTTAGTATTAAATTTTTATTTTCCTGATGCCAATTACGAAAGTTTTGAACATTTGGCTCTCCATTTATATTGCAGGTAGACTCATCAGAAAAGCAAATATTCTTGATAAAATTTTCGTCCACATTAGCCATGTCCATAATTCTTTCACAAAAGGTCATGCGTTGAAACTTATCATTTTCAAAAATTTCTTGGTGTACGGAGAATTTATATGACAAACTTATGTTTTCTTAATATTTTTAGGGCAGTTGTATGGTGTATTCCAAAATCAGATGCAATTTGTCGCAAACTAATATTTGGATTGTTACGTTTCATTTTGAGCCTTCCTTCAGATTTCACTCGGTTTATTGTTTATTGTGTATCAGCACCTGAAATTTAATTATCAATTAATTATTGACCGATCAATTTTGATAATACTTAGCATCAGTTAGATTTCCTTCTTTTAGTATTCCAGTTTATAGCAAAACTTAGATTCAGTTTCTCTCGGCTTCATTGTATTTTGTAGGTTATCACTTTGTTTGTTTAGCTGTCAGACAATTAGTGGCCGTTTGCCGCGAAGTAGCTCTGCCGATATTATTGTCGGCTAGGCGCGCCTTTTTACCGGCACCATTCGAATTTAGGCGGAGGCTGTCTTTGTCTTCGCGCAGCGCTCTCTTTTCTTGGCAGAATTTCACAGGTTCGATTTCGAACGCATTCAGTTTTTGTTTTGTCTTTTCGAACGACGTCTGTTGCGGAAATGTGAGTTTTGAATATTGGAAGATGGGCTATTTCATGTATATTTCGGCAAACCTGTTTTGTTTGCGAAATACCCGTGTGGGGATTTGGGAAATAGTACCATTTAGGGAATATTGCAGTTTAGGTTACTGCATTATTCGTCGGAGTTGTTCCGGATTTGGTTCCCAGTAGGAAAGATCACATATTTTCTGCCACTTGAAAGCCGCCCACGAACACAGGTAAAGATGTCTGTTCATTTGTTAGTGAATCTGCCTTTAGTCAAGTAAAGTTAGCCGGTTAATAGCTTTCCCTCGCACATGGCCCTAATTGCAGTCGTTTGTTTTAGGCTTTTTTTTTTTTCTACGTCTACGTTCATTTCTACGTCTTTTCGTTTTCGTTTTATGTTTGACGACAGCCAGTTCGTTTTATGTACGTTTTGTTGTACGTTGTACGTGTTTACGTATTTTTGTGGCTGGTCAGCTGTCCGTGCCATTGTGGGTTTATGCTGTGTGCCCGTGTTCCTGGCATCGAAGCTGATGTGAGCGCACTAGCTCGTTGGCGTTGCATTGGAGGAGTTCCTGTTAATTGTTGCCAAGGGAGTAAAGCCCAGCAGTTTGGAGAAGAAGCCACGTGTAGCGGAAGTGACGCTGCGTGACGTTCCCATTTCACGTGCTTGTCCGCCATCTTGGGAAGTGACGATTCTGGACATCCGGTTGGCAGACCGAGTTGTGTCACTGCTGCCACCTGTCCCGTTCACGCCTGGACGCCATACAGCTAAGCCACAATCATTTGTTTTATTTATTCATTATTTTTCTTGTAGTCATATGTTGTCATACTTTCGATTTATGTACCGTATTGTTATACCTTGGCTTGTGTGCCTTCTGCTCACGAGATTATTTAAGTTATTGTTGAGCGAGTTAATTAAGAGTAGTTACGGGATTATTTGTGAAAATCCAGTTAAGAGTATTTTGTAGAGTCATTTGTAGTGACGTTGTTGTCACTGACGAGGTGTGTTGCTTGTGCAACGTAATAGTTGTTAGGGTCTGCGATTCTGTAGTCAAGTACGTTCGGTCGCGCCGCGTAAACGAATTATTGGCCAATGATACGTCATACGTCGGTATACGCCAGTTCATTTTAGGTGTAGACTTTTCCGCAGCCCTAGTCGCTACGGTGAGACACAGCGCCCCGCCTTCGTTTATGCTAGTATCCGCTTTGACGCGTTTTGATCTTAAGTGGATTTACGATCCAGCTATCGTGTAGCAACGACTATTGTGTCCTGTGTAACTTGCTCGTTAATTGCGTTAATATATTATTAATTTTCCGCATTCTCCTTTTGTTATTTGAAGTATTTGACACCTCTCGCAGTCCCGTCCTGGGAAGTATCCCGTACTTTGTCGGCCGTCATACTCCTGTTGAACCGGTCGCGGCTCAGGCCGGCTGGCGCCCAATTCATTTGTGATTTATCACCCCTTCTCCGACTCACTCCCATCTTCACTGAGTTTAGCCGCGGTTCAACCGTCCAGCCCGGGCTCATCCCCCAGGGAGCGTAAGGTTGATTTTATGTAGCACAAAGAAAGTTGCGTTACAAATTTGGCGCCCAACGTGGGGCCTTGAGAAACGTGGGGCCTGAGAATTTTGAGGGGCTTTGAGAAACGTGGGGCCTCGAGAAAAAGAGGCGAGAGAAAAAGAGGCCACGAGCAGAAGAGGCTCGATTTTGTTGTTGTCGTTTTCATGTTTGGCTCGTTTTTGTGATTTTTTTGTTTTACCTGCTTGTTTTTGAAAATTGGCTCTGAGTTAGGAAATTAAATTTTTGGTGTGGAAATTATTCTACAACTAGTGTCGAAAATTAACTTTAGTTTTAGTTACATTTGGTTGTCATTGAGTTCTCGTACGTTGGAGGCTAACATGGAGAACGAACAAAGCTGTCTTCCCGACACATAGAATTCCGAGAATTATTCGATTGGTAGTTAATTAAATTCAGTCAATTTTTTTAAAATTTATTTGTACCTAGTAGCTGCTTTTTTTTTGTGGGTTCGCGTCCTCTGTAGAGTTTTCTTATCGGAAATTTTTGGGAAAATTTCCTGGACAAGTAGGGGGAGAATTGTTACGTTTCATTTTGAGCCTTCCTTCAGATTTCACTCGGTTTATTGTTTATTGTGTATCAGCACCTGAAATTTAATTATCAATTAATTATTGACCGATCAATTTTGATAATACTTAGCATCAGTTAGATTTCCTTCTTTTAGTATTCCAGTTTATAGCAAAACTTAGATTCAGTTTCTCTCGGCTTCATTGTATTTTGTAGGTTATCACTTTGTTTGTTTAGCTGTCAGACAATTAGTGGCCGTTTGCCGCGAAGTAGCTCTGCCGATATTATTGTCGGCTAGGCGCGCCTTTTTACCGGCACCATTCGAATTTAGGCGGAGGCTGTCTTTGTCTTCGCGCAGCGCTCTCTTTTCTTGGCAGAATTTCACAGGTTCGATTTCGAACGCATTCAGTTTTTGTTTTGTCTTTTCGAACGACGTCTGTTGCGGAAATGTGAGTTTTGAATATTGGAAGATGGGCTATTTCATGTATATTTCGGCAAACCTGTTTTGTTTGCGAAATACCCGTGTGGGGATTTGGGAAATAGTACCATTTAGGGAATATTGCAGTTTAGGTTACTGCATTATTCGTCGGAGTTGTTCCGGATTTGGTTCCCAGTAGGAAAGATCACATATTTTCTGCCACTTGAAAGCCGCCCACGAACACAGGTAAAGATGTCTGTTCATTTGTTAGTGAATCTGCCTTTAGTCAAGTAAAGTTAGCCGGTTAATAGCTTTCCCTCGCACATGGCCCTAATTGCAGTCGTTTGTTTTAGGCTTTTTTTTTTTTCTACGTCTACGTTCATTTCTACGTCTTTTCGTTTTCGTTTTATGTTTGACGACAGCCAGTTCGTTTTATGTACGTTTTGTTGTACGTTGTACGTGTTTACGTATTTTTGTGGCTGGTCAGCTGTCCGTGCCATTGTGGGTTTATGCTGTGTGCCCGTGTTCCTGGCATCGAAGCTGATGTGAGCGCACTAGCTCGTTGGCGTTGCATTGGAGGAGTTCCTGTTAATTGTTGCCAAGGGAGTAAAGCCCAGCAGTTTGGAGAAGAAGCCACGTGTAGCGGAAGTGACGCTGCGTGACGTTCCCATTTCACGTGCTTGTCCGCCATCTTGGGAAGTGACGATTCTGGACATCCGGTTGGCAGACCGAGTTGTGTCACTGCTGCCACCTGTCCCGTTCACGCCTGGACGCCATACAGCTAAGCCACAATCATTTGTAAACACGTACAACGTACAACAAAACGTACATAAAACGAACTGGCTGTCGTCAAACATAAAACGAAAACGAAAAGACGTAGAAATGAACGTAGACACAAAATTTCTTTGTGCTACCATAAATCAACCTTATGCTCCCTGGATGATGAACCCGGATGGAACGGTTGAACCACGGCTAAACTCAGTGAAGATGGGAGTGAGTCGGAGAAGGGGTGATAAATCACAAATGAATGGGCGCCAGCCGGCCTGAGCCGCGTCCGGTTCAACAGGAGTATGACGGCCGACAAAGTACGGGATACTTCCCAGGACGGGACTGCGAGAGGTGTCAAATACTTCAAATAACAAAAGGAGAATGCGGAAAATTAATAATATATTAACGCAATTAACGAGCAAGTTACACAGGACACAATAGTCGTTGCTACACGATAGCTGGATCGTAAATCCACTTAAGATCAAAACGCGTCAAAGCGGATACTAGCATAAACGAAGGCGGGGCGCTGTGTCTCACCGTAGCGACTAGGGCTGCGGAAAAGTCTACACCTAAAATGAACTGGCGTATACCGACGTATGACGTATCATTGGCCAATAATTCGTTTACGCGGCGCGACCGAACGTACTTGACTACAGAATCGCAGACCCTAACAACTATTACGTTGCACAAGCAACACACCTCGTCAGTGACAACAACGTCACTATTAATTACAGCTGCGAGTATATTTATTTCGTTAGCGTTTTCTTCCGCTTCATCTTCTTCCACTGGTGTAACATTTTTCTGCTTTTTATCGCATTTCTGACACGGAACGTATACTGATCCAAATTTTTCTTGAGTTTTAATAACTTGTTGTATTGTTGATTTTGTTGGAATTGGTCTATCAGGATATAATCCCGCAAATATATCGCGTACCCTGATAATGCTATATCCACTATAGTACAATTTTAAAAATTGATTTTTTTCGCTGATTGTGTAAGCCATATTGCTCCAAACGTTGACATTTTATCTGTCACAACGTCAAACGTTCATGTATTGACAGATAAAACGTCAAGCATTTTTTTTCCATAGCTATCAATATTTTTGACATTTTTATATTTAATTTCTGTCGTTACAGAGCACGTAAAAGTAATTCTGTTTATTGATTTAGATGCAGAATTTGATGCCCTATAACTTTTATTTGAAGCGTTTTTGCTTAAAATAATTAGGAAATTGCAATAAATTGATTTCCCATGTTAAAGTCCTATGACCGGCTGAGCGAGTCACCACCCTGTAGAATAGAAATTGTTAAGATGGAACATGTCTTGTTTATTTTCAGCTTCACCGCTGGCGTCGGCTGTTGTCCACCGACCGGTGGGTCAGTGTCACAGGATAGTTGTGCACCAGGTGGATGATGCGTTTCCTGTGGATTCGACTGCTACTGGAAGGTAGGAAGCCATATTTATTATCGATTAGTTAAACAAAAGTTAGCGGTTTCAATAAAATACGATTGTGTCTGAGTAATTGGGATTAAGCTGCATATCCAATTAGTAATTGCAATTATAATTAATAATAACTGTTTATTCTTTCTTCCAGGCGTAATCGGAGAGAAATGTGACCACTGTCCTTACCGCTGCGTACTCATCCAAGCCGTTGAAGAGTTCTCTATTGGAACCTGCAGAACAGGAGTCTAGGAATTTAAACAGAATGAGCTTCGCCAGAGAGCTAGCTATAGAAATGCAAGCGAGGTGCCTTTACGGTGATATGTACAACTTACTACTGAAGCACGTCCAGGTACTTTTCTTTAAATACATTTTGTCAAAGAGAGTGGTGCTTCTGTTTTTCAATTAGTCATTGAAAGCTTGCAGCAGCTGTCAAGCTCTTATTGCACTCCAGCGCTAATTGGCTTACGAATGCGATTGTTAGTTTAGCGTGGGAATTAGTGACGCATTAGTACCTATAGATACTGTAAACAAATCATTAGAAATACTTGGAGTGCTGGTGTTGCCTTAGATAAATAAATTGAAAATAAATAATATGTTTTTTCATTTCAGACAGGTGATGGTGGCGACGACGATCGCTCTCCAGAAACCTACTCTTCATGTCGGAAGAGAAGAGAATGGATTGCTCTTCTACGTGGCAGATCAGAAACATTTGCACTATGTGGCGCTGTTTATTATCAATGCTCCAATGCGTGTTCAACTGCGACTTGGAGTCGGAATCAGACGGAAACTCCGTGCACGAAAATGTTCTGGCATTGGTGAGAATGTTATTTATAAATAAAATCACGCCTTTTACCCATCACTGGGAAATAAGCAAAAAAGAAATTATTCACATATAAACATTTCACGTTTTAAATTTGTTGACTTTTATAAAAAATATATAACAATAATCATTTATAATAATTAATTAAAAAAGTAAAATGAGAAATATTTTATTTGAAATGTAAATATCATGTGTATGTTTCAAGGTAACACAAAGGTTATAAGTTGTGTAATCAATTAGAGGCTAATGAGTCATCATGCAACGAGCTCGAGCTCCGCACTTGCAAACAAGCAGAGCTGGTGTTCATACCATATCTCTTGCTAGTAAGTTGTTAGTGCTAGTGAAACGTTTTGATACATTATCAGTTAATATTAAGGGTGAGCAATTATATTTCTATCACTTTTATTACAAGTATTTTTCTTTTTACTAGCGGTCATTGTATTTTGTAAATAAAGTTAATCAAATACATTTACCCTTTTGGGTAATTGTTTCCAATATTTAAAATATATAAGACTTTTCAAAGTTTTCTTAACAATATTTAAATTAGAGTGTCCCTATTTATCATCATTTAAAACAATGACCTACAAATTTCACCACTAACAACCCAATAATGGATAAAAAATGTTTGTTGAAGATTGATTCTTTGATGAATGGATTGGTTTCAATATAAACCTACGTTCCGCGTACATCTGTGTAAAAGCCATTTAATTGAGCCCTTGGGATAAATAATTTTGTTGGACGATTACATATTCTTCTATAAGTATTTTTGATGTGATAAAGTGCGTAAAACATTAATTTTCTCGTGCTTCAATTAAATTGTAAACATATTTTCAGTCATTACCCATACTCTTATATATTTGTTAATTAAAAAATAAATTATTTAAACTTATACAGGATGTTTCACAACTTAGAGCAAAAAATTAAAGGGTATATTCTGTACGACGTGCTAATCATGAAACAAAAATTTTTTTTTTAATCTCAAAACTATTTTTTATGTTTCCCAGTCTAAAATTTTTCGTTGCCACTGCCCCTGGGTGGATGATTATGTTAAAGTTATTAATTCAATAAAATTCTATTATAAATAACTGCTAATAATTGAATTGTGTAATTATTCTTTCGTAGTTGATACCTACTTCATTGTTTGTGTTTAATAGGAAAGCGAATCCAGTGCAGTACTATAAAAAATGTTTTAGGTTAACAACCCTTAATTTTTCAAATTTATAAAAAAATTCTTTTTGTTTCATGATCAGCACGTCGTACAGAATATACCCTTTAATTTTTTGCTCTAAGTTGTGAAACACCCTGTATACTAATATGATGGATTGTAATCGCCCAAAACTGCAATTGCAGATTACGTCATGCATGCCGTTTGACTTCAGAGCACGTTACAAACGTTTCGTTGTATTCAGTAATAGATTCTGATAAAACCGCCCCTATTTCATTCCCAGCTATGAAACTTCGTATACATATGAACAATTACGTGTACTTCAATAAACTATCAACAAAAATGTGAAAAGTTAGTTTAAATGAGGCATTATGGACATACTTGTACGTAGCAATAGATCCCTATAAAACCATCCCTATTAAATTTATTATTTTGATTTTTTACAAGTACAATAGAAATTCATGAATTGTTTCTATATTTCTATGTTGTAAATTTAATTTTATTTAAAGTACTAGTTTTCATTTAAATGTCATGTTTACATACTTATTTCTGTACTTCAATATTTTAAATACTGATTAAATTCATCAACACTTAATTAAAAAACAATTTTTGAATTAATGTTATTAAATATATGTCATTTTCAATAAATTATAATTTTTATACATAAAATACACTCCAAGACATTTTGATGTGCACTGGTTTGCTCGGAAGGTCGCTGCGTCGACTATACAGTTCATAACTTGCAAGCGTGGTAGCTAGATGTGCTGCTAGAAAATTAGTGATTTTAAGTAAAAATATCAATAAATATTAATAAAATATAGTGCCTTTCGTAAGTATAGATGTTATTCTAACGATTTTGATACAAATTTCACCTGGAAATATAGTTTTTGATAATTAAAAATGTATCAACATTTTATTACATAAATTGCTTTGTACGGAACACATACATTATATAGGATGCGATAACATAGGAATATTACATTTCAACAATTAAATTTGATATAAACGGCTTTAACATCATATTTGAACATGATTTTTAATAAATTTTCTTTAAAATAAATAAATAAATAAATATATCATCACGCCTTTTACCCATTACTGGGTGTGGCACTCTGCCTAAGCAGATCTCGGTAAGTGATATATTTTGTCGCGTGAAGTGCGGTTACCAGCCGTCAAATCACGGCCCTCAAAGATATTAGTGGAGAGGGAGCCACAGGGGTAGATTTTTAAATTGGTGAAAATTGTTTGTCGGCTGTGGGGATCGAACCAGGGTTCTCAAGATCCACAGGCCGACTCGATACCACTGAGCCATCTACCCCATAAAATATTAATATTAATATATTATATATATATTAATATTAATATTAATATTAATATTAATATTAATCATAATAATATTTTTGTATATCTTTAGATTTTAACAGTTATAAATAGTATTTCTATTTCGAAAAACGTGATATATATATTATTTATTATTATTTACATACATAAATATTATTTTTTATACATGAAAAGTATTTTCTTTATTTTATATGAATTTATAAAAGTATTTGATTTGTTTAAACGATAAATTTGCCGAAGTGAACATGTTTATTCCATAAATTTAGTCTTGTATGACGCTGTGTTGTTGAGTGTTTCTGGATAAATAATTGTACGTTACAACAAAATACTGGTAAATAGTTAACTAGAACATTATTCTAATATTTTCGATAGATATTTATACTTGAAAGTAGTGTAAAATGTACTGTGTAATACATAACAGCTACAAGTGTTACGGCATCATAATAATGCATTTAACTAGTTGGTTTTAATTGTTAATTATTATTTCAAAACAATATTCTATTCAATTTGAGAATTTTTGTCAATTTGCATTTATAAAAATTTAATTCAAATATTGTTAATGGCCAAATACGTATTCATGTTATATTAAAAGCTCTGCAGGCCTTATAGGCCCATGGCTTGTTGACAAATGTCTCTCCATACTCCTCTATTGTTGGCTTTTTCCTCCCATTTTTTAATGTTCATACTTTCTAGGTCTTTTAACACCGCGACACACCACTTCCCTTTTGGGCGTCCCCTTCTTTTCTTCGCAATAATTCCCCTTTTGAACACAGTCTTAATCACAATTACCGAATAAACTCATCACTTCCGAGTTTGTTCTTTGCATCACCACCTCTCCGTCCTTTTTCCCACCAAAAATTTTCCTAAGAATTTTCCTTTCCCATATTTCTAACTTAGATTGATCACTCCTTTTTAGAGTCCACAGTTTATTATTGTTAATGGCCAAATACGTATTCATGTTATTTATTATCATTTAATTATTGCTTTCTATATATTTAAATTGGTCAAGGTATTGATTTAATGGCTGCTCAAACGATAATAAAATACGATTGTGTCTGAGTAATTGGATTTAAGTTGCATATCCAATTAGTAATTGCAATTATCAATTACAATTAATAGTAGGTAACTGTTTATTCTTTCTTCCAGGCGTGATTGGAGAGAAATGCGACCACTGTATACTCATCCACAACGATATGAAACCCTTCGTTGAAGAGCTGTTTTGGACCAAGCTGACATCTTCGGGCCCAGAGAGCTAGCTGTAGAAGTGCAAACGAGGTGCGTCAACAACTCACTACTAACGCACGTCCAGGTACTTTTATTTTCTTTAAATATATTTTGTCAAAGAGTGGTTTTTCTGTTTTTTAATTTGAAACATTTGTCGTTGAGAGATGGCATCAGCTGTCGTGCTCTTATTACATTTCTGCGCTAATTGGGAATTAGTGACGCATTTGTACCAATCGATATTTTAAACAAATCATTAGAAATACTTGGAGTGCCGGTGTTGGCTTAGATAAATAAATTAAAAATAAATAATATGTTTTTTTTTTATTTCAGACTGCAAACAACGTGGTAATTGTGACGGCGACGATCGCTCTTCAGAAACCTACTCTTCATGTCGGAAGAGAAGAGAATGGATTGATCTTCTTCTACGTGGCAGATCAGAAACATTTACATGATGTGGCGCTGTTTATTGTCAATGCTCTAGTACGTGTTCAACTGCGACTTGGAGCCGGAATCAGATGGAAGGTCTGGAAACTTCGTGCACGGAAATGTTCTGGCATTGGTGAGAAAGTTATTTATAAATAAAATCACACCTTTTACCTATTTCTGGGAAATGAGCACTAACAATAACAATAATAATGAATTTAAAAATTAAAATGAAAAATATTTTATTTGAAATGTACATATGTTGTGTATGTTTCAAGGTAACACAGTAATTATGAGTTGTGTAATCAATTAATTTAGTTTTAGGAAGCTCTTTAGCAAATTGAAAGCTCAAAACAGGTGAGATGGTTTTTGATTTATATTTTTGGGGCTTTATTTTTTGCTTCTTTGTACTTTTAAAATATCTGTATTTGTAAGATATGTGATAATATCATTTATTTATATTTTTCAATTAGTTTAAAAAGTATGTAGTCCATGAAAATAAATCAGATGCAAATTTGCACAAAGTTAGGAGTTGTACAAATTTGTTAAAAAGAAGTAAAATATTTATTGCAATATCTTCTATCGTATATACAAATAAGAAAAGAAATTATGAATAATTTGTTTACAATTTAATTGAGACGCGGACTTGACATACTTTCCGTACGTAGTACATCTGGCGCATGAACGATAAAATATTTCAAAGTTATTATTTTACTTTTGTGTTTATAAATTAAAATATCACAATAAGAATAATTATTTATAATAATATTTAAAGTAAAATGATATTTGAAGTGTAGATTTGCATGTTTCAAGGTAAATATTTCTTATTTGTTTAATATATAGTTGAGAATTTATAAAATAAATTCATTTTCACTTTAAAATAATTATAGTAAATAGTAACTGACAATCCACTAGATATTTTTTAATGATAACTCTAGTAAATTATTAGCTGGTGACAAATTGTCTGTTAGTATTAAGGGTAATTAACTATATTATTAAGTCGTCCAAAATTATTAATGTTTGAAGTAAAAGTTGAATATAAATAAATTGTTTCCAATATTTAACAAATGAGTTCTAAAAAGGTTTCCGTACAATATTTAAATTTGAAACGTTGAGAAAACTGACAGAATTAATATTTAATCATTTAAAATAATTATTTATTTACATTGAAAAGAGAATTTACATATAAGCAGGTAATAGGTTTTCAAAACTAGTTTTTGCAGTTATATAAAGCATGCGAAATTAATATTGTTTATTGATTTAAATACAGATTTGTATGCTCTACAACATTTACTTGAAACAATTTCCTCTAAAATAATTTGGGGAGCAATACCCATTATTTTTCCATGTTCACCGGCTATGTGTACTTAATTATCCGGTATCAAACTACCCCTTGAGGTTACTAAAAACATGAGCTCGTAAATCGAAGAAATCAATTTCAATTACTATTTTCAAAATATTATTAGTAATTGTTTCTAATTATTTGTTGTTGTGTTTGTTAGTTGTGGCATCGAAGAAAACCAAGGTCTTCTGCAGCTGGTGTTCTGTATCACCGTGGACATCATCATCTGAGCGAACATCTCTTCAAAGTTAACGCAGAATGTCGTCAAGTCCGCTGCTCGCAACATCCAATGTAAGAAAATTATTATTTTTAAATGGGTTTTATTTAATTAAGCACCAAAATTTCATCCCTAAATTATTCATAATTGGTTCACCCAAATAACTAGAGTCTGCTAATCTGTTTCTCAATTTCAACACCAAATATTTATTTTTGCTATTACCATTTAATTTAATCCGGGAAGCTTATTTACTATTCGTAGATATAAAAATTATATTTTAAGATCGTTTATTATTTTTAGTATTCATTGATTTATTTCTGGTCAGAGCAACACAGTTTTTATTGATAAAATGATTTCGGTGCTCATTTAAATGATTCCCTTTTGAAATGATTTGGGTAAAATATTTAAATGGAGTGTATTTTTTAAAATGGAAGAGAATTGAAAATTTGAACTGCCTATAGTTTTGTTTGTAAATCTGGCTAATTTTATTAATTTTTTGAGAGAAAATATGAATGACAGTTTTTCCGTAACTTTTCGTACACATATAAACAATTACATGTACTACAATAAGTAATGAACAAAAAAGTGAAATTTTAGTTAAATGAGGTGTTATGGATACATTTATACCTAGCTATAGATTTCGTTAAAACCACCCCTATTTAATTCTCAGCTATGAAACTTCTTACACATATAAACAATTACGTTTACTTCAATAAACTATCAACAAACATGTGAAAAGTTAGTTGAAATGAGGCGTTATGGACATACTTATACCTAGCAATAGATCCCGATAAAACCATCCCTATTAAATTTATTATTTTGATTTTTTTTTATTAAAGTACGATAGAAATTCAAGAATTGTTTCCCTATTTCTATGTTGTAAATTTAATCATATTTTAAGTACTAGTTTTTTTTTAAATTCAATGTTTACATACTTATTTCTGTATTTAAATATTTTTATTACTGGTGAAATTCATAAACACTAATTAAAAAAACAATTTTTGAATTAATGTTATTAAATATATGTCATTTTCAATAAATTATAATTTTTATACATAAAATACACTCCAAGACATTTTGATGTGCACTGGTTTGCTCGGAAGGTCGCTGGCGCTGCGTCGCTGCGTCGACTATACAGTTCATAACTTGCAAGCGTGGTAGCTAGATGTGCTGCTAGAAAATTAGTGATTTTAAGTAAAAATATCAATAAATATTAATAAAATATAGTGCCTTTCGTAAGTATAAATGTTATTCTAACGATTTTGATACAAATTTCACCTGGAAATATAGTTTTTGATAATTAAAAATGTATCAACATTTTATTACATAAATTGCTTTGTACGTAACACATATATAAGATACGATAACATAGAAATAAAGCATTTCAACAATTAAATTTGGGATAAACGGCTTTAACATGATTTTTTATAAATTTTCTTTAAAATCACAATAATATTTTTGCATATCTTTAGATTTTAACAGTTATAAATAGTATTTCTATTTCGAAAAACGTGATATATATTATTTATTATTATTTACATACATAAATATTACTTTTTATACATGAAAATGTGTAAAAGTACTGAATTTGAAAGTATTTTCTTTATTTTATATAAATTTATAAAAGTATTTGATTTATTCAAACGATAAATTTGCCGAAGTGAACATGTTTATTCCATAAATTTAGTCTTGCATGACGCTGTGTTGTTGAGTGTTTCGGGGTAAATAATTGTACGTTATAACAAAATACTGATAAATAGCTAACGAGAACATTATTCTAATATTTTCGATAGATATTTGTACTTAAAAATAGTGTACAATGTACTTTGTAATACATAACAGCTACAAGTGTTATGACATCTTAATAATGCATTTAACTAGTTGGTTTTACTAATTGTTAATTATTATTTCAAAACTATATTCTATTCATTTAAGTATTTTTGTCAATGTTCATTTATAAACATTTAATTCAAATATTTTTAATGACCAATTACGTACGTTTATGGTTGCTCGATAATTAAACAAGTCTGTGCGTATTCAAGTTCAACTGCGCGCAACAAGCAGCGTTTACAAATACAGTCTTAATAATAATTACTCAATTCAGCCATTTTGTAGTTAGTGAAAGAGTTTTGCATTGTCGGCAGTTGCTGATGGCATTCGAAAGCCTTCTAAATGGTAGGTTCTTTTTTTAAAGCATTTTAGAGCTGTTCTATTAATTGTTTTCTCTGTTATCATTATTAACTTTAATAAATGTTATGAAGTGTGTTACTAATATATTGTTTTTATGTTTATAGGGACATCACGGGACCTGCAAGCATCCTCAGCGTGTATCAACACCCCGGAGGCATCAGCAAAGACGAGTTTGAATATTAAATCTGCTGCTCTCAACATCAATAATGTAAGAATATTGTTATTTTTTAATTATTTGTTTAATATTTATTTGAGAATTTGTGAAATAAATTCATATTCAGTTTAAAATAATAATGATGAATAGTAACTAGATATTTGTTAATGATAACGCTAGTAAATTGTTAGCTAGTGTCAGTTATTATGAAGGGTAATTAACTATATTTTTAATTGTTAAACCTTCCGGAATTATTTTGGTCAAAAATATTTCAAGTTAAAGTTGGATATAAATAAATGTTCTGTCGTAAAATAATGAAAATGAATCTCCCTGAATAGACTAGCGGTCATTGTATTGAATTGAGTGCTGGTGAATGAGGGGAATGAGGGGGAGGCACCTAGGAGGAAGGAAGCCCTGTTTATTATCGATTAGCTAAACAAAAGTTAGCGGTAATTAGCAATTACAATTAATAGTAAGTGTTTATTGTTTGTTCCAGGCGTGATCGGAGAGAAATGCGAGCACTGGATACTCATCCACAACGACATGAAACCCTCCGTGGAGAGAAGAGATTGGAACCTGCAGAACCGGAGTCGAGCTGGTGTTGACTCAGACAGCAAACACCGTGGTGATGGTGTCGACGACGATCGCTCTTCAGAAACCTACTCTTCATGTCGGCAGCAAGAAAAGAGAATGGAATCAGACGGAAATGTTCTGGCATTGGTGAGAAACTTATTTATAAATCAAATCACGCCTTTACCCATTACTGGGACATTATTCACGTATAAACGTTTCACGTTTTAAATTTGTTTACTTTTATAAAAAATATATAACAATAATAATTTATAAGAATGAATGAAAAACTTAAAATGAGAAATATTTAATTTGAAATGTAGACATGTTGTGTAAGTTTCAATGTATTGAGTTGTGTCATCAATTAATTAGTCGGGCGAGTCATCATGCAACGAGCTCGAGCTCCGCACTTGCAAACAAAACGTTGAGCAGAGCTGGTCGCTTGAAAATAATCACGTGCTAGTGCGAGTGGCTGTGATTTCACCCAATAATGGGTAAAAGGTGTGGTGATTTAGTTATACATTCAATTAATTAATTAATTACAACATCCTAACACAAGAGACTTGATATGTTTGACACCTGCTCTGTGTTCATTCAGGTGACTTTGGACACCTGCAAGAAGTCGACGGAGAATCTGGAGCACCAGGAAGCCGAGCTGGAGGAGATGATGGCCCCGGGGACGTGTCCGGACGCTTCACTTCCAGTACTTTTGCAGGTGAGTGTATCTTTTAAAATTTAAATTGGCTGTAAATATGTCGGCTGTAACTTTTAAACTAGTCCAGATAATTGAAATTGGTTTTAAATTTTGAATTCTCCATCTTTTCAACGATATTTAATCATATTTTTATTATGAAAATGAATCTGATGAATGGATTGGTTTCAATATAAACCTACGTTCCGCGTACTTCTGTGAAAAATCCATTTAATTGAGCCCTTGGCCTAAATAATTTAGTTGAACGATTAAATATTCTTCTAGAAGTATTTTGATTTGGTAAATTACGTAAAACATTAATTGTCTCGTGCTTCAATTAACTTGTAAACATATTTTCAGTCATTAACCAAACACTTATATATTTGTTAATTAAATAACTAATATGATGGATTGTAATTGCCCAAAATCTGCAATTGCAGATTAGACATGTGCATACTGAACCCCCTTTAGAGTTTGTTTCATTCATGAACTTGGAATAGTTCTAATTCTTTACAAAATCTCATGAATTTTATATGAAAAAGTTTTCAATTCGCGGCTAAAATCCACGTTTAATTAAATTAATTGAAGCACAAAACTATTTTATTTTAATTATTTTACGTTTAAATTATATAAATATTTGTTTTAAAATAAGTTTAAATTGTTTTTCAATCAATTATTTTGAAGGCGGGTAAAAAAATCCGTGAGACTAGTTTGGGGGCAAAGACATTAAAATATTAGTTTTCGGGGTTAAATGCTGTTTATAATAAAAAAATATGTTATGAACGTTAATAATAATTACTTATAAATAATATAGAGTAGTCTTTATTGATTAGAAATCAAATTATTTTTATAAAATAAACACCCTATAATTTGGATGCATACTGCGCCACTGATATAGTTCAAGATATTATGAATAGGTGGCAGTAGTATGTTAGTTGTCAGAAACTGATATTTGACAAGTAAACTAGATTTGTAAAATGATGTGATATTAAACTAAAATATTGTTAATTGCCAACAAAATGTAGTAGAATAAGTAAGTTTGAATTTAAATTAATTTCTAATGCGCCAATATCGTTTTTAGGTATGGATTTCATGCGCAAACCATAGACAGATGTCAGGGAATGAAAACAACATTTGTCGACTTTAAAACCAACTTGTGGAGCTGGTGCACCAGGTTGTAGATGCACAGTAAAAGCGCCAAACAGGTGAGATGATTGTTTATTTATATTTTTGGGGCTTTATTTTTTGTTTCTTTGTACTTTTAAAATATCTCGAATAGTACAAGACTTACGCGCTGCTAAATAAATTAAATTATTTTTTTTAATTCAATTACTTTTTAAACAATGAGTGTATCTTTTAAATGACTAAATGTGGGTTTCCTTTTACTATTTCTAGTATACTCACTCTCAAAAGTTATGATGATTATGAAACTTAAAATAAACATGATGAAGGGTGCTATGCTATGTTACTAATACATTGTTTTTATGTTTATAGGTACATCATCAAGATGTTGAAGCAGCTGGTGTCATTGGAGCTGCCGCCATCCAGAGCTTGGAGCAGCTGGAGCTGGTGTCACCGTGGACATCATCATCAATGTAAGTACATTGTTATTTTTTTAATTATTTGGGTAAAAACAATAATAATAATGATGGTGAATGATTAGTAACTGACAATCTACTAAATATTAATTAATGATAACGGTAGTACATTATTAGCTAGTCAAGGGTGATTAATTATAAAGCTTGTCCCAGAAAACAATGTCGCCTATAATTTTTAACTAAAAACCATATAATTAAATGAATTTTTTTAAAACTATTGAAGACTTTATTGATCAACAACTAAATAGTATATAATAGCATATATTTACATTTTAATTATGATTCATCCAAAAGTTGCACAATTTCCTTTTCAGCCCTTTCATTAAAATTTGTACAGCATAATCAGATATCATTTTTGTAATTTGTTTCCACTTATATTTGAAATTATCGACAGAATTGAGTGGTTTCTTATATTTTAATAACTTCTGCTTCATATGGGGCCAATATTTTTTGTTTGGGCGCAATTCAGGACAATTTTTAGGATTTTCAAATTTATGTACAAATTCTATATGTGGAGTTTCTTTTATACCAATCAATGACATTTTTTGTGTAATGACATGTTGCCAAATATGGCCAAAATAGTATTGGTGTGTTATGAAGGGCAATAATCATCTTTCAAGACACTCGCTTAAATATCTTTTGCCGTTGATTGTCGATGTCGAAAAGTAAGGCATACTGCGTTTGCCACAGGAACAAATGGCCTGCCATACAAGCATCTTTTTTGAGAATTTTTCTATTTGAATTACCTTCAATTAGCTACTAACAGATGTTCTGAACTTTCCAGAATAATAATAATGACTTGGTCGAGATTTTAATTCAAGTTAACAATACGTTTCGACATCCATGATAACACATATTTTTTTTGATATCACTTTAAAGTAAAGTTTTCGTGATCTTCATTTTGTGTTAGTTTTTTGCTTAGTATTCCTGTTAGGCACTTTTATTTTTTGTTTTAAATACTTTATAGAATTCTTTAGCTTAATTTTCTGGACTGTTGATTGAGTAGTTTCAAATTTCTTAACCAAATCTCTCACAGAAAGATTTTTATTTTCACACAAAGCCTTCAAGACATTTTCTCAATATTTTAATCTACAAATCCACTTCCACATTTTTTTTGTGTATTACCCGTTTCATTATATCTTCGTAACACCCTTTGAACAGTCCTTGTTGTAGATTTTAACTCTAAAGCTACTTTTCTTGTGGATATATGCCTATTTTGAACACATTTGTACAAAATATTTTCGCGCAATTGTTTGTGTTTCAATGGCATCTTTGTAACTAAATTGTATGAAAGTTGTCAACTAATTGTTTTTGTATAATGCATAGCCAACTATAAAAACGCATCACATACAAATTTGTATATCTATAAAAGCAGTATACGAAAAGGCCTAAACCTAAGCGACAATTTTTTTCTGGGGCAAGCTTTATTTTACTTTTACAATTATTTTTCTCCTAAAATAATTGATGTCCGGTTCAAAGCAGAAAATTAAAATTAATCTCGTTTAATAATTTGATTTTACTAGCGGTGACTTTTACCCAATATTTAAAATATATGAGTTTTTCAAATGTTGTCTACAACATTTAACTTTGAAGAAGTTTGAAAATGTGGACTGCCTATAGTTTTGTTTGTAAATCTGGTTAATTTTATTAATTTTTTGAGTGAAAATATGAACGACAGTTTTTCCGTAACTTTAGATAAACATGTTTTAAAAACGGCTGTAATTTAGTAACCAGTCAACCGGGTTTCAACATTCAATTCCTCATCTATTGACCATAGTTTCATCCCTTAATATCAACCCTCCAGGAAGTAATTAATTCTAAAATGAAGAATTATTCACAATTGGTTTAAACATATAATTTTGATCATTTACTATTGTTTAATATTAAAAATTACTTTTAAATATTGTTTAGTATTTTTAATGATAGATGCTTATTTTAAATTCTGTTTTGCATGCATATTTGAATGCGGCATTCAGTCCCAGGACTCGAGCGCCATGCCCAAGTTGTCCACGCTGTCCACCGGTTGCTTCAACACACTTCAGGAACAAAAGATGAGTACAAATTTCGTTTATTTATATTTTAATTAATCTAAAAAATGAGAAAAGAAATTATTAATAATTTATTTAGAATTTTATTGAGACACAGCCTTGACATACATTTGCTGTCTTTTAATTTCATTTATTGCTAGATGTGAGAAATATTTGTTTAAAGTGTTTTAAAAGTAAATTGCTAAATTCAAAAAATAGTATATTATTCAATGAGTAAGTAATATAAGCTATTACTCAAGAGAATGAAGTTTACAACACGAGCCGAAGGTGAGTGTTGTAAATCATTCGAGTGAGTAATAGCTATTACTTGCGAATAGAATACTATACTTTATCTACGACTATATGTTATTATGTAATAAGATTTTACAATTATTTTTTTTATGTTACATTATGAATAAGTCAGATTGCTTAAATTTTTGGTTTTTATTTTTATTTAATAAATATTAACACTACTTAACATTTTTGCGTATTCGCCATAAACGTTATTATTTTACTTTTGTTTATACTAAATAATAATATATTAATAATATTAATAATTTCTAATAATAATAACAGTAAACTGAGTAATATTGTATTTGAAGTGCTTGACAAGCACGCTTCGGTAGCTTTGTCGTAGATTCGTAGCTAGTCGTTGGCAAACACTTAGGTAAGATAGGGTAGGTAGGGAGAAAAAGATGGCACCTTTATTGAAGACTACGTAAAATGTGATTCTCTTTCAGGTTCTTCCTAACACTTGACCGATATCTTATCGTGGATATGATTTATAGTTATACTATAAGATCATATTCACGAGTCAATATCGTGTCTTTTATCTCTACGTACATTTAAATTTAGTTAGCTTACTTTCTGCCTTATTAGAAGGCCTTCCTAACAACTGGGTAGTTCTTTTCGTGGGGTTGATTTATTACTATAAATCAATTTTACGAATCGAAATTGGTTAGAACAATATCTATCGTGGGGTTGATTTATTTCCATAAATCAATTTTACGAATTGATATTGTGATATCTATCGTGGGTTTGATGTGTAATCAACCTCACGAGTCGATATCGAATGTTTTGTATTGTCCACCACAAAACGCTGGCCCTCCGTGGGGCCCCATTATAGCGTTTCGCGGTTGCTTTGTTGTAGATTCGTAGCTAGTCTTTGACAAAAACTTAGGTAAGATAGGGTAGGTAGGGAGAAGAAGGACACCATCATTGAAAACTTACTGTTTTTCAAGGAGTATTTGTACTTGTTTTTAATAATATTTTGTTGCTAGGTGCGGTGGTGAATGAAGAAAACTAACGTTTCCTGTTGGCGATTACATCAAAATGCTGGGAAGATTCATCAGCAGCAGAATCAACAGCTTCTCTTCAAACACATCCGAAGATGTCTGCAAAGTCAACGCAGAATGTCGTCAAGACCGCTGCCTCCAACATCAATATAAGATAATTACTAGTTTTAAGTGGGTTGTATTTAATCGAGTACCAAAATATCAGCTCTAAATAATTCATATTCGATATCCAAAATACTAGACTTTACTAATCTGTTTATCAATTTAAATATCAAATATTTATATTTGCTATTTGCCATATTAGCATTTAATTTTCCATGAAGCTTATTTGCTATTATATTTAAAGATCAGTTAGTATTTTTTATGCCTAATTATTATTTTTAGTATTCATTTAATTATTTTAGACTATCAAAATATAATTTAACTAGGGTTAAAAATATATATTTTTGGTGTTTAATAAATATATTTCTGGCACGAGCAACACAGCTCTTATTGATTATTTAAGATACACTGATTTCGGTGCTCATTTAAATTATTCCCTTTTTAAATTATTTGGGTAAAAGTCTGTTAAAAACAGTAATAAATATGTTGTTTTAAATTAATATAAAATAGCGCAATTGTGTACAAGGGAGAATGTGAGTGAAAATGGACAGAGAGTGATTGATTTTAATCTGTGTGATGAATGATTGATGCTCGGTTTTTCAGTACATTCTGACATTTAGATGACGTAATTATTTGTCACAATTTTGTTGAGCGACTTGGTCGTGTTGGAAGACCTAAAATAATTAGAAATACAGTAAAACCGTCAGAAAGGTATCATTAGAAATATATTACAATATACACTTTTCTATTTACTATTTCATATACAATTTAATTCTTTTTTTATTGAGTTAATTTGTAATTTTACGTATTCATCTTTTTTCTGCCAATTTGCACCAATTTTTAATTGTCTGCCCCCATTATTTTTCTCTTTTTAAAATTATTTAAACTTTTGCTAGAATTTTAATGAACGCGTACCTGACGTAGAACTTAAATTTAATCTTGTACATTATTAATATTTTATCTTTATCTTTTAAAATTTTGGCCATACAGTATTAAATGAGGCAGAAATTTCCTCCCAACACTTTTCTTCATCTTAACACAATACTTTATCAGTTTTTTTTTCATTCTATACATGTTTTTAACTCTCACTAAATCTATTAATAATTCAACTTCATTGGTGGAAAAATTTGCAGCTCTTTTAATATTTTCCATCATGTGTATATAAATATATTTCTTATTTTGCCGGTGACAGAATATAAACTGAGCAA
The DNA here is from genome assembly GCA_947425015.1 of Pterostichus niger. Classification (NCBI taxonomy): domain Eukaryota; kingdom Metazoa; phylum Arthropoda; class Insecta; order Coleoptera; family Carabidae; genus Pterostichus; species Pterostichus niger. The sequence continues at coordinate 36,028,185 of OX380341.1, forward strand.
AGATTATAATTTTCTCAGAATCCCAAATTACACAACACCATAAAATTATGTTGACATTCAGTTTAGGTTCAGCTGAACTAGATTAATTTGGCAAGTTAGAAACAAAAAAATGTTCAGGCTCAAGTTCAAGGTTCAACTGAAAAACCGAGCATGAGAAGTTTATTTGATGGTGTCGCGTATACGTCGGGATAAAAGTTGGTGAATGAGGGTGTAGAATGAGGATGTTAGTGATATGTCTATTGAGTAAATAAATGAATGAATGATTGAATGAATGAATGAATGAATGAATGGTACGAATGATGAATTATATTGTGGAATGAATCAGATGTTAGAAATAGATGGTGTGAGTATTTTAGGGGTTTGTATGGTAGCGTAAATGGACTGAATGGTTGTAGTGAAATTGCTAGAGAAAATGTTAGAGGTGAGAATGATGTCGGCTTGAATGAGATGTTGATGTATGGAGGTGAGAGGTTATTTGACTCCTGATGATTGGAAATGCGCGCACGCAGTTATAGTGTTTGAAGGTAGCGAGGCTGCGGTAGTGTCTGCGTTACCTGGTGCGGATGATGTTGTTGTAAATGATTTCAATAAATGAAGCAGAAAACGATTTAAATAATGTTAATTAATGATAATGTGTTAGTAGAATTAATAAATAAAACCACTTAGTAGTTAGTTTTATAAATTTGGTAATAACATTTATTGGTAGAAATGGTTTACAAAACAAATTTACAAACACTTATATATTGTACAAATACAAACACATTGTTAATAGAGAGAGGGACTGTTTAGGGAATGTCCTTTAATGACAAGGGCTATGAACATCTAAATATTCATTCATTAGTTTCTGGTCGGCCCTAACGGCTTTCTTAATTTTAAAAGCTTCAAGGAAAGTGAATCGATATCCTTTCCTTTTATATGTAGAACTGACAAATTACATATAGAACTGTTATGATAAAAATCTCAAGTGTTTAGCTAGATTAGACTGGGTACTTTTGATCATATAATTATAACAATACTCTTTAAATCTAGTCTGGAAACTTTGTCCTGTTTGCTCTATATAAACAAATTCACAATCTTTACATTTAATTTAACAAAGGGTCTTTATTCATTAGTTTATTATTATTAGTATATAATGTCAAATTTCCTCCTATTCTTGGCCATACTACGATTCATGTCATTAACATAATTTAATTTTTATAAATTGATTTAAATCTAGTTTCAAAGTGTAACAGGATAAAATTAATTTCTTGTAATTGATCTAATTTTCTTATTTATTAGCTTCACTTTGTTTGCTGCAATATTTAAAATGATTATAATTCAGATCATCAGATAAATTATAAAACGTTGCTAGCTTTATATTACATGGGTGATACAAATTAGTGGGTTTCCTGTAAATATTAAAATTAAATGTATTGTTAATGTGTTGGATAGTAATGGCCAAGATATTTATGCTTTTATGAACTTTCACTTCAGTGGTGAATTATGTATTTTAATCAAATGAATTAAGGACATTTAGTAGTTGTTGCTCCTGGTGTAAAGGGATTAAAACATCGTCGATATATCTATACCAAAAATGTAAATATTTTAGGAGGTATTTATTGGAATTGAGGCATATATATTCTCAAAATTGTTTATGAATATTTCGGATAATAAAGACCCTCATTTTGTTAATTACAAATGTCACCAAAGAGCAAAAATAATTTGTTTGTAGACAAACTTTCAGCAAGTTTAAAGTTACATGGTTAACTTCAAGCTGTTTTTAATGATGTTTAGAAATATGAAAATTGAAATGGAAGTAAATTCCCAAAACCTCCCTCTCTCTATTAACAGAGTTGGTTTGTATTTGAACTACATATAAGTGTTTGCAAAACCAAGTGTTTTTATTTATTAATTTTAAATCACGTTTCGCCGAATGCAAACAGCTTCATTAATTGAAATGATGAATGTATTAGTGTTTGAGAAGAGCGATTGCAATGTTTCGGTGATGGATGATGTGAGATTGGAGATGATATGAATGTGTTTGTATATTAGGGTAGTATGTGATCGAGGTATGGACGTATTAATTCAGAATACATTGGTGTATGTTGTATGATGACTCTGAGATTGACATGAATGTTGTTGAAAGAGTGAATATAAGTCAGATGAGATAGTTTAGGAATGTGGAACGTGTGTGGAATGGAAGATATGAATGAACTTTTATGAATGTATATGTATGTATTTATGTATGAAGAGTTGATGGTAGATTGAGCATGTGGTTGAAGCAAGGATGACTGAATGTTTCTGGGGTTCGTGTTACCCCATTTAATAAGATATAGCGTGATGCTCTGTATAATAATTATCTTTACAACATATATATTATTTGTTTAAACTATATAATAATGAATGATTCACTTTAAAATTATAATGATGAATCGTTCTCATCTGTAACACAATACTTTGCTAGCTGACAATTTATTATACACACATATATATTTTTTTATTGTAACATTAGCAGATTGTCAGCTACTGAAACATTGTGATACAGTGACAGTTAGTATAAAAAACAAACAAATTACGAATGATTAACTAGATTTTTCATTGTTAAACGTTCCGGCATTATTTTATACAAATATATTTCAAGTAAATGATTGATATAAATAAATTTGAATCAGTTTTATTTTAAATATTATTCTCTAAACAACTTATGACCGATTTAAATAAAGTTAATCAAATCATTCTCCATCGATTGTTTATACTAACAGTCAACATATTTTTTAAATAAAGATAATGAAATACTTTTACCCAAAATAATTGTATCAAAGTATTAATTCTAAAAGTTTCCTTTATAATAATTAAATGGATTTCTTTTTAAAAATTGGGAAAACTGACAGAATTGATATTTACTAATGATAATAAATAAATATGTTTTAAGTAGATAGTTGACAATAACTTTGTTTAACACATATTTATTCTTTAAGAATAAGAAATAGATACCTATTGTAATAAGTTATACATACATCTTATTACAATATTCTTTATTCTTAAAAAATAAATATGTGTTGAAGAGATTTATTCTGAATTATTTAATTTAAAATATAGTTTTTATTATTTAAGATAAATAAGTAAATAATATTATTGTAATTAAATATGTAAAAATAATAACAAATATGTTTTAAATAGGTAGTTTACAATAACTTTGTTTAACACATATTTATTGTTTAAGAATAAGAAATAGGGTACCCATTGTAATAAGTTAACATATATCTTATTACAATATTCCTTATTCTTAAAGAATAAATGTGTGTTGAAGAGATTTATTGTGAATTATTTAATTTAAAATATAGTTGTTATTGTTTAATATAAATAAGTAAATAATATTATTGTAATTAAATATGTAAAAACAATAATATATGTTTTAAATAGATAAGTTTACAATAACTCTATTTGAAACATAATTATTCTTTAAGAATAAGAAATATTGCAATAAGTTGTTTGCGAAAACATACATCTTATTGCAATACGTCTTATACTTCAAGAATAATTATGTTTTAAAGAGACTTATTCTAAATTAATTTATTTAAAAAATAGTTTGTATTATAAATAAAATGTACTTGTAGTTAACTTGTAATAATAATTGTGAAATAAAATATTAGTAACATTTGTCCATTACTTTAAAATGATAATAAATATATTTACAGTTACACATACCTTGTTGTTTTTTAAATTTTTTTCCCACCATTTTTTTTATTTTTTTATTATAAATTCTAGGACTGGTGCTGCCATCTGTTGGTGAATTTGTGAACTAAATTGGTATAATTAATTTTATTTTTGACCGGTGCTGCCATCTATTGGCAAATTTGTGAACTACGTCAATTCAATTGAATTTGAAATTCATTTCAGGGTTTCTTTCTTATAAACTAGCTAAAATTAATTTACAATAAAACAATTTTGTTTCTTTCTTATAAACTAGCTAAAATTAATTTACAATAAAACAATTTTGTTTCTTTCTTATAAACTAGCTAAAATTAATTTACAATAAAACAATTTTGTTTCTTTCTTATAAACTAGCTAAAATTAATTTACAATAAAACAATTTTGTTTCTTTCTTATAAACTAGCTAAAATTAATTTACAATAAAACAATTTTGTTTCTTTCTTATAAACTAGCTAAAATTAATTTACAATAAAACAATTTTGTTTCTTTCTTATAAACTAGCTAAAATTAATTTACAATAAAACAATTTTGTTTCTTTCTTATAAACTAGCTAAAATTAATTTACAATAAAACAATTTTGTTTCTTTCTTATAAACTAGCTAAAATTAATTTACAATAAAACAATTTTGTTTCTTTCTTATAAACTAGCTAAAATTAATTTACAATAAAACAATTTTGTTTCTTTCTTATAAACTAGCTAAATTAATTTACAATAAAACAATTTTGTTTCTTTCTATAAACTAGCTAAAATTAATTTACAATAAAACAATTTTGTTTCTTCTTATAAACTAGCTAAAATTAATTTACAATAAAACAATTTTGTTTCTTTCTTATAAACTAGCTAAAATTAATTACAATAAAACAATTTTGTTTCTTTCTTATAAACTAGCTAAATTAATTTACAATAAACAATTTTGTTTCTTTCTTATAAACTAGCTAAAATTAATTTACAATAAAACAATTTTGTTTCTTTCTTATAAACTAGCTAAATTAATTTACAATAAAACAATTTTGTTTCTTTCTTATAAACTAGCTAAAATTAATTTACAATAAAACAATTTTGTTTCTTTCTTATAAACTAGCTAAAATTAATTTACAATAAAACAATTTTGTTTCTTTCTTATAAACTAGCTAAAATTAATTTACAATAAAACAATTTTGTTTCTTTCTTATAAACTAGCTAAAATTAATTTACAATAAAACAATTTTGTTTCTTTCTTATAAACTAGCTAAAATTAATTTACAATAAAACAATTTTGTTTCTTTCTTATAAACTAGCTAAAATTAATTTACAATAAAACAATTTTGTTTCTTTCTTATAAACTAGCTAAAATTAATTTACAATAAAACAATTTTGTTTCTTTCTTATAAACTAGCTAAAATTAATTTACAATAAAACAATTTTGTTTCTTTCTTATAAACTAGCTAAAATTAATTTACAATAAAACAATTTTGTTTCTTTCTTATAAACTAGCTAAAATTAATTTACAATAAAACAATTTTGTTTCTTTCTTATAAACTAGCTAAAATTAATTTACAATAAAACAATTTTGTTTCTTTCTTATAAACTAGCTAAAATTAATTTACAATAAAACAATTTTGTTTCTTTCTTATAAACTAGCTAAAATTAATTTACAATAAAACAATTTTGTTTCTTTCTTATAAACTAGCTAAAATTAATTTACAATAAAACAATTTTGTTTCTTTCTTATAAACTAGCTAAAATTAATTTACAATAAAACAATTTTGTTTCTTTCTTATAAACTAGCTAAAATTAATTTACAATAAAACAATTTTGTTTCTTTCTTATAAACTAGCTAAAATTAATTTACAATAAAACAATTTTGTTTCTTTCTTATAAACTAGCTAAAATTAATTTACAATAAAACAATTTTGTTTCTTTCTTATAAACTAGCTAAAATTAATTTACAATAAAACAATTTTGTTTCTTTCTTATAAACTAGCTAAAATTAATTTACAATAAAACAATTTTGTTTCTTTCTTATAAACTAGCTAAAATTAATTTACAATAAAACAATTTTGTTTCTTTCTTATAAACTAGCTAAAATTAATTTACAATAAAACAATTTTGTTTCTTTCTTATAAACTAGCTAAAATTAATTTACAATAAAACAATTTTGTTTCTTTCTTATAAACTAGCTAAAATTAATTTACAATAAAACAATTTTGTTTCTTTCTTATAAACTAGCTAAAATTAATTTACAATAAAACAATTTTGTTTCTTTCTTATAAACTAGCTAAAATTAATTTACAATAAAACAATTTTGTTTCTTTCTTATAAACTAGCTAAAATTAATTTACAATAAAACAATTTTGTTTCTTTCTTATAAACTAGCTAAAATTAATTTACAATAAAACAATTTTGTTTCTTTCTTATAAACTAGCTAAAATTAATTTACAATAAAACAATTTGTTTCTTTCTTATAAACTAGCTAAAATTAATTTACAATAAAACAATTTTGTTTCTTTCTTATAAACTAGCTAAAATTAATTTACAATAAAACAATTTTGTTTCTTTCTTATAAACTAGCTAAAATTAATTTACAATAAAACAATTTTGTTTCTTTCTTATAAACTAGCTAAAATTAATTTACAATAAAACAATTTTGTTTCTTTCTTATAAACTAGCTAAAATTAATTTACAATAAAACAATTTTGTTTCTTTCTTATAAACTAGCTAAAATTAATTTACAATAAAACAATTTTGTTTCTTTCTTATAAACTAGCTAAAATTAATTTACAATAAAACAATTTTGTTTCTTTCTTATAAACTAGCTAAAATTAATTTACAATAAAACAATTTTGTTTCTTTCTTATAAACTAGCTAAAATTAATTTACAATAAAACAATTTTGTTTCTTTCTTATAAACTAGCTAAAATTAATTTACAATAAAACAATTTTGTTTCTTTCTTATAAACTAGCTAAAATTAATTTACAATAAAACAATTTTGTTTCTTTCTTATAAACTAGCTAAAATTAATTTACAATAAAACAATTTTGTTTCTTTCTTATAAACTAGCTAAAATTAATTTACAATAAAACAATTTTGTTTCTTTCTTATAAACTAGCTAAAATTAATTTACAATAAAACAATTTTGTTTCTTTCTTATAAACTAGCTAAAATTAATTTACAATAAAACAATTTTGTTTCTTTCTTATAAACTAGCTAAAATTAATTTACAATAAAACAATTTTGTTTCTTTCTTATAAACTAGCTAAATTAATTTACAATAAACAATTTTGTTTCTTTCTTATAAACTAGCTAAAATTAATTTACAATAAAACAATTTTGTTTCTTTCTTATAAACTAGCTAAAATTAATTTACAATAAAACAATTTTGTTTCTTTCTTATAAACTAGCTAAATTAATTTACAATAAACAATTTTGTTTCTTTCTTATAAACTAGCTAAATTAATTTACAATAAAACAATTTTGTTTCTTTCTTATAAACTAGCTAAAATTAATTTACAATAAAACAATTTTGTTTCTTTCTTATAAACTAGCTAAAATTAATTTACAATAAAACAATTTTGTTTCTTTCTTATAAACTAGCTAAAATTAATTTACAATAAAACAATTTTGTTTCTTTCTTATAAACTAGCTAAAATTAATTTACAATAAAACAATTTTGTTTCTTTCTTATAAACTAGCTAAAATTAATTTACAATAAAACAATTTTGTTTCTTTCTTATAAACTAGCTAAAATTAATTTACAATAAAACAATTTTGTTTCTTTCTTATAAACTAGCTAAAATTAATTTACAATAAAACAATTTTGTTTCTTTCTTATAAACTAGCTAAAATTAATTTACAATAAAACAATTTTGTTTCTTTCTTATAAACTAGCTAAAATTAATTTACAATAAAACAATTTTGTTTCTTTCTTATAAACTAGCTAAAATTAATTTACAATAAAACAATTTTGTTTCTTTCTTATAAACTAGCTAAAATTAATTTACAATAAAACAATTTTGTTTCTTTCTTATAAACTAGCTAAAATTAATTTACAATAAAACAATTTTGTTTCTTTCTTATAAACTAGCTAAAATTAATTTACAATAAAACAATTTTGTTTCTTTCTTATAAACTAGCTAAAATTAATTTACAATAAACAATTTTGTTTCTTTCTTATAAACTAGCTAAAATTAATTTACAATAAAACAATTTTGTTTCTTTCTTATAAACTAGCTAAAATTAATTTACAATAAAACAATTTTGTTTCTTTCTTATAAACTAGCTAAAATTAATTTACAATAAAACAATTTTGTTTCTTTCTTATAAACTAGCTAAAATTAATTTACAATAAAACAATTTTGTTTCTTTCTTATAAACTAGCTAAAATTAATTTACAATAAAACAATTTTGTTTCTTTCTTATAAACTAGCTAAAATTAATTTACAATAAAACAATTTTGTTTCTTTCTTATAAACTAGCTAAAATTAATTTACAATAAAACAATTTTGTTTCTTTCTTATAAACTAGCTAAAATTAATTTACAATAAAACAATTTTGTTTCTTTCTTATAAACTAGCTAAAATTAATTTACAATAAAACAATTTTGTTTCTTTCTTATAAACTAGCTAAAATTAATTTACAATAAAACAATTTTGTTTCTTTCTTATAAACTAGCTAAAATTAATTTACAATAAAACAATTTTGTTTCTTTCTTATAAACTAGCTAAATTAATTTACAATAAAACAATTTTGTTTCTTTCTTATAAACTAGCTAAAATTAATTTACAATAAAACAATTTTGTTTCTTTCTTATAAACTAGCTAAAATTAATTTACAATAAAACAATTTTGTTTCTTTCTTATAAACTAGCTAAAATTAATTTACAATAAAACAATTTTGTTTCTTTCTTATAAACTAGCTAAAATTAATTTACAATAAAACAATTTTGTTTCTTTCTTATAAACTAGCTAAAATTAATTTACAATAAAACAATTTTGTTTCTTTCTTATAAACTAGCTAAAATTAATTTACAATAAAACAATTTTGTTTCTTTCTTATAAACTAGCTAAAATTAATTTACAATAAAACAATTTTGTTTCTTTCTTATAAACTAGCTAAAATTAATTTACAATAAAACAATTTTGTTTCTTTCTTATAAACTAGCTAAAATTAATTTACAATAAAACAATTTTGTTTCTTTCTTATAAACTAGCTAAAATTAATTTACAATAAAACAATTTTGTTTCTTTCTTATAAACTAGCTAAAATTAATTTACAATAAAACAATTTTGTTTCTTTCTTATAAACTAGCTAAAATTAATTTACAATAAAACAATTTTGTTTCTTTCTTATAAACTAGCTAAAATTAATTTACAATAAAACAATTTTGTTTCTTTCTTATAAACTAGCTAAAATTAATTTACAATAAAACAATTTTGTTTCTTTCTTATAAACTAGCTAAAATTAATTTACAATAAAACAATTTTGTTTCTTTCTTATAAACTAGCTAAAATTAATTTACAATAAAACAATTTTGTTTCTTTCTTATAAACTAGCTAAAATTAATTTACAATAAAACAATTTTGTTTCTTTCTTATAAACTAGCTAAAATTAATTTACAATAAAACAATTTTGTTTCTTTCTTATAAACTAGCTAAATTAATTTACAATAAAACAATTTTGTTTCTTTCTTATAAACTAGCTAAAATTAATTTACAATAAAACAATTTTGTTTCTTTCTTATAAACTAGCTAAAATTAATTTACAATAAAACAATTTTGTTTCTTTCTTATAAACTAGCTAAAATTAATTTACAATAAAACAATTTTGTTTCTTTCTTATAAACTAGCTAAAATTAATTTACAATAAAACAATTTTGTTTCTTTCTTATAAACTAGCTAAAATTAATTTACAATAAAACAATTTTGTTTCTTTCTTATAAACTAGCTAAAATTAATTTACAATAAAACAATTTTGTTTCTTTCTTATAAACTAGCTAAAATTAATTTACAATAAAACAATTTTGTTTCTTTCTTATAAACTAGCTAAAATTAATTTACAATAAAACAATTTTGTTTCTTTCTTATAAACTAGCTAAAATTAATTTACAATAAAACAATTTTGTTTCTTTCTTATAAACTAGCTAAAATTAATTTACAATAAAACAATTTTGTTTCTTTCTTATAAACTAGCTAAAATTAATTTACAATAAAACAATTTTGTTTCTTTCTTATAAACTAGCTAAAATTAATTTACAATAAAACAATTTTGTTTCTTTCTTATAAACTAGCTAAAATTAATTTACAATAAAACAATTTGTTTCTTTCTTATAAACTAGCTAAAATTAATTTACAATAAAACAATTTTGTTTCTTTCTTATAAACTAGCTAAAATTAATTACAATAAAACAATTTTGTTTCTTTCTTATAAACTAGC